>JAJHPC010000007.1:115587-715587 GCA_024447665.1 Juncus inflexus
ATTTTATATAGTATATATTTAATAAATTTGATCGCCTCATAAATTTGAGTTCAATCTAAGTAAAAAGAAAAATTTAGTAAATATAAGGAAACCAACTTAGATTTTAACAAATAATGATTACTTAACTAAGAAGTAAAGTATGCACTGGACCGTGGTTCTAAAATTTGTTGTTCATCAAATTTAATACACAATTTACTATAATATATCTTTAAAATTTAATTAAACAACATCTTTTTTATATTTTCTTTACATATTATTTTATATAATTAATCCTCACATGTTAAATATTAAGATAAGAGTGTAACAAGCCGAGCTTAATCAAACGAAGTTGTCCGGCTCATAATTTGTTCGCGCTAACTCGGCTCAATTCATTGTACCGGTTCAGTTCATTGGGTGAATTATGAATTTATATTTAAAACTATTTGAAGTCAGAACGGTTCAGAGCTCGGTTTTGATTTGAGCTTGCAGCTTGAGCTGAATTTGAACGAGTGATTTTCATGTCGAGCTCAATCGAAGAACAAAATACAAATTGAATTGCACGCCCTACTTAAATGAGAGAAAAAAATTAAACAAAATGCATACCAACATGTAGTTTAAAACAAAATTAAATTAAAATGAATTTATATATAAATGTTTTATTAGAAAAATGCAACATTTGATTAAGAACTACTCATGATCCATCCTAATTATTACTTTTCTTTAAGGATATTGAAATGAAATATGCTGATTCTGTATGACACTATTTATTAGGAAATAATATGACCCATTACATGAAAGATTTCATAGAATTTATCATAGAATTTTCATGAATTTAGTGGAAGAATTGGATTTCTTATGGCAATTCTATATTACAAAAAAAATATAATGAGTGTTAATTGAATTAAATCCTTCTAGTTGACTCGTTACACATAAGTTATAATACAAATTTTTTTGGGAAAAATACACGTATCAATCATCTACCAGTTTAGAAAATTGTAGGGTAAATTTCACCACAGGTCACCCCACTTTTAAAAATGACCAAATAAACCACTTAACTTTCAATTGTCCATTATATTTCACTTAACTTTCAAAAATATGTCACTCAACTTTCAATTATCTCACACAGGTCACTCAACTTTTAAAAAAAATGATAAAAAAACCCACTCAAGTTTAAAAAATTATCAAAAAAGACACTCAAGTCAAGTGACTTATTTGATTTTTTTTAATTAATCGGGTGACTTATTTGTTTATTTTTGAAAGTTGAGTGATTTATATGGAACAATTGAAAGTTAAATAATATATTTGATAATTTATTAAAATCAAGTAACTTATAGGAGACAATCAAAAATTTAATAACTTATTTGGTCATTTTTTAAAGTTGAGTTAGTTATGTTTAAATTTAAAGAAGGAGGATTAGATTTGAACATGTCCCTCTTCATGATATTGTGTGTCCAATGAAGATAGCATGAAACATGTCCAATTTTGTATATGATCTGAGCTGTTATATATTCTCTCCTCTTTTGGTGCATGTGCAAGTAAGAAAAAAGATACATTTACTTCGTGATTTTATATATCATTCCCCTTGGAGATAAGTGTGAAACGGGTTAACTTTGTAGGATATATAGACTTGTTATACAATTTTCTACTTCTCGAGAGGTGTAAGTAAGAAATAAGTCCGTGACATATTTATGATTTTTTATTGTTCTTATTTTGTGTAGTAGTATGAGACGACTCAATGCGTTTTGATATTTTCATTCACTACATATTTTAAACCATATGAAATTTGCACATAAAAAGAACTTGTATTTTTCATTCTATTTGATTATACATGACAATTTCTTATGAAATGTGAAGCGAGTTAAATTTTGACTCGCAATATTTTGTCACTCATATTTCTAACAATTCTTTTTGGGGTATAAATTTATATATATTACATATAATGTTTTGGTTATGACTTTGCTTTTTGTCCCATGGCTTGATATATTAACATAAGTTGTAAATGCTACAAAACTTTATAACAATCTAAAAAGTATATATCATGCGTATTTCATTAAATCTTACAACAATCGTAAAGTATGACCGTACAAAGTCTGAAAGTATCATATCCATGACAATACTTACAAAATAAGAAACTTCTTGTTTAACGCAGCAAAATCTGAAAATATAATTCATCTCCTTATAGAATGACAATGATGAGTTTATTTTGGCTTTCATCTTTTGTAAAAGGAGTAATACATTCTTACAAAATTTTAAGTTAAAGAGAATTTTTGAGAGCACCCTTGAAAATCTCAAAACAAAGGGTATTATTATAAGATGAAATTTTTTTCAAGAAAAAGAAGTCAATGTTTCTTAAAATAATACTATGTTTTGAAACTCTCAACTCTCTCTCCTTGATTACATCGCTCCTCTATCTTAGCTAAAGGATTTTTCTCTGTTTTTTTTAGTTTGCAATTTCTTTTTTTTTAAGCAAAAATTCCATCAAAGCGATGAGTGAAAGGTATCAACTTTCTAAACAACTTGAGACTCAAGGCTCGACTAAAGAAAAGGAATCGATGCTTCTGAACTCCAGATTGTAAACTAAGAACAAATAAAAATATACAACCAGAAAATATATACTAAGAAATCAATTTAAGATTTGTTACAGATTATTATTTGACAGCTAAAACAATTAGCCTGATGTAACACAACGGAAAACAAGCATTGTCGAAATGAAAAACACATTGATGAATATTTATAAAATAAATGGTTAGATGAATATTATTAAAATGTTAACATTTTTGAAATGAAAAACTTGCGATAATAAATCTCAAACTTTGAACCAAAATATCAAAAAAAGTCGATCAAATAAGCACAAGTACAATTCAAAAAAACATATATACAACATATCCGAACGTCCCCTCAAAGTTTCATAAATAAATCGCAAACCACATAAACAAATTAGGTCAAACAAGCATTTCAACACGGATAAAAATAAAATAAAAATTACAACAACTCACTCATGATACAATTATTACAATTGATTTTCAATTGAGGGATGCCGCTCAATAAATTAGGGTTTCCATCCTCTCTTAGTACCATAATAATTCATTTTGATCCTTTTTTTTTTCTTTTCAATTTTCACTCGCGTTTTTTTTTTAAATTTAGTCATACATACCCTCTTGTTCCCACACATCTACAAGAAAATCTACCATTTCCTGCAAAATATACATGGATCATCAAATTCATGTTGATTGTTTGATTTGGTGTATATCAAAATCATTGATGTCAAATATTATTGTTAGTTTTTTTGGTTAAAAATCATAAATTTTATGTTTACTTGAGTGATTAGTTTTATTTTATGTTTAATTATGACGGATAAAATTAAATTCATCAAAAATACACATTGAATTTAATTTTATATTAATGAATGAATATGTATATTTTGTAATACCAAAATTTTGAGTGTATCACAAAATCCCTGGATTTGAGCTCTCAAATCCAGGATTTCACAAAATCAAACAAAGGATTTTGTTTAAAATCCTGTATTTACAAATAAATACAATTCACTTAAATACACTAAATCAAACATGCTCAAAATTACTGAGGGGAATTAGGGTTTAGGGTTTAAACTTACAGAGAGAGGAATAGGATGAGGAAATGGCTTGTTGGTTCCAAGTAAACTCTCATATGTTGCACTCCAACTAAATACAAAAAAAGAAACATAAAATTATTATGTGATCCTTCAATTCAAGCATAATATTTGCTAATTATTTTCTATATGAAAGTACAAATATTAAAAATACTCATAATTTACCTTAATTTGGGTTCTTTGACTTGCTGAGACTTGGAATCAGTTGGCCGTTTATTCGCAAGCCATTGCTGCCTTGTTTGATTCCACAACAGAAGCCCTACATATTTTAAACCCAAAAATTTATTCATAATTACTTAAAAAAATGAAAGAAAAAAAGAAAGAAATTATGTCAATCGAGCAAACTTTTAGTTTCATTTTCCATTATCATGAGACAAACATCAAAATCAAGAACTGTGAGTGCCAGATAAATCAAGTAAGAATAATCAGACTTACAATTGAACAATGCAAGTGTACTTTTTGAAAAAGTTCGGGTCTTTTTGACAAATTTACCGTGATTTACAAACTCATTCGGATTCGAGCTACTATTACTGCTTCCAGCCTGATTATGATTATTCTGATCGTTCTGAATCAAAGAAGTGCTCAAGGAAGAAATACTCCTTTGAGATTGCATCGCGCTGTTATTATCCATCTCATAAGTGCTCGTTGTGCTCCACAAATCCTCGCACGGATTATTATTTTTGCGAGATTTATTCGTGTTTTTTACGGTTCTGCCCTGGATTTTCAACCCTTTTGAGGGCTCGTCGACGGCTGTGATGGGCGTGGATTTGGAGCAGCAGCCTAAACAACCTCTGCTCTGTTGCAAATCCACCATTACAACAAAAAATTGATGGTTTTGTGAAGTGGAATCGGAAGCGAAATCGAGATGAGAAGGTGAGTACGTACCCCATACATGAAAGAAGCTGGCGGATCCAAGCTGAAATTGATCTGTCCAACAGCATCTAACCTTCAATCAACCCAACCCCCAAACTGAATCAATTACCTGATTGAAAGAACAACAAAAAACTTCACACACTTCGTCCAGATCTAGTCGACTCTCAATTCCCAACCCAAAATCAGAAATCAAAATAAGAAACCGTGACAAAAGAAGAAGAAGAGAATTTACTCCTCGGCCCGCTGTCCGAATCAATCAATCAATCAATCCCAATTAGCTCCTCCAATTTTCACGGGGCCGAAGAAGAAACGAAAGCAAAGGTAAACAAAAAGGGAAAGCAAGAGAGAGAGAGAAAGAGAAAGAGAGTTGGCGTGGTCTTCACTCTCCAGCTCAGATTCAGATTGATTTACCATTACCATTACAATTACAATTACTTATCCGTGTTTTAATGTACCTGTCTTGTCTTGTCTTGTCGTTGTCGTGTGTAAATTACAAAATCTAACTGGATAATTACCACTCGGCCCAGCCCGGCCCGGCCCAAATAATCTAACTCCCAATATACCATTTTATTACCCTAATATACTATTACTCACCACTGTCGAGAGGATTCATGAACTCGGTCTAACGAACTAGAACACAAAAGGTCTGGTAATTCCAGCCCCGGCGTACAGGACCATGTCCAGACAGGTCTTTCAATTCCGACTCGGCGCGGCTGAGTCTGTGTTTATATAAAAGGGCGATGGGCCGCTGAGCTCTGGCTTGCCTCTCTCAAAGGTCCCGCCTTTCCCCTGCTGTATCTCTGTATATACGACCTCCGATTTTTGACGATTTTCCTTCCGATTTCTATCCATTTATTTGCAGTTCGATCCGGGTCTATCTTTGATAGTGATCCGGGGGATTTAGGGTTGGTGGCGAATCATCGTAGGTGGGGGTTAGAGTTAGAGAGAATTAGGGTTTTGGGTTGGAAGAGATATGGAGAAGAAGAAGGTGGTGGTGCCGTTGGTCTGCCATGGCCATTCTCGCCCTGTGGTGGATTTGTTCTACAGCCCTGTCACGCCTGACGGTTACTTCCTCATCAGCGCCAGTAAAGGTACGAACTTGGTCTTCACTGCTTTTCACGATTTTGAATCTTGTTTTTTTGATTGATTTCTGATTTTTCGTTTGATTTGGGGATGAATTTGTTAGATTCGCATCCGATGCTTAGAAACGGGGAAACGGGAGATTGGATCGGGACTTTCGAAGGCCACAAAGGCGCCGTTTGGAGCTGCTGTTTAGATACCAACGCTTTACGCGCCGCTTCTGGCTCCGCCGATTTCTCAGCGTAAGTTCGAATGAATCCTTAATTTCTTCTCTCGAACCTCAATTACGCTTCAATCCCCCTCAATTCAATCCAATGTTAACCTCAAATCTGACCTAAATTCTCCCTAACTGTAGTAAAATTTGGGACGCACTAACAGGAGACGAGCTCCACTCATTCGAGCACAAACACATCGTCCGCGCCTGCTCCTTTTCCGAGGTAATCAATCAATCAATCAATCAATCAATTCGAACATTTCATTTCCAACCAAATCTTTCTATATTTAACACCATTATTGTTATTTTTTGAATCAGGATATGAAAATGCTGGTGACAGGTGGAATGGAGAAATTACTAAGGATATACGATTTAAACCGGCCTGACGCGAGTCCAAGAGAGATCGACAAATCGCCCGGCTCGGTCAGAACCGTGACCTGGCTCCACTCAGATCAGACCATCTTGAGCTCATGCACCGATTTAGGCGGCGTCAGGTCCCAAATCAACTTTTTTAATTATTATTTTTTTAGGGAATTTTGCGAAAAGGACCCTGTGTTGTTGGACATTACAAAAAGGCCCTTGTATTATTGACAATTTCCTGTAATGCAGGGGCTGTTTTGCAGCTTTGGAATAATGCATGGGCTTTTTAGTTGTTTTTGAGGGAATTTGCAAAGAAGCCCCTGCATTATGTCAAAATTGCAAAAAAACGCCTGTAGTATTAGAAATTGCCCAAAAAAAGACCTGTATTAATTTAGGCGGCGTCAGGTCCCAAATCAACTATTTTTTTTAATTATTAATTTAATAGGGAATTTTGCGAAAAAGCATTTGCATTATGCTGAAATTGCAAAAATATCCCTACATTAATTGCTTAAATTTCAAATTTTTTGCAATCATTAGAAGTTAATGCAGAATCCAATAATGTTGTGTTTTCTTGTAATTTCGGTATAATTTAAGGCCCCTCTCCTTTTTTTCTTCATTATTCCCATTTTTTAGAGAAATTTACTAAAAAGACCTTGTATTATGCTGAAATTGCAAAAATACCCCTCCTTTGTTGCCTAAATTGCAAAAAATTCCTTGCGTTCATTGAAAGTCAACGCAGAATCCGTTGATCTTTTTTTTTTGTAATTTCGGTGTAAATCAAGGGCATTTTTGCAAATGCAGGTATTTTCTCGCGAGTTCCAATAATGCAGGGGCCTTTTTGCAAAATTTCTGTTTTTTGTTACTCGCGTTTTTTTTTATTTGCAAAAAAAAGACCCTGTGGTGTTTTTTTGAAAATTTCACAAAATTTTCTTTAGTATTATTATTATTATTTCATCCGCCCTCTTTTAGGGCAATTCGCAAAAAAAAAAAAAAAAACAAACTCATTCAAAATTGCGAAAAACTAAGCCGACACCTTTAGTTTCCGTACACTAATTGCGACCATGTAGGACCTTTTTGTAATTTCGGGCATAACACAGGGACCTCTTTGCAAATTTCCATTTTAATTTAATGTGAAAATGTATTATAGGTTGTGGGATGTGAGGAGCGGGAAAATCGTGCAGACTTTGGAGACTAAGGCTCCTGTGACGAGCGCTGAGGTCAGCAGAGACGGTCGTTACATCACCACTGCTGACGGCTCGTCAGTCAAATTTTGGGACGCCAATCAGTACGCTCCTTTTATTATCATCATCATCATTATTATTATTATTATTATTATTATTATTATTATTATTATTAGTGAATTTGGGATAATTAGTTTTAGTTTTTGCAATTTAAGCAATGATGCATGTTTTTTTGTGAATTAGGTTATACATATAAATAATTTAATTAAATTTGGTTGTGAATTGAATATTTTTATTTGTTATTATTATAGGTATTTATTATCATTATAGATATTATTATTAATATTATTATTATTATTATTATTACTACTTTGATTGCATAATAGGTAAATTAATTATTTCTAACTAGTCTATATATATATGTGTGTGTGTGTGTGTGTGTACAAATTACTTAATTAATCAATTAATTTGATTGTGAAACGGAATAATATTATTTCATTTTTTTTATTCATGAAATAGCTTTGGATTGGTGAAGAGTTATGAAATGCCGTGTATAATCGAATCGGCCTCTTTGGACCCCAAAAACGGAAACCGATTCATCGCCGGCGGCGAAGATATGTGGGTTCATCTCTTCGACTTTTACACCGGCCAAGAAATCGGTACATTAAATGTTTATTAATTACATTTTGTAAATAATTACATCATGCATCTTCTTTTTTTCTTTCGAATTTCTACATTTTGTGTTTAAATATATGTTAAGTGGTATAAATGCGACGTTAGTCCTTGTAATTTAATTGGATTGCAATTTGGTCTTTGTACTATTTATTTAAACTTTTTGATCCTTGTACACCGGCTAAGAAATCGGTACATTAAATATTTAATAAATAAATATATTTCGTAAATGATAACGTTATGTATCTTGTGTTTTGTTTTCTTATTTCTACGTTTTGTGTTTATTAATACGTGTTTTGAGTGGTGTATTTGTGTAAATATTTAAGGATAAATGTACTGACAGTCCTTGTAATTTAATTTTATTACGATTTAGTCCTTGTACTGTTGATTTAGAACTTTTTGGTCCTTGTACTTTAAGAAAACTTGCAGGATTAGTCCTTGAGTCAGGAATTAATGGTGGACAATTATGTAAAAGTACATGGACCAAAAGGTTTAAATCAGCAGTACAAGGGCCAAATTGCAATCCAATTAAAATACAGGGACTAATTGTGCATTTATCCCAAAATATTTTTATACATATCCTCATAATTTTTACATTTTTCGTTATATTGAGTGGTACTTGTACTATTGATTACATTTTCATGCATATAATGTCAACTTGTGTATATATTTCGAGACATTTTCATACATATTCACATATTTTTTATATAATTTACTAACATAATAACAAATATTATTTTTGTAATAATGTAGCGTGTAACAAAGGACATCACGGACCGGTTCATTGCGTCAGATTCTCTCCAGTTGGTGAGTCATACGCGTCAGGATCAGAAGACGGTACGATCCGAATCTGGCAAGCGGGCCCCGCTTCTGACGATGCTGACTCAGCACCAAACCCTAACCCTAATCCTAACCCTAACGGAAAGGTTGTTAAATCAGGCGGGGCGACAGTGGTGAGTGAGATTTCGCAGAAGATTGAGGGGTTTAGTATTCAGAAAGAGAAGGACGAGAGCTAGGGTTTGATGAGGGGTATTATCGTCTTTTGTTGTTTTTTTATTTTATTTTTTATTTTAAGATGGAATGGATTTGGATGTTTGTTTGTTGGATTGTTAGTTTACTTACTGTTCTTTGTTAAGATGATGATGATGAATGTGATGATGGTTACTACTGAGAAAAGGTATAAAAAAAGAAGAAAATAAAGACATTTACAAGTGAGTTGCGTTTCTTTTGTGATGTGTTTTCTTTATTTTGGATGTTATATTTATTTGTTATGTTAAAAATGTGTGTTAATTAATGCAGATCGATTATACAGTAGCATGTTGCATGCGTGACGAAATGTTATTATTTTTGTGGGGTCATGATATTTGCATTGCATTTCAAGTGTATTTAGAATTTGCTTGACTTAGTCGTATGTAATAATAATTATATAATAACAGTAGTAGTAGTAGTTATTATCTTTTTCAGCTAACCTCTTTCTTTTTTGTATATTTTGACTTTTTACTAGATAATATATTATAATTATTAGTAGCCACTATTATTATTTTATCCTGACGCCCCATTATTCCCATATTTTGAAAAAACCTCTTTACCTTTTAAAAACTAACTTCTAGTTCTATGAAATGATTTTTTAGCTTTATTATATGTTGACATTTTAGTCGGTAGGAGTCAAATAAATTTCCTGGTATAAAATTAGTGAAAAATAATTTTCTTTTTTGCTTCCGTTTCAAAATTATATTCCTTGGCTTAAAACGTGCTTTGCTCGCAAAAACTGGCAAGCAGAAAAGTAGGTGGAATTGGAATCAAGCCAACTGTCAAAAGCTTTAATTCGTTAAAAGCCAAGATGCACACAACTCATAATGCCAGCTCATTCACCCTTTCAATTTTTCACTAAATTTTTACTCCAAATTTAATACGAACTGTTACAACTTTTACTTACCAACAAATTTGTTACTCTCAACTTTTTGGGTAGTGACAGGAAAAATTGAACTTAAATGAGGTATTTGTCCCTAGTAAATAATTATACATAATATTGAAAGAATCTCAGCAAATATTCATTGAAATAAAGTGGAATTAGCGAATTTCTAACAAAGGCATGAAATGATATTTAACTTACTATGAATCAGGAAAACTCATGATTTTAATTTGGAAACATCTCAATAATATATTGATTATATAAGTGTATTTGTGTGTACATCTCAGAAATGTCAAGAAAAATAAAGTTCTGACAATAATTTTTGTTAAGAAATAATAATTATAATAATAAAAATAAAAAATTATTATTATTATTATTATTATTATTATTATTATTATTATTATTATTATTATTATTATTATTATTATTATTATTATCTTGTGTTGTTATTTTTATTATTTAAGTGTCCAACTCTGGACTAATGATAGGAATGGGTAACAATTTTTTTTTTTAAAATAAGTTGCTCCAAATTTTTGATCATCAGAGATTCATAGCGATATAGTCATCAAGCATTTTTTTCATAAAAAAATATGACTTCAAATAATTAATATTCCAATAATGTGTTGAACAATAAGATTCCAATAAACATGTCTTTCCAAACACATTAAACGCACTGATCATAAATGGATTTATTTAGATTAAAGTTTCCATAATACATAATAAACATATCATTTCAAATCAGTTTTTTCTGTAGCAAGTAAAAGTTTTTCCTGTCGATATAATTTCTTGAACTTTTTACTGACCAACAAATTTGATTACATCCCAATAGAAAACCACCATCAAACCTACCTAATGCATTAAAAAAATTCACACAACTCACAAAATTCCAAATTAAACAAGTACCAAATCCAATTAATATATAACAATTCAAAATGACATCCACCATGTTCAAATTCAATGTTTTTGTCCCCAGATTGACAAAAAAATCAATAATCATAATCCATACCCTGAAAAATGAAACCCACACCGCTAATACTCAAACCACAAACAGATTAAATTAAAATCCCCCCAAATTAACAAACAATTAAAATCAAAATTAAAATCAATTCAAAGCAGAAACCCTAGGCACATCAACAGGAAACTCATCAATCTCATCCATCCAAGGACTAATCTCCTTTTTAGGATTTATTGCCCTAATCGCCTTCCAAACGGCAGAATTGCATTTAAACCCGGACCCAAATGCGATTTGCCAAATCCGATCATTCTTACGTACACGTCCTTTTCCTTCCGTATATGCCAATTCATACCACAATGAACTACTGCTCGTATTTCCAAACCGGTACAAAGTCATTCTAGAAGGTTCCATGTGCCATTCTGTTAACCCTAAATTCTTCTCCAATTCATCAAGTACAGCTCTACCGCCAGCATGAATGCAAAAATGCTCAAAAGCCAACTTAAAATCAGGAATATACGGTTTAATTTTCATCTTAAGCACTTTTTTCCCGATTAAAGTCGCTAAAAAGAGCAACTGTTCGCTAATTGGTAAAACTAGAGGGCCTAAAGTGGTAATGTTCGTTTTTAACGCGTCAGCAGCAACAACCATTAATTCTTTCGAAAGTGAAACGCCGATTTTGCCCTCGCTATCTTCTTGTTGAGTCACGCAACCAAAGCATTTATCATCGGCTCCTTTGTGGGTTCGTACCGTGTGTACCAGTTCGTATTTTGATCGGTACCGGTCCGATTTTTTATTCGATAATAAAATCGCGGCTCCACCCATTCTGAACAAACAATTTGAGACCAGCATTGAGCGATCGTTGCCAAAATACCAATTTAGGGTTATATTTTCCATGGAAATTACAAGCGCGTAAGAATTAGGGTAAACTTGTAATAAATCTTTGGCTAAATCGATGGATAATAAACCGGCGCTACAACCCATTCCTCCTAAATTGTAACTTACGATATTGCCCCTCAATTTGTAGTGATTTACGACCATGGCAGAAAGAGAAGGAGTTGGGTTAAAAAGGCTGCAATTCACGATTAAAATACCGATATCTTTCGGTTTTACCCCTGTTTTTTGTAATAATTCGTCAATTGCACCAAACATAACGGTACGAGCTTCTTTTCTCGCTTCATCCATGCAAGGATTTGGCGGAATATTTAAAACCGCTTCTGGAAGGTAAGTTGACTCTCCGAGTCCGGATCTTTCTAGAATCTTCCGTTGGAAATCGAGGTTTTCTTGCGAAAAGGTCCCTGTTAAAGACGATCTATGCATGAAAGTCTGACGCGTGCATTTTCTTTCTTCATCGGGTTTGTAACACGCGAAGTTTACGAGGTAAACGGGTTTTGGGCGGGTGAGAAAGTAGAGAGTGGAGAGAAAAACGAGGAGAGAGAGACAGAGAAGGAGGTTGATGTGAGAGAAGGACTCGTAGAGAGAGAGAAGGTCGCTCGGAGAGAGAGTCGAGATGTGGACTAACACGAGAGCCATTAATGGACAGAGAAGAAGGTACATGAAGTGGGTTATGAGGTAATGGTAGCCGAGTTTTACGTACTTGAGACGAACGGATTGTTGGAAGTCCGGTAAACGGGCACGGGTCGACGATCGTGGCGGGTTCGGATCCGACCCGTTTGGTGGTGCTTGAGCTTCAGCCATTGGTTTTGAGTTGATTCAGCTGAAAAGAGAGAAGAATTGGAGTCAGACGTGAAGAAGAAGAAGAAGAAGAAGAAAGTAGTGTGATTTGTGACAAGATCGGGTCTTTTTATGAAGGTTTTTTTGTTAGATTAGATTGCTTTCGTTGGATAAATCAAAAGGGGGAAAACGTAAAAATGACTTTCTTTTTTTTGAAATAGTTTAAAAATGACTTTCTACAAAAGAAATTTTAATACAAAAGAAATCTCAACGGAGAACAAAACTGAAATTTTAATGGAGAACAAAACTGAAATCTCGGATCTGGACAGGAAATAAGGCACAGTTAACTGAAAAATAAAAAAAGGGGGAAAACTCAAAACAAATAACAGTATTTGGGTAAATCAACCGTCAATCACTACGTAAGCTCAAGTTTGGTACAAAACAAACAACAAATCACCGTGCAAAACCTCAAACTTACCCTACGATTAAAGGCACACTTAAATTCTTCTCTTGGTTGAGAAAAAAACCCACCAAAAATCAATCAAAAAAAAAAAAAAAATCCACCTTAAAAATAAGGAGCTGAGCGCAGATGTGCAGCCAAGTTTGTTGGAATAAATTAAAAATGAATGAATGAGAGAGAGAGAGAGAAAATGCAGAAAATCAGTTGCGCCCCTCTCTTTCTCTTTCTCTGTGGAGGAGGAGAAATGGAGAATGAATGAGAGAGAGAGATTGCGAACTAAATACATACAGCGCGGTTAATAAGAAAACAAATAAGTCTACGGTCTTAAGTCCTCAATTTGTTGAGAAATACATTTAACTACCTCATTAGTTATTCTTTCAAAAGTTTAGTCAAGAAACCAATCATATGCTTACACCAAAAATGTTCAGTTACATGTTAAATTTATTAAGAAAATAACGTTGATAGTGTTTATTAATTAAATTTTGAATTTTCATTTTTTAGATTTTGAGTAATAACCAAGAAATATGAGAGTAGTAAATATATTTTATTGGAATTTAAATGAGAGTTGGCTTTCTTTGACATTTGACTAAACTAATCATCATCGTGACCATTATTTTCATGACCGACTTTACATGGAAGCTTCAAGAGTTCTTCTCTCCCTTGAATTCCATCTTCTAGATTTGAATCCTAGTTTGTTCATTATGATATGATATTTGACCTTCTAGAAGAAAGTTACACAACATGAGGTTTCTTCTCTAACCAGAATTTTGATTCCACAAGTTTATAAATTATATACAAAAAGATAGAATCTAATGTCGAGTGAGACCAATCAATCAATTTGAGTGACAAAGGGTTAAGTTGACAACTGATGGCATTTATTGTCAAAAGAACAATTTGATCATAATTTAAAAGTTTAGGTACCACTTGTGTAGTTCAGTCTTTTATGTGATATATCATGCTACCAACTCATATGTTGATTGATATCATATCTAAGAATATTAATCTACATGTTCTATTGAACAAAATGAGATTTGGATGTATTTTGTAGGCCCTCACATGTTGATTATGATCTGGCTCCTACATGATCCATGTGACTTTGTCTATCAATGCCTCACCATGTTTAATTTATTTATTTTTCATTTATTTATTTGTTTTGATCTATATTGCACCAATTTAATGCTAGTTCAAGTTGGGCCTAGATCATAATTGCAATACATTCATTATACCAGTTTAATGCCAATAAAGTCCAAATTAATATATTAAGTAGAATCCAAATATGAATGATCAAAGCCCAAAATAATATTTAATTCTTTTCAATTTTTAGATCAATTTAATAAAAGTTGGGTTGGGTCTAAGTGATACTGATCATAATATAGCAATTCAATCAGCTACAAAGCCCATGACTAGTAAAATCCCAATATTAATGATTAAAGCCCAATATTATCGGATAAAAATGATCAAAGCCCAAATAAGAATGAAACAAATAGAATCTATCAAGGCCCCAATATTGTAAAAATCAACTTTTTTGCATCCATGTTTTCAAAATAAAAAAAAAGAAAAACTCAAATCCACCAAACAAGAAGCATGTGAATTCCATTTAATCCCAACCAAAAAAAAAAAGGTTAAAAAGAGAATTATGAAATAGGTGGCAACAATAGGGAAAAGAAACTGAAAATCACATAGAGCCAAATGTAGAACAAACCCTAGAAGCAACAACATGAACAGTCCCTCAGTTTTTTCTCTCCCTTCTTCTCACGCTACTTTAAACTTGACTTTATACAAACCTCGGTTTCATTGAATCTGATTATTTCTTAATGTTGTATAAAAACTTTATTTCATTGAATATAGCTAGACCTGGGAATCTAGGATGCCATGTTGGCTAAATGGCAAATTATTTGGACAGTAAGATTGTGATGATAACATGACTAATTCGCAATCATACAGGACACGTATCAAATTATACATATATATTTGTTATTATTATATTACTTTTGAGAGTTAATATATTTCATGTTATTATATGTATTTTTAAGTTCTTATATAATATATAATAGTACTGACATGCATTTAGAGAATTTGTCAACTATCAATTTTGCCATTTAATATTTTTTGTGCTAATTTAATAAACCTACAATAGAGACATCTAACTACCTAAATCAGAAACAACAGAAAATATAAAACAAGAATAATATTAAAGAAAAGCTGGCTAAAATAATCTTTCGAGAAAAAAAGCTGGCTAAAATAAGACTTTTTCCTTCGATTAATTTACAAGTTCCATTCTATTCTACCAACCCCAACTCGGTGCACTATACCATGTCTTTCGAAATAATAATTACTGAGATTTCAGTCCAAAAATAGGTTTTCAGCTCAGAAAAATAGAAAATATTTGTTCTTTGACAGTCAGTCTAATTCCCTATTTTTACCCTTAATCTAATAAAATCATCAATAAATAATCTAAACTAATTCCAATAATCCAGTATAAAACCCACAATTCCTATTTCCTTTCTCTCTCTCTCTCTTATCTCTTCATTGCTTGTGCAATTCAGGCAGTTGAAAGATATTTCTTCTTCTTCTTCTTCTTCTTCTTCTTGAGCTTCCTTCCACAAACCCATCATCAATGGAGGGAGCAATCCGCACTCATGGCCTCCTCTCTCTCCCTTCCAACCCGCAAACTCTACGTTTCAGAACCCGTCTCCCCTCTTTAGCCGCGCTTAAACCCCAAAACCCCATTAAAATCAGAGCCCAACATGGGTTCTTCTCCAAAGATAAGATTTCGCCCATTTCTATAATTTCTCCTCTCAAAACACCATTGGGTGGTCTTAATTTGAAGCTTTCAGCTGAGAAGAGACCCAGTCTTTGCCGGGCTGCGGCGGCTGAGGCCTCAGTTCCGTCTGAAAAACCCAAATTTTTGGGAATTGAGCTTCAAACCTTGAAAAAGATCGTGCCTTTGGGTCTCATGTTCTTCTGTATCCTGTTCAATTACACAATTCTGAGAGACACGAAGGATGTTTTGGTGGTAACAGCAAAGGGCAGCAGCGCTGAAATCATCCCGTTTCTCAAAACTTGGGTGAATTTACCAATGGCGATTGGATTCATGCTTCTTTACACCAAGCTCTCAAACGTCCTCTCAAAAGAAGCTCTGTTTTACACCGTGATTTTCCCTTTCATCGCATTTTTCGGTGCTTTTGCCTTTGTTTTGTACCCTATGAGAGATGCGATTCATCCGACCGCTCTTTGTGATCGGCTTTTGGCGTCTTTAGGGCCCCGATTTTTGGGTCCTTTAGCGATTTTGAGAATTTGGAGCTTCTGTTTGTTTTATGTCATGGCTGAATTGTGGGGCAGTGTCGTAATTTCCGTTCTCTTTTGGGGTTTTGCTAATCAGGTAATTCAATCTTTATTATAGTTCAATTTGTTCGTTTAGTTTGTGTGATAATTTGGTTGTATTTGTATTATTATTCTGTTCTAATCAATTGGTTATACCACTGGATGATTTAAGCTTAATTGTTTTTCAATTTGGTTGTTGTAGTAATTTGTTCACTCAAATTAGATCCCATTTTGCATGTTAATATGTCAATCATCGCTGATTAGGACTCCACTTTAGGTTATTACTTTTTTTGTCAATTAACATCATAAACTATTTAGATTCCAACGTTTGTTAATTTTTTATTTTCTTAAAAATATTTATTACTATTCAAATTTTGTAAAAAATGTTTATAATTTTTTACTTTTGTTAAAACATGTTTACTAGCATTCCAATTTTGTCAAAAAATGTTTATACTTTTTTTGTTAAAAAATATTTATATTTCCATAGATCACAACGGTAGAGGAAGCGAAGGAATTACATTTAGATTCCAATGTTTATTAAATTTTTACTTTTGTTAAAACTATTTATTAATATTCGAACTTTGTAAAGAATGCTTACTTATAATTATATTTTGTTTAAAAAACGTTTACTAACACTCATAATGTTAAAAATATTTTTAATTTTTTTGTTAAAAATGTTTATTCATGTTTTTACATCATAATTAATTAACTAATTAATTAATAATATTAATAAATAATATTCCATAGATCACGACGGTAGAGGAAGCGAAGGAATTCTACCCGCTCTTCGGGCTCGGCGCGAACGTCGCATTAATATTCTCGGGCCGAACGGTGAAATATTTCTCAAATTTGAGAAAGAGTCTCGGGCCGGGCGTCGACGGATGGGCCGTGTCTCTCAAAGGCATGATGAGCATTGTTGTTTTGCTCGGATTCGTTATAAGCTCGATTTATTGGGGCGTTAATAAGTTTGTCTTGAACGATCCCAATCTTCCCAAAATCGCGCCTAAAAAGAAGAAGGTATGTTTTCAACTTTGTAATTTGGAATTTTGCAATTTAGTCCTTGTACTTTAGTTGGATTGTGATTTGGTCCGTGTACTATTGATTTGAACTTTTTGGTCCTTGTACTTTGTGGAAAATAGCACGATTAGTCCTTAAGGGAGTAGTTGCGTGTAATTATGTAAAGTACATGGACCAAAAGATTAAATCAATAGTACGAGGACCAAATCGCAATCCAATTATTTGGTCCCTCAAGAGCATGATGAGCATTGTTCTTTTGCTCGGACGTATTATAAGCTCGATTTATTTGGGCGTTAATAAATTCGTCTTGAACGATCCGTCTTTTCCTAAAATCGCGCCCAAGAAGAAGAAGGTATTTTTGCAATTTTGCAATTTAGTCCTTGTTCTTTGATTGGATTGAGATTTGGTTTGTTTACTATTGATTTGAACCTTTTGGTCCTTGTACTTTGTGATAATGTGGGAGATTAGTCATGAGTAGGGAATAATTGTGCGTAATCAATAATTATGTTAAGTACAAGGACCAAATTGGAATGTGATTGAAGTACAAGGGCTAGCCTAGATTTAAAACGCTTGTTAATTAATTTAAAAAGGTGCAACAATTTATCCTACATTTATGTGATTGTGTAGGAAAAGCCGAAGTTGGGGATGGGAGAGAGCATGAAGATTTTGATATCGTCGAAATACGTGAGGGATTTGGCGACATTAGTCGTCGCGTACGGAATTAGTATTAATTTGGTTGAAGTTACGTGGAAATCGAAGCTCAAGGCTCAGGTACCCTTTTTTATTGTACTTTTTTCATGTCAAATTTGCAATTAAATATCGGTTTGTTTGACCCAATAAATATTCGGGGGAATTCATTTTTATTTACCCTTCCAAAAGTTCAAAATTATCATATTTGCCCCTCTAAAAATGTCATATCAAATTTGAAAAGGGTAATCTCATATATTTTTTGAAGGGTAAATTTTTTTGTCAAATATAATAATATATTTCGAGTTTTGGAAAGGAATAATAGATGTATTGAATCTTACACTGACCAAACAATCAACCAACTCTCTCACTAACACATGGGGCCCAAATGCCAATTAGTGAGTTAGTTCATTACTTAGTGGTTGTGGAATTATAATCATTGATTCAATTCACACCTTAATTGGGCTAATTTTTTCTATTTCTTAAAGTTCCCAACCCCGAACGAGTACTCCGCATTGGTGGGCGGGCTTTTTTTTAATCAATTTTTTATTGTTAACAATACCTATTTCCTTTTTCAAAGTTCCCAACCCCGAACGAGTACTCTGCGTTCATGGGCGACTTCTCGACGGCGACGGGCATCGCGACGTTCACGATGATGCTTCTGGGTCGCCTCATCCTGCGCAAGTTCGGGTGGGGCGTCGCCGCCATGATCACGCCCACCGTCCTCCTCCTCACCGGCGTCGGCTTCTTTTCCTTGATTTTATTCGGCGGCCCATTGGTCCCCGTGTTAGCGAAATTCGGCATGACTCCTCTCCTCGCCGCCGTCTACGTCGGGGCGCTTCAGAATATATTCAGCAAGAGCGCCAAGTATAGCTTGTTCGACCCGTGCAAGGAGATGGCCTACATTCCTTTGGATGAAGATATGAAGGTTTGATATATTCATATATACGTGCATGAACGTGTTTTGTAGCGAAAAAGTCTAAGAAAGAATCATGCAACCAGATCCCGAATCAATTCTAAAAGTACATTTATCCAAAATTTAGGTGAAAGGCAAGGCAGCGATAGACGTGGTGTGCAACCCGTTGGGCAAATCGGGCGGAGCGCTCATCCAACAATTCATGATTTTGACCTTCGGCTCGCTCGCCAACTCGACTCCGTACCTCGGCGGAATCCTCCTCGTGATCGTGCTCGCGTGGCTCGGTGCCGCAAAATCCTTGGACTCTCAATTCTCTCCATTGGCCAAGCAAGAATTGGAAAAGCAAAAGATGTTGGAGGAAGAAAAGGCCAAGGAATCCGCGATTGACGTGAGTGTGGTGAATGTTGAGAGCCAGAACGGGTCTTCGAACGGGTCGGGTTTGAAAATGAGTGGTGGTAGTGAGGAATCCGATAGCCCGAGTGAGGCGTCGAGCTATAAGGCTCAGTGAGTGAAAGCAGTTTGAAATGCGAGGTGAGGTCTCAATTATGGATTTGTTGAGTAGGAATAATAGGATAATAAAGCTAGTTTAAGACTAGTGGTTTGGTTGGTTAGACCTTTTTGAGTTGCCGCCGTGTTGGAGTCGCGGCATGGGAGTGGTTTCGTTAGACCTATAATTATTATTTGTTCATTTATGGTTTATATTTGAACTTGAATTTTGGTAAGGATTGATTGTTGCTTCTATCTGTTTCTGGTTGTGTTGAAATATTTTGAGTTGTGTATGAGATTATAGAAAAAGTTAAAATATCGTACATCAGCCCCTCCAAACAAAATTATTTTCTAAATATTAGATGAAATTGCCTAAAAAGAAGAAAAATAAGAACACAAGAAAAAAAAAACGACACTTAACATTAGATTAGCAACATAACAAAATACTCATGGTAAAGTTCCAAACCTTACTAATGCAACACATGCATAAGTTTTCTCTAACTACCAAATCATAAAATAAACCATCTATTTCTGACTAAACCATCTACAAAATACAAACACTAAATACATCTAATTATTTCACTCAACTTAGCAGTAAAACATAACTCTCTTAACTTTTTCTTTTAAGGCCGGCAACGGCTTGACTGAGGCTCCATTTGTCGTGCGAGAGTTTTTTGACGGATTTTCTTCGTTTGTTTCTGGTTCCATGTAAAACCGGGCTCTAAATGCTGCTAAATGCGCATAATATGCTGGAGGCACTGCATAAAGTAAAAAATAAAAAAAATATTATTATAGATATTATTTTTTTATGTAATTAGTATAATAGTTATTATTACTATTACTATTATTACGTACCAACAGAAACGGATCGGGTACAACGAGCATATCTGCAATTAAAAAATAAAAGTTTATATAAATAAAAAAAATCTCACTTGAACTATGTACAAAAATTAAATGAGAAAGAATAAATAATTACGTATAGCATAGATTATTTGTCAGTGTTTGAATTTCGTCCGCACTGAAATTATTCTCATCCCACAATACATGATAATGTGCCGGACGACTTGTCCCCTACAAAAAATAATTTATTTAAATAAATATATGCATTTAAATTCAAGCTATAATTATGAATGATTAACTTATGATTAAATAAAAAAATAAAAACCTGAATTCCAGCATGGCTACAAAGGTAAAAATCAAACTCATTCGGATGACATATTTTCGAATCAACCACAGTTCCTAAACAAACAAATAAATATTATTATTATTTAAATTATTATTATTATTATTTAAATTAATTATTTTACCGGGAAGAATATTTCCGCTTTTGTCCGTGTTGCTTCGGTCCTTGTGATTATTAGCGAAAAGTCGTGTGTGATGTCGTTTTTGCACCACAACAAAAGTCACAGGCGGTTGGTAATTCGGCTCCAACGAAGCACAAGCCTATATTTTAAAAATATACATTAATTTAAGGACAATTCATAGATGAGAAAATATTTTTAGACCATTTAAAAGAAAAATATAATATATAAACCTTGCGAATTGCGTCTAGCTCATATAGAAGGACTTGATAGAACTGGCCTTCGCTTACTCCGTCTCTGAAAGACGAGAAAATTTACGGACCGTAATTAATTTTAGTTAGTTTAGAAAAAAATAATTATGAAAACGAAAAGGTAAAAAATGGGGAAAAGTAGTAGTAAATGAAAGTGTGTATATATATTTATTACCGATAGAAGATTATTCTTAGCGGCTTTTGTCCTGTTGCTTTCCGGAAGGATATTAACAGCTCCCTAAATACAACATACAATGAGAAACAAAATAATTAATTCTCTCAATCAAATAACAAAGATAACACAAAGTACCAATGCATTTTCTTATCATAACACTCAACAAGAGAATCACATCTAATTGTCAAAAGAGCAAGTGATTCAAACTCAAACTCAAACCAACCAACACTATTATTCATTAAAAAACACACAATCAAAACCAAATCTCTAAAAACCACAATAATTAATCACACAAAAAACACTACACTACCAAAATGCATCACTTATTTAATCAAACCATATCTAGTTGAAATATTTGCACTACAGACGTTGTCATGCTGCCAATACGTATTTCGGCAGCATTTTTATATAACTATATCATAAAAATATTCACTAAAAGACGAAAAAACCTGATCATGCCGCCAGTCACGGTGCCTCGTTGAGGATCGTGCCAAGTTTTGTACAAATCCTGAATAAGTTCTTGTCGGTGGGCCTGCGCACAGACCAACCCCGCGTATTTCGTTACTTCTGGCCAATCTTGTGACGCCACAACCTAATAAAAAATAATAAAATATATATTAAAAAAATAATAAAATATAGTAAGAAAACAATGAAATAGTAAAAAATAATAAACTATATTTTTGAGGACTTTTTAAAATTAAATCTTTTTTAATTTACGGCAGCAATGGAAGGTTGAGAATCCTCTCCAGTTTCAGGATGGGTGACATCAGCGCCGAAAATAATTGTCGGTATATCGCTGACTAATGGAATTCGCCAGCTAAGCGCATCTACTAAAACCGTATTTCTTCCACCCATCTAAATATTTAATTAGAAAAAAAAAGTTGTAGTTAAAACTTAAAAGTATGAATAATTGCAACTTGGGTGGTAATATTTGGTTAAAATTTATGGGTTTATTAAGAATTAATTGAGATTTGTTAAATATTAATTGTAGTACCTTCACATTAATTTTAAGAGAGACATTAGCCAAGTATTGTTTGCTAATCTTGAACACATGTTTAGTCAAGCAACACTGAGTAATCAACCCTAAATCTGTCTCGCAAATCCGCTTTATATCACCTGTCAAATAAAATAACACATTCACATAATCCAAAATATTAATATTTCATTTTTTCAAATCAATAAGGGTAAATAGTAATATAAAATACCGTAAAGAGAGCCATTATTGTCAGGAAGAATGGCCAAAAGAAGCTCCAATTCTTTGCCTTTTGATTTATGTAACGAATTGTTATAAACATGTTTTAACGCTCTTTCAACTTGGTCTGGCCGAGCCGAATATATTGGAATTACCGGCTCACTATTAAATTCCTATAAATATGTTACATTAATAATTAAACATATCCATTTTTTAATATATTTAATTTGATATACCATTCCAGAAATTTGACACATTTGAGCTAATTCATGACAGAAACTTCGCGCTGTACTTTCTTGCACGCTTCTTGAGAAATTAATACACGCCCAATAATTTACGGTCGATCCATTTATTACTTTCTGCTCAAAAAAGAAAATATTGATATAATTTGTAGGGTTTTTAAAGAAATTTATTATTGCTTTTAAGGGGACTAAAAACTAAAAATCCGCAAATAATTTTTAATACCTTGTTGACCATGTTCCATTGACCGACTTGAGGCAAGCACTCTTTTTCCTTACCGGTTTCATGATATTTCAACTTATTCAAAAATAAAAAATAAAAAACAATTACATACCATTTATGTAATTAATATATAAAAATAAAAAAATGGTCTTTAAATATGAGAAATAAAAAATAAAATAAATACCCAAGGTGCAGGAAGAACGCGAGCTTCTACACAGGTAAGCTTGTCGTTTATATTTATTCCAAACTCTTTGGCGTATGGATCTTGTTCATATTCATTTTGATACACAGTCTATTCAAACAAAAGAAAAATAAAGTTACTAAATATGATAATTATGAATAAAAAATTAATCTTTTTTTCAATTATTTATTTGTATCGTTTACCTGTAAGATATCCATTTCTTGCTCTCTTGGCCTTTGACATGTAACTTTTAACAATGAAGTAATTTGTCTCTCGTTCAATCTTTTTGAATATCTTTGCCCTTCTACTATTTTACAGGCCTTCCAAACAAAAAAAATGAAACAATATTTCATTCATATGAAAAAATGCACATTACTAAACTAAAGTACAACACATTTTAGGTATTTTTTTTAAGTATAAATCTTAATTACCTCCATAGGTAAATAATTAGCTTTCTTTTGATTGCCGACTTGTAAACAAGGCAGGTGAGGGTTCCGAATCGTGAATCCATACATTTCTTTGAAATATTCCACAACCGATTTCATGTTCATTTGATCGTCTATTGGAAATCTAGAGAGAGAAAGAGAAACATGTCGTTAAATACATAATAACAGAAATAAGTTAAATATAATAATAAAATGCGTACATTAGTTCATGAGTAGGGCGAGATGTGAGGCTAGAAATACGGTATTTACGCCTCACGTTTCCTCTATGAGTCACCTCAACTTTTACTCCTCTCAAAGCCTTCTTTATCTGTAATTAACGTAAATGAAATCTTAACGACTTTTTAATTAAGTAGTGTGTTACGATAATATAAAAATATTAAGTAAATGTTACTTTAATGCGGTCAGAATCTGACAAAGGCCTTGAAATGACGTCTTTTCCTAATATTTGCGCTACAAATTCTATCACAGGAAGCGGTTCTATGAAAGCCGTTGACGACATATCTAAAACAAACAAACAAATAAATAAATAAATATTCCTTAAATGTAAGAACAAAAAAAAATTAAATGATTATTCATATTATTATTTGACCCACCAATATTTAAAGAGAGGCCCATTTGAGTCGGTCTTATACTCTGATAAAACCCGCACCACGATTGCAACCCTTCGCCCAATCTTTGCGGCCTTCTTATATTCGGTGAATAAAACGATCTTCCAATCGAAACATACCTACACAATTTCTCACAAACATTAATCAATTGATTCATCAATCATTATTTATTTTTTTAAAAAGTGGTACCGTTGACTTGATAATTCGCGAAGGACTACGTCTAAAACTTGGAGAGTCTCTTGCGGAGCGTCGGCTTGCCGTCCGGCGAGAAACTCACCTAGGTGGTGTAGATCCGCTCGTGCCGCGAACTTTATCGCCACTCTATACTCTCTTTCCCTTCAAAAAAGAAAATAAATTTCATTAATTAATTTATTTAATATTAATACTCTTATTATTGTAGTTGTTATTTTTAATTGTTACTACTAGTACTTATATATTTATTTGTTTATTTATTATTATTACTATTGCTATTTTTGTAGTAGTTATTGTTATTATTTTATATTTACTACTATTACTTATATATATGTATGTTTATTTTACTACTCTTACTTGTATATTTATTTGTTTATTCATTTAGTAACTTATTTATTATTATTATTAGTACTATATTATCATTATCATTATTAACACTATTATTATTATCATATAGTTCTTATTGATTTATATTTACTACTATACTTATTTATTTATCAATCCATTTATTTATATTATTATATTATTTCATTTATTCTAACTACCTGATTATTCCGGACCCATCGTCTTCATCAGAAACCCTGACACTGAAAACCCTAGAGTCAAACGGGAGGACTCCGGCGGTGTAGAGGTTCTTCCGGCCGTCGTAAGCCGGCAACCTCCCTCCCAACTCTGACGATCTATAAAGCCTCACCAGCTCCCCCATTATCGTCCTATTCATCCTCCTGCATCTCACGTCCGGCGTTATTGTCACCTTCAACAATAAAATAATAACAATTAAAAATTTAGAATAAAAAAGGGTTGTTAGTCTTTTTAATTATTTTGAGAAAATATCAATGCATGCACATTGAAATAAACGGTTAGTTGGTTCGTGTGCTTTAGTTGGATTGAAAGTTGGTTCTTTTACTATTGATTTGAAGTTTTGGGTCCTTGTATTTTGTATAATTGTGCGGGGTTTGTCCATGTGGTTTTGTTGCGTTGCACTGTAGTCCTTGTACTATTCATTTAAACTTTTTGATTCCTATACTTGATCAAAATATACACGAATAGTACTTGAGTCAGGGACTAACTATGAGTAAATATGTAAAATACATGGACCAAAAAGTTTAAATTAATAGTACAACGACCGAATTGCAATCTAGTTTAAGTACAGGGACTGACTAACCGTGCATTTATCACATATTTAAATTAAACAAATTGAATATTTGAATATGGGGTCAAGGGCATAAATTGCTACCTACAAATTGAATTTTCAGAATGGGTCAATAAAAATAAACAAAAAAATAATCAATGTAACAACTCACGTCATATTGGTTCAAATCCTTGTCAGGCAGCTGCACGAGGAAATGATTCGCCTTGACGACGCATTTTGTACCGATCGTACCGAAACCGGGCCGGCTCTTAAAGGAGATTCCTCTGCTAGAAACAGGCGGGCCCACAACAAGGCCTGATTTATTCTCTTGCAAGGGCAGAGTCGTAATTCCACCAGCCTTATTGCCTTTGTTTCCTCTCCCTCTTCTTCGGTTCGAGCATTTCTTCCTCTCTTGCAGGGGCAAAGTCGTAATTTCCACCTTTTGTTGTTGGTTGTTCACATTTTGAAGAGGCTTCTTTGTTGAGATGATGTGCTTTTCTCCTTTCGACAAATCCTTGGCCGCCATCTGTCTTTGAGGCATTTCTATACAAAAAGAAGGGTGGTTGGTTAGTCTTTCAAGTTGAAGCATGGGAAGAATGGAGATGGAACTGGAAAGTCTAGTTATGAAGTTTTGAGAGGATCGCACAGTGAAGAGAGATAAATAAGAAGGCGGATGAGTGAGAAGAACCAGAGAGAGAGAGGAGAGGAATAAATTAAAGCAGCAGCAATGTAATGCCTTTGCATTAATGGTGCGTATCAGTACTGGTACTTGTACAGGTACAAGTGCATGTAGTTGACTCCTTGCCCCATATTTAAGAGAGCTACAGAGAGAGAGAGGTTTTAGGGTTTTACTCCTACCAGCTTAAGTTTCAACAACAAAGACAGAGGCAGCAGAATAAAATCAAAGACAAAGTACTACACTGTTCATTCCCTTGTACTGTTTTTCACACATAATACGAGGAGAATAAAGAACAATTAACAACATCTCTATTTTGCAAACTTAACCCTATAAATAAATCACAAAAAAAAGGCTTAAATAAATGAATAAATAGAAATAGAAAAGACATTGAAAAAAGTAAAAACAAAAAACAAAAGAAGGCTCCACCACTTGGGAGTGGTGGGGAATAATGAAGCATTGGGATGTGTCAGAAACAAGAGAAACCCACTAATGAATGGATAAAACATTATAATAACATTATTATATACTATTGAACATTCAAAGAAGCATGGTTGAAAGTGTTTTTCGTTTCAAATCAGCCCCTCAAAGATTACAAAATTACAAAGTGGTGTCGTTATGTGAGAGCAGAACAACAGAGCACTGTTCGAAAAAATAAATGAAGACAAACGGCCCGCTTCCCAAAACGGGTCAGAGACAAACCGGATTATTCAGTTCTTTTCTCTCTTTTATTCCTAAACAAAACTTCATCACCAACAAAAACAAGGGACCATTTTCAATTTATTAATTATTTATTAACAAAAAATGGTGCAATGGTTTTTCGTTTTTCTCTCTGCTCATTATTTAAACCAACTTTCTGGTTTTAAAAAAAAATAGAAAACTTTGGGAAGATGATATATAGCATTAAAAAACGAGAAAGAAACCTTTCTTTGTAAAGAAAAAGAGAGTTTTTTTTGTTGGTTTTAGCAGTTTTTTGAGAGGGACGTGGCTGAGACGCCGCCTGTAAGAATAGACACGAGATAGACACGAGGCTCTAAGCCTGTCATTTCATCTCCATTTAGGGTAAAACTGGAGAGGATTTAAGGGAGAAGAGTTATCTCCAGTGGAATGAAATGGAGATGGAGTGAGGGGGCAGAGGATTTAATGGGAGGGTGGCTCTGCTCTGCAAGTGCTCTGCAAGAGCATGGGCTCAATAATACTAGTGGGTTTGTTTGGTAATGGATTTCTGATGCTGACCACTATATTTATTATGTTATTGTTCATATATAAATAGTATATAGCATTACTTGTACAGAATATGAACAGAAATGCCATGTTTAAAAGGATGGCACTGGAATGTTATGCTCGGGTGGGTCATGGGTGTGAGATGAAATGAAGGTGAAGTTAAGCAAATGTATATTTTGGGAGGAGGACAAATTGAACAGGTTTAAGACAGTAATGAAGTACTTTCGCTTATTAGCCTAAACCCAACCCTAGACCCTAAACCCTAGAGAATTGTGAGATTGTGCCATGTTGGAACTTATTACTTATATAGTATAATAATAATGTTCAAGTACAAATGCTATGTATCATGTTGATTGCCACTATAGATATTTCATTGAAACTATATTGTGTTGAGAAATGTGCAAAAAAAAAATGCTCTTACAATATGCAAAAAATGCAACAAAAAAAACATTATTGTAACTAGCTCATTCTTCAAAAAATTCAAAAAAAAAAAAAATAAACCTTGAAATTGAGTTATATCTAAAAAATCCATTACTTAGCGAAGTCTTTCACCCCATCAAAAACGGGTTAGACTCAAAAAAGAAGTGTCAGATTAAAACAAATGACTTATATAGTATAATAATAGTGTTCAAAGTACAAATTCTATGTAGCATGCTGATTGCCACTATAGATATTTCAATGAAACTATATTGTGTTCAGAAATGTGCAAAAAAAACTCTAACAATATGCAAAAATTGAAAAAAAAAAGAAGCATTATTGTAACTTGCTCATGTTTCAAAAAATTCAAAAAAAAAATAATCCTTGAAATTGAGTTATATCTAAAAAATACATTACTTAGCAAAAGTCTTTCACACCATCAAATCAAATGTGGGTCGACTCAAAAAAGAAGGGTTAGATTAAAACAAATGAATGTATACATTAATTTTATTGAGTACTTAAATCCATCAATTGAAGTTAGGTTAACATTTTAAAAAAATGATAATTGTATTATTCTTTTTTAACTGATTTTTACAAGCATTATTGCACAACATATTTTAGATGATATATATTTTAATATAATAATGTTAAATTAACTTATTTTTAAATTTGAGTATTTATTATATATATTATCCAAATGTAACTATGGTATACCTACATGTGAGAGGGACTAAAATACATACATAAGTGCATGCCTTATTTTGCTTACGGATGTATATTTGGTTATAAAAAACGAAAATTCAAATTTCAACCGTATGGATATAATATATATTAATTTGAAATATGTTGTGCATCAATTTTCACAAAAATCAGAATATTATATCATTGTCATCATGTATCATCAAAATATATATTACTATCATCATCACATATAAATATATATTTTGATGATTCATGATGGCAATAATATATTATTCCGATTCCAGTGAGAATTGATCCACAACATATTTAAAATATATATATTACATCCGTACGGTTGAAATTTGAATTTTTGCTTTTTATAACTAAATACGCATACGTAAGTAAAATAAAATATGTACTTACGTATCTATTTTAGCCCTCTCCCTGCATGTCCATACTCATGTCCATACTCTTTCGTAATTGATTATTACTTATTTATAACACCTATGAACTATCAAGTCACTATTCTTTTAAAATGTTCAGAGAATATTCATATAATTTCATACTATTTTCAACACATCTTAGTCAGGCCTATCTATATATATAAGTATATAACACATCTTAGTCAGGTATATAAGCATATTTATATGATTCACTTGTTGGCTTTAATATTTTTGCTGACGAACCACAAAGATGTACACAGTACACTATGCCTTGTATGTACATGATGTAATATATAACATGCCAAAATGTCAGCATATAGAGCATGGTAAATGTAAAAATGTACCCAAAAAATGAACCAAAGAGGTAGTATAAAACAAACTAAAAAAGGCACGGTAAAAAAAAAAGAAAAATTAACTGTACCGTTTTCACAGAGAAGAGAAAAATATACAAGATGCCTTCAGTAATTTTCCCTTTGTTGATGCTTCACGCCAACCCTCACCACCTTTTCTTCGCACGCTACGCAACGCAAGCATGCACTCGACTCGACCCCACTCCCCTTTACCTGTCACACGCCCAAATTCAATATTAGATTCACAAAATAGTATATTATACCATATCGCTGTCTATATTAGCTTACTCGATCAGAGAGAACAAACAATGAACAGAGCATTAACTCGCCATTAATGGCCAGACTAAACTAAACCAGACATCTTGTAACTCGTACCACATAAATCTAATTAATGGCAGATCAATCGCATAAAAAGTACCATCAATCAACAAATCAAATCTTTCTTCCCCGCTCGAATCATATCAAAATATCTGAGAAAAAAAGAGGAAGAAACGACGAAAGGAAAGGAACAAATTAGGAAGAGAAGCAATCATGAGACTGAGCAACGGGTATGAATTTAGCTGACCCAAAACGACAAATAAAGAGGACCTTTTGCTTCCTGCCTTGGCCGCTGCTGGAATTTTAGCTGGACTCGGTACACCACATGAGATCACTAATGGACTGTAAGGGAGGGGTTCGTTTCTGTCATGGCATTTATGAGCCGGGTTCATGGAGAAAGAGTTATCTTCTCTCTCTCTCTCTCGCGTTTGAAATGTGGAGAAAAAAGAGAAAAAGGAACAAGGAACAAGGAACAAGGAAAAGAGAGGGAAAAAAAGAAAAGTAAAGAGAAGGCTTTAATGCGGCTTTTAATGGCGTACTATTCTGGTGCAAAGAGGCTCGTGCTCAAAGAAAGAGAGGAGATAGAGATGCAACAGATTGGAATAAATGGGATTTTATTCCGATATTCTTCCTAGTCAAATCTTCTATTTCCACGCAAAATGCATTAACTCTTCTCAGAGTGAAATCAGTGGAAAATTTCCGATTCAAACATTTCGAGTTTTAACAGAAAATTTGAATATAGCGTTGCAATGCAAGCGAAAAGAATGAAAATATTTCCATTACTCACCTCGCGGAGCTTGGTTGTAGGAAGAATTAATGGATCCGATCCGATTGAGAGACAAACTAGAAATGGAGGAACTGTTTAGCCCGCAACAACTCTCTCACTTCTCAGTCTGAATTCAGTCTCAGTGGGGAGTTTTAGAAAAGAAAAAGAAACATAAACTCATGCGTTATAAAGGGGAGAGAGAGAAAGAGGGAGGCAGAAAGCGCACGCTTTCAGAGCTATCTCTTTCTTTCGTTACGTAGCTTTTCCTTTTTATGCCAATTGAAAAAGAGAGATCATGAGAGAAAAAAGATGGTGTGTGTGACAGAGAGAGAGAGGTGTGTTGAACGAGGGCCCTCATGCAGAAGAATGTCTGTCTGAGAGAGAGAAGAGAGAAGAGAGAAGAGAGCGCTTGTGGGAGGAAAAGCGTGAGGAGTTGGAGGATTGGATTCCTCTATAATTATACAACGCAGATTCTGAATAAACAATACAAGCATTTTTGGACCGGACTTGTGAGTTGTGAAGTATTTTTGGGTTTGGTGTTTGTTTGGAAGATTTTGAAAAAAGATTGTATGAATTTGGTAATGATGTAGATTTTGATGTGTACGATTCAAAGATTGTGCATACTTTTTTTTTTTTTTTTTTTGAGATTCAAAAAAAGAAAGGAATGCACAATCTTTGGCTAATGATGTAGATTTTGCATTCTTAAGATTGTGCATTACCAAATTCATATAATCTACATCATTACCAAAGATTGTGCATTGTTAATGATGTAGATTTTGCAATTCTTAAGCTAATGATGTGAAAGCTTTAGAAATCGAGTTTGATGTGTACGATTCAAAGATTTTACATTCTTTTGAGTGAGTATGAGATTAATGTTTGATTAGTAGATAGATAAGGAAATGAAAGATGATCCTTAGAAATACAATTCTTTCCATCGTTTGATGTGCCAATTTGAGAAACGTGTCGGAGGAATTTCAATTCCTGCTTTCCTTCTCTCTCCTCTTTTTCACCCATTTTGTTTTCCTCCCAAAATGGTGAGAAAACCTTTTCATTTTTGCATTATATTATATAAAATATAGTATAATACAATAAATTACGAAAAAATAATAGAATAAACGAAAAAATAATAGAATAAAATAAAATACATAATTAATAGAATATAATAAATTATAAAATAATATGATATGATAAAATAAAATAAAATATAAATAAAAATATAAATATAAATAAAAAAATAATATTTAACTTAATTTTTCCATTTCAACTAATAAATTTTCTTTTATATCAAACAACTTTTACTTTTCACCATTTTATATTCTAACACATCAAACAACACCTATAAGGCTATAACTCATTTCCACCATTTTATATTCTAACAAATCAAACAACACCTATTAGGCTATAACTCAACAATTGAATGTTTTCATTTATGCAATTTAATATTACTATGATGATATACTTAACATAAAGGGGTAAAATCATCATTCCAAAACCTATAACTCAACAATCGATGGAAAATTGTATGTAAGGGGCTAAAAATAAATTGAAATAACTTTATAAAATATTTTTGAAGAATTCCTCATTTTAAAAAAAATATGTGTACTCATTTTTTTTTATCATAGATACTTATTATAACCTATATTTATTGTTGCACATCTTTTATAATTTTTTCGTATCAATATTTTTTCTAAGAAATTAGCATTCTTTTCAAAATACTAAAACATAGTCATACTTTATGTATTATATTATTGTTATCCACCTATGTCAATGAATCCGAAACAAACTCAAAATTGATTAAATGAAACAAATACGTGAGAGACAACTAAGCTCTCCTCATCATTGTAAAAAAAAAAAAGGGGATCTAATATGCGCCTCGATTTATTTACCGTCCAAAGCATCACCCGAATTCAAAAAAATAACATAATTATAAAAATATATTTTAGTAAAAAAGAGATATAATAAATATATACAAATTCATATTAATATAGAAACCATATTATTTTTCATTTAGCTCCCATTAATTTACAGTGTAGAGCTAAAATGTATAAATATACGGTGGTGGGCGCAGTTGAATATTTTCTTAAAAATAAATAGTATATTTTTGAAAACACTAGAACATAAAAAAAAAACACGTTCCTCGACCAATAGCATCCTTCCGTCTCCCTCTTCCCCCAATCAAATCCCGCCACCTGTCCAACTGACGTTTCTTCTCTCCTCTCCGTTTCAACTAACTAATAAAATAAAAAAGAAGAGAGTTCAGAGCATTGATGTACTAAGGAGAGAGTTCTTCGGTCGGAATCGGGCGAAGATGGGGGCGAAGGGAGATTCTTCCGGCGGCGGCGGCGGAGGGGTCAGGCGGGTGATGGTGCTGGCCTTCTGTGTGGCCGGGATCTGGTCTGCTTACATCACCCAGGGCGTTCTTCAGGAGACTCTGTATGCTTCCTTTGATTGATTTTTCGTTTTTGATCGATTTTTATTTGGTGTTAATTGATTGATTGGTTGTGTTTTGATTAGATCGACAAAGAGATTTGGGCCGGATGGGAGCAGATTTAGTCACCTTGCTTTCTTGAACTTCGCTCAGAACGTGGTTTGCTTCGTCTGGTCATTCATCAGTAAGGACACTTAACTAAATCGATTCATTTTTTCCATAAATTACACACATTGATTGGTTGATTTCTGTTTTAGTTAAATGTACAATCTTGAATGCAATCAGTGCTTTCTAAGCATCCAATTAGACAAATTGAGTTGTAATTCTGTGATTCTATTTGAAAATTTGTTGAAAAGATGCTAACTTTGCAACTTTTTGAATGAAATAGTGATAAAATTATGGTCGAAAAAATCAATTGGAAGCGCCCCAATATGGAAATATTGCGGAGTTAGCATTACAAATACAATCGGCCCTACTATGGGAATTGAGGCTTTGAAATATATCAGCTATCCAGCTCAGGTTTTAAAAAAAAATCAAATTTTTTTTTTTATATTTTCCTTCTTTGTTTAGAATTATTTTTTAAGTCTGAAATTGGTTGTTTTGTAATCGTATCATGCTGAATCTTTCGACTATATTGTTTTTTCTCATATGAACCTATTTTTTATTTTTTTTTGAGCAGGTACTTGCAAAATCCTCCAAAATGATACCTGGTGAGGAATTTTTATTTTATTTATATTCACGTTTATAATCAAAATGGCTCCAAAAATAAATAAAAATAACTAATTTATAACATTTAATTAATTTCCTGAAACCCTAATTTTGTAGTTATGCTAATGGGAACTTTATTATACGGCGTAAAATACACATTTCCTGAATATATTTGCTCTTTCCTTGTCGCTGGTGGAGTTTCCTCTTTTGCCCTTCTTAAGGTCTAAATACAAATATAAATATATATATATTTAAATATTAATTCCCCTTTTTTATATTTTAAATATTTATTTATATATTTGATTTAATTTTCAGACAAGTTCAAAAACAATAAAGAAACTGGCCAATCCAAATGCGCCACTTGGCTATGCTCTTTGTTTTATTAATTTAGCTTTTGATGGTTATACTAATTCCACTCAAGACTTAATTAAATCACGGTAAACTAATAATTAATTATTAAATAAATAATCATTAAATAAATAATTATTAATTTTTTATTATTTAACATTTTATGACAGGTACCCAAAAACGAGTCCGTGGGATATAATGCTTGGCATGAATTTTTGGGGAAGTATATATAATTTCATAATAATGTTTATTTTTCCATATTTATTCACAAATTGGCCTTATGCGAATGGATTTGAGGCCTTGGAATTTTGCAAAAAGAACCCTGAAGCGGCCTGGGATATTTTCATATATTGTTTATGTGGCGCTATCGGTCAAAATTTCATATTTTTGACGATTAGTAAGTTTGGTTCTTTGACTAATACAACAATTACTACTGTGAGAAAGTTTATGAGTATTGTTGTTTCCTCGGTGGTAAGCGGAAATCCTTTGAGTGGTAAACAATGGGGGAGCGTTTTCATGGTTTTTACAGGGTTGTCTTTGCAAATTTTGCTCAAGTGGAAGAGAAAGAAAGCCTAAAGATTAGGGTTTTGGTGGTGTTTTTTTTTATATATTTTTGTGGTGGTGTTTAGGCAGAGAAGTTAATTGCGAAGTATGGCTAGTGTAATTTGGTATTGATTATTGAAATTGAAATTCATATTTCTTGTAATTTGGCAAAACTTTGAGGGTTTGTCAATAAGAAATTTAGAGAATTGATATATAACACATGTTACCACTGTTTATTTCGTCTCAAAATATATGGGGGTGAATAATTATATATGCTTATATATATAATGATAGCATTCTTTACATGATATTAATCATTTTGTCAAATATTAAGATTCAAATATTACATTTTTTGACAAAATTTATGAGATTAATTTCAGAACCACCACCATTCTTCATTGCCTCTCTCACTTTCTCTCTCCAAACACAAGCATTTCTCCTTATTTCCAACCCTCTCTCACAATCCTTCATTACCATTTCCAAACACCTCTTTATCTCTCCTCCCTTCACAATTCCTCTACTAAACCCTAAACCCTCACAAACCTTAGCTCTCACTCCGATCCGAGTCTCTTCTATTAGTTTCGCATTTATCGACTGATCAGACCATTGAGGAACTCCAACCATCGGAACTCCACACATCATACTTTCCAATGTAGAATTCCATCCAAAATGAGTCAAGAAGCAACCGATTGATTTATGAGACAAAACCATAACTTGATCGCACCACTCTATGATCATACCGTTGGATTTTGATCCATCTTCTTGTTTTAGGTCAAGACCGACTCGACTGTCCTTTCTGACGACCCATAGATATGTCAAACCGCTATCTTGTAACCCTAATTTTACCTCCTCTAATTGTTCTATAGCTACTTGGGTAAAACTACCGAACGATATATATACTACTGAACTTTCTGGCTTCGTGTCGAGCCATTTCATGTATTGTGGTTCTTCTACTTGTTCGAACATGTCACTGTTTTTCGTTTCTTTGTCTTTGCTGTGTGAAGATTGAATCAACGGACCAACCGTGTATAGTTCGAAGTGTTTTTCCATACTTTTAAGCACGTCGGCTTCTAAAGCCTCAAATGTATTGATCAGAATTCTCGGTTTCGAATCGGTATTACTATTCACAGCTTGAACATCCAGCATCTCAAAGGTTTCTCGAAACATGTTTAGAATGTTCCTACTTCTATCATTACTCGATTCGGCCAAAAGAAAGCTCGGCAAATCTTCGATCGTCAGAGGAATTAACCCAGGTAAACTTACGATGAAATCTTGATCAGTTTTACGTGAGGAGATAATCGAATCAAAACCATGAAAATAATGGTGGTAAAGAGCTAAGGTGGTAGCAGGTTGGATCCAGTAAAGAGCGGTCGGTAGACCGTTAAGTCGGGCCACGTCATGAACCCACGAAAGAAAGAGTGTGTGAATTATACAAGTCACCGGCCGGTTTTTCGCCTTGAAACGGCTCAAAATGTCATTGAGACATTTTGGAGGGATGGTTATAGCTTTGATCTTGTTCTCTTCATAACTATGAATGGAGGGGTCGAAACCTGAGTTGTAACCGTCAGAGTAAGGGGCAAAGGACACGTGGCGGTCTGTGGTTTCTTGGTCGGGAGAAGTAAGAGAGGGAAACATGCGACGATGAGCGGAAATGGCTGTGGAGATGGACACGTGGCATGAAGGGAGGAGAGAAGAGAGACGGTATGCCAGGTGGCGGGCCGGGTTTATGTGGCTTTGAACTGGAAGAGAGACGATTAGAAAGTGAGGACTTGGTGATGAAGATTGGTTTGATGAGAGTTCCGCCATTGAAGAGTTGACTTGACCTCTCTTGCTCGAGTCGGAAATGGTGAGAGAACTAATGTGGTTGGCAAGTAAGAGAAGAGAAATAAATAGAGGAAAACATATCATATGTAAGTTAATCATTGATACTAAATGATGTAAACAAGGGCCTAGCTACCAGGTGAGAAACGTGACTACAGTTTTTAAGGTTCTTCTTTAGGACGTATTTGATGTTTCAACTAACAGTTTCTTAAGATGTGTAGTTTTTAAGGTTCTTCTTTAGGACGTATTTGATGTTTCAACTAACAGTTTCTTAAGATGTGACATATTCAAATATTATAGAAAAGGAAAAGGTTATATGGGCCCTCTAAAAATCCCCTCCAACATGCAAATTACGGGTCCCGTTTGACAGTGAAAGGGGGACAAGTGAAAATAGACATATACTTACTTCCTTGATTTAAATCGTTGTTGTGATTTCAATTTTCTTTCAAATAAATCCAGAACTGTAGTACTGTTAGGGTCATCAAACATATACAGTATGACAATGATAATAAATTTATAATTTGATCTTCTAATAAAAATGGATGTATATTATTATTGTTATTAACCCAATCCTTTATTTTTCATCTACTTTTGTGCTTTCTCAAAATGTTACATCATCACTTTTATCTCCATCGTTCGATCAATTTTTGTGTTGACTCTTAACCATTCATTCTCTCAAATTTATTGATATTTTATGGCAACATTTATGTGGTTATTAAAATATAAGCATATGATTGGTTGAATTGGTGTTTTGTGTTTCATACCCGATTTAATGAAAACTGTTGTGAGTTTGTTTGTAACCATCAGATCTTAATCAGATGATTTCAATGAATCATAATTCAAAATTATGTTCAATTATTAATACCAATAGTTAATGAATGGTTCACTCATGAAAATATGAATAATTTTTCTTTTTCTTCTTTAAAAAATTATAATTCTTAATGAAATATTTTATTTCTAATGTTAAAATCATCAAATATAAATTTGTTGGAATTTTCTCTTTATTTTGAGTTCCATATTGTTATGGTTCCAAATTTTTTTCTAGCTAAAACATGTGACTATAGACAAGAAGATGTACAAAAATGATATGTTCATTAACTTATACCTTATACCTTATTTTTCATTTTTTCTTTGAGTATTCTTAAGAGACATATTGTCAATTTTGTCTTGGCCGCTGGATCAATTTTTTTTGAAATCTTAGTTTTTCATTTAAATTATTACCACAATATCACATCTACAAATAGTTAATGAAAAATTTACTCATTAAAATATAAATAATTTTTTTTCTTCTTTAAAAAATTATAATTCTTGATGAAATATTTTATTTCTCATATTAAAATCATCAAATATAAATTTGTTAAAATTTTCTCTTTATTTGTAGTTCCATATTCTTATGGTTCCAATTTTTTTCTTACTAAAATATGTGAATATAGACTATATAAATGAAGATGTACAAAACCGATATGCTCATTAACTTATACCTTATACCTTATTTTTCATCTCTCTTTGAGCATTCTCAAGAGACTTATTGTCAATTTTATCTCGGCCATTAGATCAATTTTTTTTAAATCTTATATTTTCATTTAAATTATTACCACAATATCACATAAAGACATATTGTTATAATTTCAATTTTATTTTTTTCTTGATAAAATATGTGAATATAGACTATATAAAAGAACATGTAATAAAATGATAAGCTCATTTACTCTTTTCATATTCTTTTACCCATCTTTGAAAATTCTCAGGAGAATTATTATCAATTTTTTTTCCGCCGTCGAATAATTTTTTTTATCAACTCTTAGCTTTAAATTTTAATTATTATCATAAAATCATATGATTAGTTAGATTAATATTCAGTGTGATATCTCGGTTATGTGAGAAATATCATCTCAAACAAAATTTCGTAATATTGAAAATTATATTATATTACTTAGTGTATTGTTAGTTTCATAATAAAATATGTGTAATCCATTCAATTTTAACATCTAAAAAAAAAAAAAAATAGCGGTGACAAAGTTTTGAAGAAAACGAGTAATGTTACATTTTTCTATGTAGTATACATATTTTTTTTCCATATATATAATATTAAATATAATTATTATTTATTATTTTTTTAAAGTTAATCATCTATAATTTAATCTTATGTAGTTTTAACTAAAATCTTCGAAATAAATTATCTTACATTTTATTTTTTTCTGATCTCATTCATCTAAACCCAATTAATACTTAATTAGTTTTTCTAATATAATATGTCAAGAAATAATGACATAACAAAATTAAAGACAATAATTTTGATTCCTCATGTGTTAGTTATGTACTATGGATTCACAAACTTTAATTTTGAATTTTCATAATTGTAAGTTATACATTATTAGATTGAAATAACTAATAAAATTAAAATATTCGTCGCAAAGCGCGTCCATTATCCTAGTTATTATTATTTTTGAGACCTATCTATTCCTCGGGCCAAAACTAAATCTATGTTTGAGCCCAAAATATATTACGAAGAAATCTCGACTCAATTCATACTCATACAGAATGGGCTAATTAGGTCGTTTTTTGTCCCTTCTCTCTTCATCTTCATCTTCATCTTCATCTCTTTCCTTTCTCTTTTACTCGTTGGTATTGGTAGTAACGCTGGCCGCCATTAGAGGTCTCTCTCGTCTCCTCCTTTCTTCCTCCGATAATACCCCACAAGGCTTCCTATTCTCTCTCTCTCTCTTGCCATAATATAAACAAAAACAATTAACTCTTCAATTTTTGACTGCCGAAACCATGGCGAATAGTAAGTATGAGTACGTGAAGAAATTCGAGTTGGATGATAAGTTGCCGCCTTTTAATTGGATCGTCGTCAGAATCGACGGCTGCCATTTTCACGAGTAAATTATTTCAGAATCATCCGTCCGATTTTCGTTTTTTGATTCAATTCATAACGAATTTGATTATTTTTTTTCGGTTTTTTCTTGATTTCAGTTCTGTTTTAGTTAATTATCTATATATACATTAGTTTACAGTAGAGTGATGAATTTTTGTCTCATACTGAAATTGCAATTCTTTTTAATGAATTCTTCTGATTTAGTACGATATATTATATTTAGATTTTCAGAAATTCATGAATTTGAGAAGCCAAATGATGAAAATGCTTTGAATTTGATGAATGCTTGTGCCAGCTCAATGCTCGCTCATTTTTCTGACATAATTTTTGCTTATGGCGTTAGTGATGAATATAGGTACTAATTAATTGTATAATTTATTTTTATTTAACATTTTTTGGGTTCTAATCTTTTTGTAACTTTTAATTGCTATGTTTGTTTTACAGTTTTGTGGTAAAGGAGAAAAGTGAATTCTACCAAAGACGATCCAGGTAATTTCAATTTTGTACAATTTCTTTTTATTTTCAGAATTTTCTCAATTTTTTTTCCGCAAATCAGAAGCCAATTTTCTAATATTTACCATTTGACCCTTTAAGTAAATGTGTTTTACAGCAAGATTGTTTCTTTATTCGTTTCGTACTTCACCTCATTATATATAACAAAATGGAAAGATTTTTTTCCAAATAAGGAAATAAAAGAAATTCCGTATTTTGACGCAAGAGCGGTTTGTTATCCAAAAGCAAAGATTTTAAAGGATTATCTTTCATGGAGACAAGTTGACTGTAAGATTTAAAAAATCAATTAAATTTGGTTAAAAAAAAATGGTAAAATTGAGGCATAAAATTACGCAATTAAGGTTAATTGGTGAATTTTGGTTTAATAATATTGTGTTTGATTATTTAGGTCATATAAATAATCAGTATAATACGTGTTTTTGGATGTTGGTTAAGTCTGGATTAACAGAGAAAGAAGCTCAGTTACGACTTAAGGTATTTTCATTATGATTTTGTATTTCTTAAAACATTTTATTTGAGCTTTCCTTTTTTTTTTTAATTAATTTTTTAGTTCTTTATATGCTAATATCTTGCGTTTGCTTGATAGGGCACTCAAACAAAGGAGAAAAATGAGATATTATTTCAACAATTCGGAATTAATTATGATAAGCTGCCTGAAATGTTAAAAAAAGGATCATGTGTCTACCGTAAAAAGGTACTTTAACTTGTATGAAATATTTTTTTCCTTGCATTTTGCATATTTTTGAAGAAATTTTGCAAGTTCGACCAATATTTTACCATATTTTCAAATTTTACACACGACAACTTTGCCTAGCTAGCAAATTAACCTGCACATAAATCCAAAGGTTATGAGAATAAATAATTGAACCCTTAATTTTGTAATATATTCTTTAATATTCAATTTTTGTTTGTGTAGGTAGAAGAAATAGTTAAGACGAATGAATGTGGAAACCCTATAAAAAGGGCTCGTAACGTAATTACTTTAGATCATATTGATATAATTGGCCCCAAATTTTGGGACGAAAATCCGTACATTCTTCAAGAAGATTGATTTTATTTATTTGTAAGATTGATTTTATTTATTTTGTATTGATTTTATTTATTTGTAAGTCTGGTCGGGTTTCTGTAGGTCATTTCAAGTTTGGATTAATTCGAGTCATTGTGTTGTAATGATGTAATTTAATTAATAATCAGATTTGAATAGTTTGATTACAATAAACATTTTGAATTTTTCATTTGGATTTTGATGATTGACCCATGTGTACAAAAAAAATCCAAACTAAAAAGAACTTAAAACAAAACTAGCATTTCTTTAAGACGCTCTATAAAAGCCTTCAAATTCCGTTCCAACGACCCACCTTCACTCATTACCTCCCTCGCCTTTTTCTTCCAAAGATCGGCTTTCATTCTCATTTCTACCGCCTTTTCTGAATCATCCATTATCAAATCAATGCACTGAATCATTTCCTTTCCTTCTAACACACCATCTTCACTCACTAAAGCCCTCAAACCAACTCCCCAAACCGACTCGATCAAACTCGCATTCATCTTCTGATCCGACATGCGTGGCACGCAAACCATCAGAACCCCACAAGACAGACTTTCCAGCGTAGAATTCCAACCACAGTGCGTCACAAAACAACCAATCGATGGATGAGACAAAACCCTAACTTGATCACACCACTCTACCACCATGCCGTGTTTGACGGTTTCAAACTCGAGTCCTTCGACTCGGTTATCTTTTCGTACGACCCACAAATATGTCCATTCAGACGATTCTAGCGTGTTAAGTAATTCCTCTAGTTGGTTCTTTTTTAAATGTGATAAACTTCCGAAAGAGATGTATACAACGGACTTTTCGGCCTTCGTCTCTAACCATTGCATATAATCTTTTTCGTCTTGTTTGAATAAATCACCATTGCCGCTCGTTTTGTTGTTTAGAGGTAGCAATGGGCCGACAGGAAGCATATCTAATTCGGTTAGGGAAGAAAGCTCGCGAGCTTCCAACTCGGCGAAGGTATTTATAAGCACCAATGGATTTGGTTTCTCGGTTTTCTCTCTATCCAAGGTTTGGAATAACTCACGGAATGAAACATACATGGAATGAAAAATGTCAGACTCGTCTATGGACGTGGTGATAAAGGAAGGAAGGTCTTGAATTTTGCACGGTCTTAAGCCTGGAAACTCAACTTCGAAAGATGGGTTATGCAAATTTGATATGACTAGATCTCCATATCCGTGGAAGAAATTGTAATAAATGGCGAAAACAGAGGCAGGCTGAATCCAATAGAGAGCTGAGGGAATATGATGCTCTCGCGCCACATTAGCAGCCCAAGGAAGAAGAAGAGTGTATATGATGCAAGAAACCGCACGGTCTTGATTAGCTAGAGTTTCTGTAAACCCAATTAGATATATCGGTCAAAAATAAAAGAAAATTAGCAACCTAATTTTGATGGAAAATTTGGAATCTCAACATACCAACAATGTCAGAGACAGTACGAGATCCGATGCGGTTGAAATTAGACATGTACTGGTTGAACATGGTTATGTTGTCAAGCATACCGCTGTCGTATCCATCAGAAAAGGGAATATAATTCAGAAGCTCGTCTTTTGTTTCTAAATCGATCACATTTTCTGGCAAAGAAGGAAACATACGACGGTGCGCATTAATTGCAGTGGAAAAGGTGACTTTACTTCCTGTGGTGAATGCGAGCCGTTTCGCGAAATGAAGGGCCGGATTGATGTGGCCCTGAAACGGGAAGGTTAGGACTAGGAAATGCAATGGTGTTTTCTCCTCCATTTTCTTGTTGTTTGTGTGGTTTGTTTGATTCAGTTTGTGGTAGTTCCTTGATTTGAGTTTGAAAGAAGGTAAGGAATGAGGGGGAGGGGAACTATTGTATATGTGGTAGGACAAAAGAGTGGCAGCGAAATATACACATGTTTTGTCATCAATTAAATAAGTATTTTTGTTCTCTTGTTATGTTTAAAGGTAGGTGTGGCTCAAGTTCAATGGTAAATGAAACCAGTCTCTATCAGCATTTTGATGGGCTTTCAATTATCATGAGGCCTTGGAACTTGAAAATAGTAGCCTAAAATTAAATACAAAAATTATTCCTAACAAATACTTATATGAGTTAAAAAAATACTCAAGACACTGTATATATATATCCTCCCTCTATAATCTCATATAGAAATTTCTCAGTTTTACATCAACACTTGCCCGTAATGCGAAACCCTAGTACTCAAGCACCGTTTCATGATAAAAAAATATTGAATTTTTATTTTAGACACGCACCGCTATAAATATCTTATTATTCAAAATTCTGTGCTCAAGACACTCTATATATCCTCCCTCTATAATATCATACAAAAATTTCTCAGTTTTACATCAACACTTGCCCGGAATGCGAAACCCTAGTACTCAAGCACTATTTCGTGATAAAAAAACGTTTAATATTCATTTTTGACACGTACCGCTATAAATAACTTATTATTCAGAATTCTTTTCTCAAGACACTATATATATCCTCCCTCTATAATATCATCCAAAAATTTCTCAGTTTTACATCACCACTTGGCCGGAATGCGAAACCCTAATTCTCAAGCGCCGTTTCATGATTAAAAAATGTTTAATTTTCATTTTAGACACGCACCGCTATAAATAACTTATTATTCAAAATTCTTTGCTCAAGACACTATATATTTCCTCCCTTTATAATATCATGCAAAAATTTCTTAGCTTTACATCAACGATTGACGGGAATGCGAAACCCTAGTACTCCATCACCGTTTCATGATAAAAAAATATTTAATCTTCATTTTAGACACTCACCGCTATAAATAACGTATTATTCGAAATTGCTCAAGACACTATATATATCCTCCCTCTATAATATCATACAAATATTTCTCAGTTTTACATCAACACTTGCCCGGAATGCGAAATCCTAGTACTCAAGTACCGTTTCGTGATAGAAAAATGTTTAATATTCATTTTAGACACGCACCGCTATAAATAACTTATTATTCAAAATTCTTTACTCAGGACACTCTATATATCCTCCCTCTAAAATAGCATACAAAAATTTCTCAGTTTTACATCAATACTTGCCCGGAATGCGAAACCTTAGTACTCAAGCACTATTTCGTGATAAAAAAATGTTTAATTTTTATTTTAGACACGCAACGCTATAAATAACTTATTATTCAAAATTATTTGCTCAAGACACTATATATATATCCTCCCTCTATAATCTCATATATAAATTTCTCAGTTTTACATCAACACTTGCCCGTAATGCGAAACCCTAGTACTCAAGCACCGTTTCATGATAAAAAAATGTTGAATTTTCATTTTAGACACCACCGCTATAAATAACTTATTATTCAAAATTATTTGCTCAAGACACTCTATATATTCTGCCTCTATAATATCATACAAAAATTTCTCAGTTTTACATAAACTATTTTCTGTTTATATGCTTGTATATACTGTTTTCAATTTTTTTAAATATATACTGTTTTATAGAATGAATTTTTATATGCTGTTTATTTTTAGTTCATATGTTTGTATATATTGTTTTCAGTTTTTATATATCGTTGCTACATGTTCACTACAGTAACATCTTGCAGCTCCCATAAAACAAACGGCGTCATGACTCATGAATACAGTAACAGTAATAGAGCGCTTAGCGCATCCCTTTGGAAATCATTTATTTATGCTTTTATTTTCTAATCTTATAATCTATACATCATAATCTTACATGACAGTAATCTTACATTTCCATGAAAAAGTTATGTTATCATATTTGTAAAATAACATTCTCATCAAAATTACAATAATATTACATTCTCATGAGAATATAGCATTTTATCTATCTATTTCCTAGAAGACTCTTCTCTCGTTAACTTTAATTGTTAGGGTAAATTTATTATTTTATGAATTTTATCAAATATTAAATATTGTTGAATTAAATAAAGAAATACAAATTTTCAAGGAGCCAAAAGGAGAAAGTAAATAATAATATTATCATCACATGTTACCGTGATTCTAAAAAATAACATTTCAAAAAATGTGATTACCATGGTACTCTTATATTACCGTGAAATAAACGCACTCTAACACGCTCTATAAAAGCAAACAAATTTTGTTCCAATGACATGCCTTCACTCATTACCTCCCTGGCCTTTTTCTTCCACACCTCTGCTGTAGTTCTCATTCTGACCGCATTTTCTGAATCATCCATTATCAAATCAACACACCGAAACATCTCCTTTCCTTCCAAAGTACCCTCTTCACCAACTTCTGCTCTCAAACCCACTCCCCAAACCGACTCGATCAAACTCGCGTTCATCTTCTGATCTGACAAGCGTGGCACACAGACCATCAGAACCCCACAAGTCAGACTTTCCAGTGTTGAATTCCATCCACAGTGTGTCACAAAACAACCGATTGATGGGTGAGACAGAACTCTGACTTGATCACACCATTCTACCACCATGCCATGTTTGATGTTTTCAAACTCGACTCCTTCAACTCGATTATCTTTCCGTACAACCCATAGATATAACCGACCACCAGATTCTAGGGCATTTAGTAATTCCTCCAACTGACTCTTTTTTAAATGTGATGAACTTCCAAACGAGACGTATACAACCGACTTTTTGGCCTTCGTGTCTAACCATTGTATATAGTCTCTGTTGTCTTGTTTAAATAAATCACCATTATTTCTCGTTTCACCGTTTAGAGGTATCAATGGGCCAACAGGAAGCATGTCTAACTCGGTTGGGGAATAAAGCTCACGAGGTTCCAACTCGGCGAAGGTGTTTATTAACACTAGCGGGTTTGATTTCTCGGTTTTCTCTCTATCTAGTGATTGGAATAACTCACTGAACGAAATGTAGAAGCAATGGAAAATGTCGGACTCGTCAATGGATGTGGTGATGAAGGATGGAAGGTCTTGGATTTTGTACGGTCGTAAACCTGGAAACTCGACTTGGAAAGAAGGGTCATGGAGTTTCGATTTGACTAGATCTCTATATCCATGGTAGAAATGGTAATAAATGGCGAAAACCGAGGCCGGCTGGATCCAAAAGAGAGCTGAGGGGATATGGTGGTCTCGTGCCACGTCAGTGGCCCAAGGAAGTAGAAGAGTGTATATTATGCAAGAAACTTCCCGCCCCTGATTGGCTAGAGTTTCTGTAACACAATTATATATTTAGAAAATACTGAAAACATTATTTAATAAAAAAACCCGGAATTTAACGTACCAACTATGTCAGAGACGGTACGAGATCCAATTTTGTTGAAATCAGACATGTACTGGTCAAACCGTGCGATGTCCTTAGGCAAGTAACCGTCGTATCCATCCGAAAAGGGAATATAGTTAATAAATTCATCTTTTGTTTCTAAATTGATCGCATTTTCTGACAAAGAAGGAAACATAAGGCGGTGTGCATTAATGGCGGTTGAAAAGGTGATTCGACTACCAGTTGTCAATGCGAGCCGTTTCGCAAGATGAAGTGCCGGATTGATGTGGCCTTGTAATGGAAAGGTTAGTACTAGAAAATGCAATTGTTTTTTTTCTTCCATCTTTTCGAAAGAATGTAAAGGAGAAGGGGGACGGACTATTATATATGTGTGGTAGACTTGAGAGTGACAGAAAAATGCACAATTATGTCACCAACGAAGTAAGTTTTTTTATTTATTTTATTTAGGAGACAGGTGTGGCTAAGTTCAATGGAAATGAACTGACTATCAGGATTTTTGGTGAAGAACAGAAATACGTTTACATCATTCTTTATCAGGATTTCGATGTAAGATTTTGATGATCTTTCATTATTATTATCTCACCCATTTTATTAGATACATTCAAGGTTTGCATGACAAGTCCCCAACGATAGATCCATAGAGTTTTTCAATTAAAACAAAAAATGCAAAGTTTTTCTACTTTAAATTGTTCAAACCCTATTACTAAGTGAAAAAAGAGATATCAACAATGTTAAAATGTAACCAACTCCAAATGATTTTTTAGTTGATTGTGTTATTTCTTAGCTAATATTTTCATCAAATTGTTTCTTTAGGGTTTATTTGGCAACTTATGGAATAGTGGAAGATTTATTGCAAAACATACATTAATGAATTATAACAGTGGAATTATGTAAAATGTTTTCATGTTAATTGTGTTAAGAAAAAGCCATAAAATCTCCAATTTTATCATATTTCATATATTAAGGAAAAAAAATATGATTACTTTCAGGTCAGATTGAGTGGTCATTTTCTAAATGCGTACGGCCTATGCAATTTGATTTCCTAACTAGTATGCAATTATTCTACTTGGTGGACGCTAAATAGTATGAAATGAAACTTATTTTTCATAATGAAAGCTAACCACTTGGAAAATGAGAGCTATCCACTTTTGTTAATATGAAAGATGATTTTAAATACATGAACATGTGTATTAATAAGTGAGTTATATGCATGAATCAAATCCAAGAGAATCGATATTTAACCAACATGATTTAACGATGATAGAGATTGCCAAAACTTATTAGCTCAAACAATAAGACAATTTTATGAATGAGAAAAAATAGAGTCGAACACATACATTAGCTTAATATTTAATAAAAAAACCCTAACAATCAACGAGGTGTCTAAAAAAATGATCATACGAACTATTTTTTTCCAAATCGTATTGAAGAATATAATTGCTCTTTCACAATTTTTGAATAAAAACTAGGGCTTCTTTTGCAAAATGAGGGGGCTTTTTTACAAAATTACAAACCACTGAGACTGAATTTGGACCAAAACCCTCTGGAAAAAGATGCGAGCTTTGTACACTCAACTCAACAGAGTGCTCAAATCGCCCAATCTCTTCTCCAAATTCACTTCAAAACCAGTTATAATTCGCATAAATCCCTTAATAAAAGCACCAAATTCAGCTCGATTCTTGGTCGCCATGGCTGGGGCTTCTTCCTCAGATGAGTTCGTCAAAGGAAGCATCTTTCCCAACGGGCTTGCAATCATCACGCTTGATCGTCCCAAAGCTCTCAACGCCATGAATCTAGGTCTTGTTTTCAATTGAATTTTCTTTTCTCAGTTTAGTTTAGTGTATATCAAAATTATCTTTAGCAATGAAATGTAAATTGTTTGTTTCAATTATACTTCATAAGCCCTCAATTGGCCATTGATAGCTAAATTGAAGGTTTAAAACAGTCAAATGTAAACAAAAAAACTATTCTACTGTAAAAAGTTTGGTGGCAAATTGATTTTCATTTTAGTTTTATGTACCAAAGATACACTTTGGTTGGTCCCTTTCTTTAATTACATTCTTATTATTAATGCAGAAATGGATATAAAATATAAGAATTATTTGGATGAATGGGAAACAAATCCAAATGTTAAATGCATTTTGATAGAAGGCAGCTCGTCTCGTGCCTTTTGTGCTGGTAATTAAATTTTATCTCTTTTATTTTTACATTTTTACCGTTTAAATAAAAATAATCTAATTTTTCTCCAAATTTCCAAAAAAAAAAAAAAAAAAATCTTATTCTTCTGTTTCTTAATGTTTTAATTTTAAACCATCAAAATGTTTTTATTTCTGCAAGCTGTGTATAATATCATGAGTTTTGTAGCTTCAAATGCTTTATGTTTTTTATGATTTTGAATTTTGTAATAAAAATTTGTATTTAAAATTAAAGAAATTGCGTACAATTTTGCGACCTTTTGCAAAGAAATAAATAAAAATTTCATGTCCAAAATGCAGGAATGGATATAAAGGGCGTTGTAGCTGAAATCCAAAAGGACAAATCTACCCCTCTTGTGCAAAAGGTCGTAAAATTTTGTAAATTTACGTAAACACCCTTCCTTTTTTTAAACTTAGTCCTTTTTTTCTCAGTTAATTTTTATAACTTTCTGAAATGTTTATGTGCCTCTTTGAACTTATTTTTGATTTAGTTTTTCGATTATTTTGATTTTTTGAGTTGTAATAGTGTTTGAATTTGTAAAATTTGTGTCTTTAAATTAATTATCATGATAAGAACGTAATGAATTTAAAAGTGTGAATAAAAATGCAGGTGGAGATGTGAAGCATATTTCTATGAATTGTGAAATGCCACAAATTATTGAGGTTCATAAATATTAAATACCCAAATTATGATATAAAAATTAAAATCATACATTCACAACCAACTTTTCAGAATTCTTAGTTTTACATTGACAAATTATTATTATAATTATCATTATTATTACAATTATTATTAGTATTATCATTGTCGTCGTCATCATCATCGTCATCATCATATTATTATAATTATTGTAAAAATGTGAGTTTTTTTTATTATTTTTTATATTTTTTGCAGGTATTTAATGCAGAATATTCATTGATATGTAAAATATCAGCGTATAAAAAGCCGTATATTTCATTAATGGATGGTGTAACGATGGGTTTTGGAATCGGTTTATCAGGCCATGGCGCTTTTCGCATTATTACTGAAGTATATTTATTTATTTATTTATTTATATTTCTTCTTTTTATTTTTATATATTTATGTTTATAATATAGACGTTATTTTCATGGCAATTTATCCAACAGTTGTTATAGGATGTGATAAATCAATTTTCAACTGTATAGATGCAAAATATATCATTTTATTCTATTATACATTAAATTTCGTAACATTTCGAACTTTATGTCTTCAATATCATATGTCACCAAAATATAATCAGAAATTTATGGTTAAAAAGTACATCAGTGATAAAGATATTAGAGTGATAAAGATATAAGATTAATAATTCATGAAATTTAATCTACAAGATACTAAAATTGTTATATTTTTCAACCAATTTAGCTTTTTGAGATGAACTAATGTTGGCATGACAGCCTTCATATGCATACAAAAAGAAGAAATGCTCATATTTTTGTAGTTATTTTTATTTATTTATTTTTTTTCTTTTCGAATAATTTTATTTTATTTTTTTAATACAGAAAACTCTTTTGGCGATGCCTGAAAATGGAATCGGTTTATTTCCAGATGTTGGATTTGCTCATATCGCTTCTCAAACTCCTGGAAATGGAGCCGTTGGTAATTATTAATTAATTAATTAATCAATTAGTTAATTAATTAATCAATTAATTAATTGATTGATTTTTTTTTTTTTTAAATTTAAGTCCAAGGAATAATGCAGTACAATATATAAATACCGAAAAAAGAAAAAAAAAGAAGACATAAACTGAGCACATGAATGGCATAATTGTAATTAATCAATTAATTGTTCAAAAAGAACCCTATATTTTCTTAAATTCATAATGAACCCACAAAGTTTGAATTTTCATTTACCGAGACCCCCTAACTTTTGGAAAAAGGAAAAAAAAAATGAATTGTGGTTAAATATTATATAAATAATGATAAATAATTAATGAATTACTTTGCAATCGTACCGTATCTCAAAGTCCCAGAAACGGACCGTAGGTAATATTTAATTAATTAATTAATTAATTAATTTTTCAGAACCCCCTATACTTTCTCAAATTTATAAAACAAACCCTAACTTTTGGAATTATAAAACAAATATTCAACTTCAACTTTTATTTTCAACCCCCCAAAATAATGTTCAATTTATATGTAAATAATATTTAAACACATTCTCCGAATTATTTATCGATTGTTGAAAAATAAATCGAGGTGTTAACTTATTATTCTGTATTGCTTTTATTTTAATTGTGAAATTTCATTAAAACAGGTCTTTATTTGGCGATGAGTGGAAAAAGAATATCAAATCCTTCTGACGCGTTATTTGTCGGCCTCGGTACGAATTTCGTACCGTCTAGCGATTTGTCTTCACTCAAAGAATCTCTTCTAAATGCTAATTTGTACGTTTCATGCCCTAATTTATACAATTAACGTAAAAAATTATCAGTTTTGTTTCTTTTTTTCTTAATTTAATTTGAATGTTTGATTGAACTAGTTCATTTCATTAGCTCTATTTTTTGTGTTGTTATTTGAAACTTGAAAAATAGTTCAAGCTTTTTGGGGGAAATTTGCAAAAAGCCCTAACTTTTCAGAATATTTTAAAAACCTCACTTTTTAGATTCCCTCAAAAACACCCTAAAAAGTGGATTGAATTTCTTTTTAACTATCTAAAAAAAAGTCAATTTTTTACCTGCCCTCTTTTATAAATCCAATTTTTAGGGCTTTTGAGGGAATCTAAAAAGTGTGGGCGTTTTTTTTATATTTTGAAACATTGAATGTTTTTTTTTTTTGAAATTTGAATTTAGTTGACAATTTTTGTTTGGTTGAAGTTCTGACGAGCCGCATAAAGACGTGAAGAATTTGTTGGGCAAATTCAGTAAAAATCCAGAAATTGAGGGGCAATTTGGGAAATTATTACCGATTATTATTTCCACTTTTTCTGCGAATAAATCGGTCTCTCAAATTGTAGAGGATTTGAATAAACTTCAGTCAAGCTCTGATTCTTCCGGTTCGCAATTATTTTAACTTTTTTAAGACATTATACATTATATTTTAATATATTGTGTATTATATTTGAGTATTTTTGTGTGTTTAGTGGTTGAATGGGCGAAAGAAACCCTAATTGGAATTTCAAAAGGGGCTCCGTTTTCTCTATGTGTGACACATCAGCATTTTTGCCAGGTGGCAGCTGCTCGTGGAAACCCTCAAAACAGTCTTTCCAATGTAACTACTCATTTTATACTACTTTTTACTAATTTATACTCATTTTTTTTACTACTTTTTACTAATTTATACTCATTTTTTTTACTACTTTTTACTTGATTTAAAAGAACATATTCAAAACTAGGAATTAAAGAAAATATGTTTGGTTTATTAAAGCAAACCTAATTCCAAATAAACCTAAAGCATTATTTGTGCAAATATGTTGGTAAAGATCAGTTCAATTTTCAAATATTAAATTACATAATTTATTTGATTTAATTTTTTTTCTTTAAAATAAATTCAGTTGAGTGGAGTTATGAAAATGGAATATCGCATCGCATTAAGAACTTCGATTCGTAACGATTTTATTGAAGGAGTTCGTGCGGTTTTAGTGGATAAAGATCAAGTAATTTATTAAATTCAACATTTCATTTATTTTAATTATGTTTTAAAATTATATATTTTAATCATTTTTTTTATTTATAGAATCCAAAGTGGGATCCGGCAAGTTTAGAGGATGTAAAGATGAGTGAAGTTGAATCAGTTTTTGAGCCTCTTAAAGATTCATCTGAATTAATCGTATGATTATTTTTATTTATGTCATGCAAATAAAATAATAATGAACGGATTATATTTAAACTTTAATGTGGCATGTGAACTGTATCGCGTGAAAATAAGAAGCTTGAGGAACAAACTTTTTGTCACTTTCATGACTATTATTTAATGAGATCTATTTTCTTGATTTGGGATTTTGATTAACTTTACGTTATTTGATTATAGAACTTGAGGTACAAAAGTTGCACATGTTTTCTGATCATTTCATATATTTAATATTGTTTATGACCTTTTATTAAGCCGCCAATAAGGTGATTAATTTTATAATGTTGGAAACTAGGATGTAATAATAAATTGGAATTAGTTTTCTTAGTTTATCTAGCAGCCTTGCTAGTATAAATCTTTGGAAATCTTATGAATGAAACACATTAAGGTTATGTTCATATTTCAATATATCTTTCGAAAATTGATAGAGATTCCCAAAATGTAGTGACGAGAAGTACTTATATTTTCCCCTCCGAAATTTAATGTTACTTTAATTTAAAAATATTTATATTTGAATGTTCATTTTATAGTTGCATTTATTTTGAAGTTATTTGGTGAGATGCAAAAACTTAAATCATATCACACATCACAAGTAGTATCTTTTTTTTTTTTTTTGAAGTGTAGACAAGTAGGATCTTTGAACCAAGTCTTTTTAACATGAAATTAAACTAGTATTTTAAGATTCATTTCTTGTTAGTGATTGATTAATTACTATGATATATTAAAAGATCGACATGACATGATAATCCGACAGGCTTACTGTTTTTTAGGTGCCCGTCTTTTTCTATAAACCTTATTATTATTAATTTATTAAGTTATGTTGGTGGACCATTAGGGGAATTTGTGCTCCTAAAAGCCTAATCATATCAAATGAATGGACGGTGATGTAGTTTCGATTTTGAAGCACGGATTGAACGGAATCCACGTTTTGAACGGAATCCATGCAGGAACTCAAGTTTTGGGTCCCCAATCCCGTTCAAACCGTGAAAAACTTCCATTTTTGCAAAAATCCACTCTGACTCTGAGTGAACTCATGCATCATACGATCTTTATCTTCATATATTGTACATGGACATCAAATATTCAGCTTGACAGGGATCAATGTAATTAATGATTCGACCGACCATATCCGTTTGTTCATCAGCTTTTTTTTATTTATAATTAACTCATTTATTGTCGAAAAAATAATACAAATTTGTAGATGAATGGGCACGCATGCAACTAGCAATTATTTGATTTTTATGTTGGTCATGGTTTCTAAATTGTCAAAAAAAAAAAAAAAAACAAATTGTGACGTTTTATTTTAACTTTTTTATTTGTTCAATATTAATCCAAGGAACTTATATGTTTTCCCATTTTTTTTTAATCTCAGACACTTCGATTCGTCAAGTATAGGATAATGTAGTTTCCATGCTCTTTTCTTTAATCGTTTATGATTTTCGCTACATAATTTGATTAACTTATCAAATATGATTATTTTACATGACATTAAATGACAATTTGGAGAAAAAAATATTATTCTCATTTATTTTAAATATTGATGAAATTTTTTTCTAATATTATTTAAGTAATTTGTTCATTTACAAATGTACATCAATAAAAAGATTAATAACCAGGTCAATTAATAGCTTATAAGGGCCTCTTACAACTCTGAACAGGCACTGACATTATTAACCGTTGTCAAAACAAAGGAAGAATGTTCAATTAATTATCTGGATAGCGATCTAGACGTTCATGCATTCTTCAAACTAGAAGCGCTTACTTTTTCTTAGTTGAAACTTGGAACCTTAGAACAATTCAACACAGATAAAACCTTTCAATTTGTGAGGACATGAATCTAGAACAACTAATTGCCTTTCTTGAAAGAGAGATTGTCAAGTTGCATACAAAAAATTATGATTTAGTATTTTTAAATTTTAATATCTCCAAATTGAAACTTGAATATTAAAACTTCAAAACATTTTCTACAGTATTTTCACTAGTTGTGTTCAGATCTGGCTTGGAAATATTTTACTTGGACACCAAAATAAGACGTAAAAAACACTGTTCTTCATGTCAATCCAGTAACTAAGTTTCATGGAAAGAAAAACGCACTTGCATATTGTCAGACTTGTCATATTAGCTTCTGGACAAATTATATAAATTTCAACGTTATATAAAAGGAGAATACATCGATCACTAGTTTTTGCATATTAATTGATGAAGATTTTGGAGGGGCCACAGCAGCGACAAGTCCCTATTAAAATTCGTCTATTATCTATGTTGTCTTCTTTATCAAGTATCCTCATTAGCTTACAAAATAACAGATCACAATATTCCAAAATGAATATGATATATATATATTTTTTGAAGGAAGCAAGGGTTAAAATGAATATAATATCCATATTCCAAAATGAATATAATATTTTGATCCACTATTGATGCAAAAAAGAAGATTTTTATCCGAATTCCAAGTTTTAATGGTCTACATTCTTTTCTATGAAAAAAAAAAACAATGATCATAAAAATACAAAAAATCATCTCGTGATCATTAATGAGATTGGCCTTGGGATAAGAGGGCAAAAAATTGAGTGTGACATTTGCGTATTTGTGTTGTGTTGTGTGCCGTTTTTGATTCAATATTATATTATTGTTAATCTGGATAAGGCTTCAACATTAAGGGATCATAATAATTGGGTCCCCAAACTAATTTCCCTTCTCATAGATTTTTTTTTCAATAAATTCACATTCGACCTCAAATTCTCAATCAAATTAAACTAATAATCACTGTACATAAATTTGGCCCTTCTGTTGACTTCATGTGGACTTCCTGTTCCCTTTATTAACTAATCAAATAAACACCTCATGAAAATTATATTTTTCTTTTAATTTCTTTTTCTCCTTGTGTCTTCTTGTAAATACCAATCCTTAATTTAATTCAAGTAACGATCGTCTATTGCGTATTTTCAAAATAAAAAAAAAATTCGGACTTAGAATTATACTCCTGTCATAAAAGAGTATACACAATCGAAAATAACACTATCCCTGAACAAATTTATATTTCATAAAAAAGGAAAAAGACAACAATTATATCCTTCCAAATTTCCACTCCACTTGAGGTGGCTTTCCTTCGTTGCTTGTACTTTTTGATACCCCATTTAAATGCCTATTTTCCATCCTGCTCACAACATAACTGGATGCATCCATATCACAAATGATGAAATGATATTGATACTAAAACTTCGTTTTGGACTAGAAGATCTTCAGTATTCTTTAAGACTGGAGTGTTGTGAGAATATAAATAATTTCTAGAAGATTAGCTTGATGCTGACTCAGTCCAGCCCGACATGTATTGACATCCCAATCTCTTTTCTTATCCTTTTCATCTCTCTCTCTATCCACACGCATGAGACTCCATGTAATTACGTTTCGAAATATACATACATGTAACATAGTGTTATTTTCAGTTATATAATGTAATTTTTGTAAGAAGGTTATTTCAAATTATAAATAAGTTCAAGTGCAAAAAAAGACATGAAAAATTAGTATCTATATTTCCGATGGAAAAAAAAATAGGCCAAAATAAGTCTCAATCCGAAGAAGAATAATAAAGGCAAGTGCATGTGCCGTGCCAAAGAGTCACCGACTTTAGTTAACCCGTCAAAGAATCCAGTATTTTTATAAAAGTGAAACCCTATTCTTTTATAATTTATAAAACTAGTGTTAGATTGATTTTAGTTATGAAAGTAGCTTTTTTCGTCCATTTTTATAATGTCAGTATATAAAATATCTTATGTTTAGGTTTGAGGTATTAAGAAACTGAAATGTTAACAAAAATTAATTATGAAAATGAAAACAAGAATGATACTAATTTTTCTAATTTATGTTTTTTGAGTTTAATTTTAGATTCATTGCTTGAGTTTTGAGAAATTTCCTTTTCAAAAAAGAGCATACCTTTTTATGATTTCTAGGTGGGATTGATAAAAAAAAAAGTATTTTTAATTTTTATGAGTTCTAATAAAATTGATAGAAAAAATTCAAACAATCATAGTTTTTACGAATAACAAAAAAATAAAGTTTACATTATTAATCAACAAAATAGAAAATACTATCTCAATAAAACAATGGTTACATGAAAACACGACGGGACTAAATATGCTCAATATATTATTTTTGTATATATCATTTTCATAATTTTATATATATATTGTTTATTGTCTCTTAAAAAAATGAATTTTATATATTATTTATTTAATTTATATATTATTTTATATACTGTTTTATTGTGTTGCACTGAATAATGAAAAAAATCTGTCGTGTAATATCAGATCCAAAAAAAGACTGCAAAAACAATTCGAAAATAACTTAACAAATTTAAGAGGGATCATAAACAAAAATTGCTGTCAAAAATTCAAGACTGTGTCATAAAATATGAACACATCTCGATAAGTATCAGCAATCCACTGACACTTGCCATTCATCTAATGGCCCTCATTCATTACGTGGGTCCTTCTACATACCTCTCATCGCAATCCAAAACATAAGGCTTATGCTTACTCACTGTTTAATTAAATCCAGCATTGTTTATCTATCTATATATTCTATCTATCTATCACCTTTTCTTTGTGACCATCCATGAAGCGACTTTAGCTCGAGAGTTTTAATATTGCAAGATTGAATTGGGTGTTGGGCAAATCACAAATTAGTGAGATAAAATGAAATTTTTTGAGTAAAAACTATATGATATATTTGATAGGAAAAATATATTTTATTTTATTATGTGATTTATAGAAAACTAGCAAAATCTTCGCCCTTTGCATGAAAGTTTGAAACTTTGATGATGATTTTAATTAAAACTTTTATAAAAATAAAAAAACTACTATAATAATAATAATAATAATAATAATAATAATAATAATAATAATTATTATTATTATTATTATAACATTTCTTTCTATATATTTATATAGTATTATTTCATAACAATGTTTACATGAAACACAATACAAAAATTATAACTCTCAAAAACTAGTAGTATCACTTCATGTCAAAATACTAAGAAATAAATCAAATTTACTGTAATTATTATGTCAAAATATCAGAATGGAAGATCAAAAAGTTAAACATGATACACAAAAATATAAAGCTTCTATCCGAAACCTGCAAAGGAGAGATAAAATACAATTAAGCGTTAATAGATACTTATATATTAATTATACCAACCCATTAAAACAAATCGCATGTATTACACTCGTATCAGCCATAGATTTGAAGAAGAGCCCAACGTTCTGAAGTTACCAAAGAACTTTCAACCAATGGATATCTATATAAAAAATAAAGTTAAGTAAAGTCAACCCGTATAATACTATTGTCCACCTAAGACATAATATTCTTATCAAGATAAGCTAATATAGGCTTGCACCTGAATTCTTCACAAAATGTCATCTTTGGCTTGATTTCCATACCGCTCATTACCGAAAACCAAATAAATGATGAGTTTTAAACTCAGTAAATAATTTTTATTACATGGCATTGCTTCTCTGAATAACTGGGTATTACCCAAAATATTTAATTAATTTAATTATATAAAATAAATAAAATATATATTTAAATCTCATAACATCAACCTTTCAAATCATTTTTTTTAAATAATTTTCAATTTGATTATATCTTCCCATAGTATTTGCTCGGGTAATTTTTCTTCTTTACATCCGGTCATATTATTTGCTCGTTGAGCTCCAGGCCTATTAATTGTTTGGATAATCTTCTCGTTTACATATGACCCTGATATTCGTCGGATGTGCATCCGACCTTGATAGGCCGATATTTGTCAGATCAGGCTCCTTAGGTCGCTCAAATAAGTTTAGTAACATAGCATGACTACCGTTCTTGGGTCGCTCCCATAGGCTAAGGTCCCTTAAATATTATTTTCTGCATAGTGATCATTTTGTTATTATTTTGTTTTTGGTATGTTACATACAATAAACATTAATAAGATATATATTATGATCAGATTGACACATGTGTTCAATCTAATAAATTAAAGTCATTTTGGATGTTGAATTAAGAGTAAAAAGTAAGAGGCAAAGTGAAACTCAAATTGACACATATCATAATTAAATGGTTATAAATCATTTTAGATGTTAATCCAAGGATCAAAAGAAAAGAGATGATGTGGAGCTCTAATATGAGATACAATTATTCTTTTTAACAAAAGGGGAATGAATTTCGGTTACATATCATGAAATAAATGATGATGATATGCACTAAACCCCCTTAAATATTATTATATGCATTATGATCATTTTGTTATTATATTTTTGGTATGCTACATATAATAAACATTAAAAATGACATCTATTATCTTCAAATTGGCATATGTATTTAATCTAATGGATGAAAATCATTTTGGATGTTGATTTGAAGGTAAAAAATAAGAGATAATTTGAAGCTGAAATTGACATGTCATGATCCAATTGTTAGAAATCATTTTAGATTATGATCCAAGAGCCAAAAGAATAGAGATGATGTGGAGTTCTAATATGAGAGTACATTATTTAGAATTAATAACTATTAATAATTAACAATAATATGTTAATCATGTCTTTATATAAGTAAATAATATCTATTAACTAAATATCTTTATTATTTGGGATCATCAAGATTGCTGTTCTGTTTTCACCATTTTTATATTAATGGTTAGAAATAAAGGTTAATGAGATTTTGTCAGGAGAATATTTTGTAGATCAAATCGTTTGTGAGATTCTACAACAAATTTCTCTTTTGTTAAGATAATTTTTTTTTAGACAAATTTCTCTCTTATATTAAGATAATTTTTCTTTGTTTTTTTTGAATGAAGAACTTGGTTTTTTCTGTCACCTGTTTATTAATTCTCTAGATTTTGATATTTAAATTTTGTCAAACTTGACTTTACAGGATTTTGAATGTTCTATATTTTCTAACCATTATTTTTTTCAAATCTATCTTGCTTTATTAATAGGGATTAATTGATGTGTATTTTTCATAATCAAGATAATAATATAAAATATATTGATTTAAAATAATAAATTTTAAGTGAATTTTTCTTTTTTTTAGTTGTTTTTAAATAAAAACTGAATATTATACAAAACTAGCGATACCCTCGCCCCGTTTCGGAGAAATTACACCGATATATTTAAAATTTTATAGATATTCTTTGAGTGGTATGTTTTATAGATATTTAAAAAAATATTTATTAATCTTATAAGGGTATAAATGATGTTTTAATGCTTTGTAGAGATTATTTTGGAAAAAAAAAACAGTTTGGTAGTTTTTAAGAATATAGATGAATTATGCATGTTCAGCTATAATATTTTCAACTTCTATTGGCGTATATGATGTTTTCATATTTTGTACAATTGGAATACAAAAAATGTTATGAAAGTATATTTTCATACTCTTTTTGTTTTCTTTTTGAATATCTGCTTATGAAATAATGTAAATATATACCAAAAAGATTGTCCGGCTTTGATTATTATTGAGAGCATCTTTATGCAAATTAAACTCACAATGATTGACCATGATAATAATATTTTTTTTTCATTTAATCTCATAATAATATGGTTGTAATTTTGTGTTGTATTTTATATGAGTAAAATAGCATATTGAACTGGCCACATAAAATCCAAACTTCATAAGCGTGTCACATACCTATCAAAAACTAAGCATTGTTTGTAATAATCATAATAATAATAATTGGCATCTTCTTTTCATTTTACTTTCTTTTTTTCTCAATAATAATAATAATAAATCCTAAACCCTAAACCCTAAACAAGCGATCGCTTGATATTTGTTATCTTTTAAGTGGGTTCATATGCGTTCATCTAAATTTTTTAAATCAATCATGCTAGACGCGGGATTCGAACCCCTTATCTATGAATATATGAGATTAGCACTATGACCACTAGGCTAATATAGTGGTGGTCTTTTTTGCTTTCCTCATTTTTAGGCAATTCTCTCGTCGATTTTGAACATGTCATAGATAAGCCTTCCTCTTAGTCTTATCATATTTATTTTTACCTTATTTATTATTATTAAATCCTTGAATTATTTTTCTAATAACAATTTCTTAGTCGGCTTAAATCTAGAGCCGTCCACGTAACTAAAAATAAATAAATTTGATAAGCACTTAAAACCGCAGCCCAACTTTTGGTAACTTTTCAAATACACCTTACCAAAATTGTAAATAACCTGTATTAAGAATGAAATTGCTATGGGATTCTGTTGTGATGATGAGCAATTTTTATGTAATTATTCTACAAGATGCTTCATCATACAATGAACTTTTCATTTAAAATATTTGTAAATATTGCAATATTGAACTTATATCTTAATATTTATTGCCTATTAAATATTTTAGCTATAATATTATTAAATTCTCTTTTGCTCTTAGGTTTTTACATAATTTATTATTACTGAGTGTAAAAGGTTATTAGATCCAAAACAATCTATGCATGCATATATTCAAAAAAGTAATCACTATCTTTTAATGTATGTCAAAATAGTTGTACATTCTCGAAATTAATGTAAAATATACATATACTTCATTTTTTCTCCGATTACATGACCCGTAAACAACCCACACCTATTAACCTACACCTGTCTGTTTCGAACCCTTACCCTATTAAAAGCAGGTTTTTATGCCATACTACCTTGTAAATGTACGCTAGTTACTATAACAATCTCGAAATTCATGTGAAGTATACACATAATTTATATTATTAAACTAAATTCATAGTTAGAAAACTAATCATATTTAAAAACATTCAAATTCTTTTTCACTCTTAGGTTTATGTGAGATTGATTATCATTGATTGCACGAAATTACCAATCCAATATGATTATTGTTGGTCTAAAATATTATGTGTTATTTCTTAAAATAACACGCCACTTTAAAAGCGAGGACAAAACAGAAATATGTAATGTATGTCTTTTACTCAAACAATCAAGAAATACATTAAAGAAAGCAACCAATGTCTTGTAATGCATACCGGTTACTAGAACAATCAGATTTAATTTCTTTTCATTCTTAGATTTATGTGAAATTTATTATCATTGACCGCACGAAAATTACCAATCCAATATGATTATTGCTGGTCTAATACGTTACTAGTTATTTCTTAAAATAACACGCCACTTTAAAACTAAGAACAAAACACAAATATGTAACGTATGTCGTTTACTCAAAACAGTCAAAAAAGGCGATAAAGGAAGCAACCAATGCCTTGTAACGCATACCGGTTACTAGAACAATCAGATTTAATTTATTTTCACTCTTAGATTTGTGTGAGATTTATTATCATTGACCGCACGAAATTACCCATCCGATATGATTATTGGTGGTCTAATACGCTACTGGTTATTTCTTAAAATAACACGCCACTTTAAAACTAATAACAAAACATAAGTATGTGATGTATGTCGTTTACTCAAACAGTCAAAAAAGACGTTAACGGAAGCAATCAATGCCTTGTAACGCATACCGATTACTAGAACAATCAGATTTAATTTCTTTTCACTCTTAGATTTATGTGAGATTTATTACCATTGACCGCACGCAATTATCAATCCAATATAATTATTGCCGGTCTAATACCGCTATGTGTTATTTCTTAAAGTAACACGACACGTTAAAACTAAAAACAAAACACAAATAGTAACATTTGTCATTTACCCGAACTGGCTAAAAATATGTTAAAGTAAGCAATCAATGCCTTGTATCGTATAGGGTTACTAGAACAACGTAGAAAACCATGTGAAACGTACGCATAATTCATATTATTAAAATAATTCATAATTAGTAACTAAATACATTTACAAATATAAATCATAGTTTGTAAGAAAACTAATCATATTTAAAAAGATTTAAATTATTTTCACTCCAAAATTTATGTGAGATTAATTACATTGATCGTAGTAACCGTATTCAATGCGATTATTGCTGACCTAATACGTTACATGTTATTTCTTAAAATAACACGTCACTTTAAAACTAAAAACAAAACACAAATATATAACGTATGTCGTTTACTCGAACAACCAAGAAATACGTTAAAAAAAACAATCAATGCCTTATAACCTATGTCGTTTACTTGAACAATCTAAAAATACGTTAAATAAGCAATCAATTCCTCGTAACGTATACAGTTACTAGACCAATCTAGAAAATCATTTGAAATGTACGCATAATTCATATTAGCAAAATATTCATAATTAGCAAATTAAACACATATAAAAAACTTCAAATTATAATAATTGTAGGCTGAGGAAACACACTTGGAAAGAAAATATAATTCTTGTGGGTTATATACGGAAATATGATTTTTTTTGTTAAAAGAATTTAAATTTTGAATGGATAATAAAAAAAAGAAAAGAAGCAAAGATCTTTTCTCCTGTAAAAGATAAAGAAAGGCCCACAAGTCTCCTTTTCTGTGGACTCCCGCAGCCTTTTTCTCCCTCTGTTTCCTGTTCACCTCTTCCTTAATCACAGTTTACCGTGCGTTAATCACTCTCCTTCCCACCATCTCTTACTCTAAACCCCTCCGTGCTGCGGGTCACCTTTCCCTTCTACCAACTGACCCGTTACACAAATTCCACACAACAAATACACACAGAATATATAATAGTTTATATCTCGTACTCTACATCCATCCCTATTGCGGGTCATATTGAGATCTAAATATCGACCCGTTACAGTAAGAGCACGTAACGAAAGTTTACGGAGAATCAATATTTATCTTTTTGATCGCGTTTCTTCTTCTTCTCCCGATTTTCTTCCGTTATATAAACCTCGGCTCTCCCTCTTCCCCTTTCACTCCCAACTCAATTCTCAGAAACTCTAATCTCATCCAATTCAAGCTTTTTTCCATTATCGAATCCTGCTCATTTCAGAATGAATTGCGCGGATCTGATTCCCGGGCTGCCGGACGAAATCGCGCAGGAGTGCCTGGTGAGGGTACCCTACGACGCCTTCCCGTCGGTCTGCCACGTTTGCCGTCTGTGGAAGCAGGAGGTCGAGTCTCAGACGTATCACAGCCTCCGTAAGACGGCCGGAGTTACGGTTCCGGTGGTGATCTCCGCCCAGGCCGTGCCGTCTTTGGCCGTCTCGACTGAGCCGACTGACGTCAAATCGTACACCGCATCTTCGACCATCTCCTACCGCTTCACCGCCTTCCACCCTGTTTCCGGCGAGTGGACGCCGCTTCCGCCCATCCCCGGCCTGCCAGTCGGCATCCCTCTGTTCTGCCAGCTGGCTTCCGTCGGCCGCCATCTGGTCGTGGTCGGAGGCTGGGACCCGGCCACGTGGGCCGCCTCCGACTGGGTTTTCATCTACGATTTCACCACCGGTTCGTGGCGACGTGGCGCGCCGCTTCCCGGCCCGAAAAGATCCTTCTTTTCCTGTGCCGCATCGGAGAATTTGGTATTCGTCACAGGAGGCCATGACAACGAGAAAAACGCGCTCAAATCCGGCTTTGCGTATGACGTGGCGGCTGATGCATGGGTCCCGCTCCCCGACATGTCGATCGAGCGAGACGAGCCCAAGGGCATTTTCATCCACGGAGAATTCATGGTCCTCGGTGGCTACATTACGGCTGAGCAAGGCCATTTCAGGCGGTCGATCGAGCGGTTTAATCCGGCAAGCTGGACTTGGAGCCCGGTTGAAGAAGACTGGCTCGAAGAAGACCCCAAATCGCCGAACTCGTGCATGGCACGCGACGGTAAAGTCTACAAGCTCAGGGAGGGAGGACAGTTGGCGGTCAGGGAAGGTGACACGTGGCGGATTGTGGGAGAGCTTCCGGAAGACGCCCGGTTGTCCGTGCGGCTGGTCAATGGGGCGGATCGAGGAGTGATCGTGATTGGGTCGGGCTCGCAAGGTGGCGGGCAGGTTGCATACGTGGCAGAGGAGATCGCCGGAAAGATGATGTGGCGGAGGAGTGAGGTGGCGCAAGAATTTTGGGGACACATTCAGGGGATCTGTAGCATGGAGCTGTGAAATACTAATGGCGTTGTTTTGGTTTTAGAAAAGTTTAAATGTGTGTTTTAAAATGTAAGGGGGAATTTGAGTTTTTTTTTTTTTTTTTTTTTGTTTAAAAAATGAGGACGTGCTATATATGTAAATGATGGTTTGCATTTCGGAAGTTTAAAGTTTTTTTACTATTTAACATATTAATTAATGGTGTTGGATTCCTTATGGATTTATTTTATTGATTTTATTTAGAAGAGTGTTTTTATGCTTGACATTATAGGATTGAACATTAATGCTTCGTGCAAGCAAGTCATGTGAGATTGATTGTGAATTTGCAATTGTTTACTGAAAGATAGGTCAACAAGTTGACTTTGATATTTCTTGATGCTTATTAGGCAAGTGATGTATGGTTTGACCTAATTAGCTTCAAAATTAAAATTGATATCTGATGCATATTCGTTCTTTTATTTTAATATGGATTAGATAAATGAACAATTACAATCTTTGTGCTAATCTAGAAAAGAAAAGACTAATTGCAATCTTTGTGCTTGGGGCCCATGTTTCTATTGATCTTTTTTCATGGAAATGGTCTCTGACCATAAGAAGAAAATATAGTTGATTTTGGGAATAACTTTTAGCGTTTTGTTTTTCATACTTCGTAGCAAGTACATGCTTTGATTTTTGAAAAAAGTATGCAAAAAAAATCTTGGAATTTGAAGACCCAGAATTTATTTCGAAATAAAAATAAGAAAAGTAATCTAGGTTCTAGAATTAATTATGGATTCAGATTCTAGGTTCTAGAATTATTTTTCAGCTTCTACTAATCAAGACTCTCACTGCACCGAAAGTTCACAAGCCAAGTTTGGGACTGGAACATGTTCTAAAAGAAAGACACACTTATAAATCAATCAGCTATAGTTTAACTAATCTATCTAGAAGACTTGATATGACAATGACATGACATGAAAGCAACAACTCACTCAATTCTTCAAGTGGGACCAAATCAATCAACAAAGTAGATGAGATAGAATCTTGACGCCGTTTGTTCTAATCCTCTGCATCTCCTCAATTATGATATGAGAGTTGGACTGTTTTGTGCAGATATTTTCATACAACATAAAATTGCTAGTTTTACTTTGGATCTAGAGTTTTGGGTTTAATTTGAATGTTTCTTATTTATGTATTTATTGTTTGTGAAAATGTTTGTCGGTGAGCAAAAACTATATAAAATTTAAACAATTTTTAAAAACTCCAAATATTTGGACAATTAATTTAATTTATACCTTCTCCTTTAAGAAATGATTTATAAGGCCCTTCTAGCCCTTCTAACTAATTAAGCCTTGGATGCTTTTCTAATGGGCCTAAAACAAAAGCTCACGTTTAATCCTCAGTACTCAAGACAAAACAAAACAAAACAAAACAAAAATCAAACAAAACAAAGACCATCAATTTTTCAACTGTTGTTCATTACCGCATTTCTTCGAAATACAAAACCATATAGACAAGTTATGAATCTTTTAAATTTGTTATGTTCAATACATGAGGTAGCAAATTACTTTTTATTAGAAACAACCAATTCATATTGAAATTGAAACATTCGTAATCATAAATATTGAAACTAAAAGATGCAAAAAAATTTAAACACCATCTGATGTGGTAACAATTTAACAACGAATTATCTAAATACATAGATCTTGTTACAAACTGATATTACCAACTTAAAATAAATAAACAGTACATTATTTCTTCTTGACTTAACAAAACAACACATATAGTGCATTAAAAAAAACAATACAAATAGCACATCAAACAAAAACATCACAAAAACAACGCTAAAGCCCATAAAACACACTACAGACAAAAAGCTCATAAAAACACAACATACACAACCAACCTCAAATCACCAAACCAAAACCAAACCAAACAAATTCTACTCCATATCGGCCTTCATCCCCTTCAAAAACTCCTCCGAGTGCTCTTTCGTGAGACAACTGGCCAGCATTCTGGTCCCGTCAAACGGGGTCGGGGACTTCAAAATCACAACCGACGCGATAAAATCATTGTTCACCAACGGCCCGCAAAACATCGGTTTCCCAAACCCGTAATCCACATCCACAAACCCTAATTTGCTCCAATCCGACACGTAAACCGACTCGTAGTTAAAAGTCATCTGAAACGGATCCTGATCCGTCTCCTCCTTCGCAAACTCAAAGAACTCAACCGCCATTCTTTCCTTCGCCTTCCTTATCAAATCCACCACTTCCAAAATCGTACAACTCAAAACCGTCTTAGCCGACACCATAACCTTAACCGGAAATATCGAATTACCGTAATACCCCTTATCCAGCTTCAGCAAATGCCTCACGCTCGCGAAAAAACAAAGCTTCACCTCAGAATCTTCTGAGAGATTCATCGCGCGGGTTCTGCACTGCCATAACTTGGCCGTCAAGACATCGAAACCGGAACAAAACTTCCCGCTGTGCTCAAGATACTGCTTCTTCAACTTGTCAATATAAACGGTAGGAAAGTCGAGGATTTGGTAGTCCAAGGCTAGCATAGGAAGCTCAGGGAGCGGGCCGGGTTTGATTTTAGGGTTTGGGAACTTTTCGCGATCCCAGACTGGGAGCGCGAGAGGTTCCGGAAGGCCGCGCGCCATGTCACCGACGGCCTTGATGAATTGAGCGGCGCCCATTCCGTCGGCCGACGCGTGGTTGAAGCGCAGGCCCAGTACGAATCCGCCACATGTGAATGTCGTTACCTAGTTTTGTTTTTGGTTTGGTTTGTTTTGGTCAAATGTAATGGTTTTAGCTTGTAGACGTTAATAACTTTTTTGAAGTCCAATTAAATGGAATGATGATAATTAAGGGCCCGTGATTATGTATTTCTAAATAGGGTTGAATTTTTTGTTTACCCTTCTGAAACTTCAAAATATCATATTTACCTACCCTTCAAAAAAATGAAAAACATCGTACTTCTAAAATTTTAAAAATCATAAAACTTCCATTTGTTGAAAAAAGGGTAACTATCATATTTTGAAGTTTTGGAACAGGAAATATGAAATCCCCCCTTCTAAATATTGAGGAAACAAAACCAATGAAAAAGAAATAAAAGGGCTGAAAAGATAGTACTATGACTACAACTCCATTGAAAATGAAAGGATTTGACAAAGTTAAATAAGATGGTTGATGAATTCAAATATAGGAACAAGTCATATATTGTACAGCTATGAGAGAAATAGATGGCTGAACAAACTTTGTTTTTTGACCGTTGAGTCCTTCAAAAATGTCTCTTTTGTAGATTTTAATAAGAAAGAACCCAAAGGGAGACATTTACAGAAGAACCTTTTTAATAAAAAATAATTTTGACGAGGTCAATTTTATTCATTGGACCACGCCTTTCTTGTATGGTTGTTGAAAGACATGAAATATGAATATGTCAATTGTTATTCATATTACGGGTGAGAATAATTTTCTAGAAGTTCTTTAAAAAAAGAAAAGTCAAAACATATATATTAGTGCAATTACTCCATTTAAAAGGGAAATTGACCTTTTCAGTATCTTTTTTCATGCATGATACATCTCCCATCCCATAACTTAGTAAAAACTTACATTTTTTTTTTCTTTGAACAAGTAAAACCTCAAGAAATGTCAAAGGTAAAACCAATGAGAATTAAACATAGTGTCAAAGACTAGGAAGGTGGGAATATATTAATCAATCTCAACTGAGTATTATTTAACAAAAAGAACCCACATGACAATGAGCTATTATTGGGTATTTTGCACTACTTTGAAAAGACAACATTAATGAGATTGAACCACCAACCTAAATAAATAAAAAAGGACAAAAGCAATATTTGACCTATTAATTAAATTTGATATTTTGAGTTTTTAAAAGGGCATATATGAAATTCCCCTGGGAATACTATGTAAATTAGTATGTTGAGATAGCATTTTTATTTATGAAATTAATAATTTGCATTCTTCTAAATACATTAATGCTGTCTCCATATAATATTTCACATACCTTTTTTTTTACGGATTATTAGGCCCTACATATTTTGTATATTTTTGGCCCAAAAATCCTTTTTCAATAGTCAACTTTGCACATTTACAAATCTACCCTACATCTTCAACCCTCTCATATTTCCACCCCTAATATGAACAATTGCAAATGCACCCACCAACAAAATTAAATTACAAAAATATAAAAAAATCACCAAATTACCTGCATCATCATGATGGTATTATGCGGTTCGACCCCCCAATCTTCGGATTTCGGATATGGTACCAGATCCTCTTTGCTGAGCAACAATGGCCGATTCAAATACTTGACATCTTCCAAGCTGCAATCCGCCTTGGCCTCCGCAAAGTAAACTCCTTGGGCGGAGCACTCGATGGCCGGCTCTCCCTGCACCGGCTCGACAATCCGGCCGGCGAGAGGGTAGAAGAAGACCAACGCCTTGGCAAGAGCTTCACGTATCACCTTGGCCGGATTTGAGTCGGACCCAGATCGGAAAAGATGCATGGACTCCACAAGGCCACGGTGAGTCGGGTACCGGTCAACCCAGGCGAGGGGGAGCGTCGGAGACGGAGTTGGCTCCGCCGGTTTGATGGGTCCTTCCGAGATCTTGGTCACAGTGAAAGTCATCTCTCCCTTTGGTTCTTCTTCAACGAGAGAGAGAGAGAGAGATTGGTGGTTGGTTTGGTTTGAAGGGGAAGGAGAGGAGTTAAATCTAGCAATGGAAGTCAAGTTTTATTATTGTTTTTGAAGTATTATATACTGAATTGTTCGGTTGGTTCTACAAAGAAGTGATGTTTTAGCTTTGGTTGTTAGGTTGGAGACTTGAGAGAAGAGAAAGTGGGTTTACACGACAGACACAGTGAGAGCAAATATGAGATTTTCTATTTATGTGATTTATGTAGTAATTTTGTGCTGCATTCTACTTAACATTGTCTATTTTTAGTAACAAATGAAATAGTTTTTTTTTTCCGAGGACGCCGAGTTTTGAACTCGGGTCTCTTGATTCAGAGACAAGCATAGTTACCTATTGCGCTACAGCGCTAATAAATGAAATAGTGAAATAGAGAACAGAGAATTTTGTTTATTTTTTGTGAGATGAATAAGTGATACAAAGAAAGTGAAATGATGTGATAAATTGATTTTCTTATTTGTAGAAAAAATATGTTTATTTCACTTTGTCATATAGTTTAGTTTTAACTATTTAATTTACTTTATGCTATAGTTGTTGTAACATTGTGAAGTGAGTTGCAAGTCCATGAGTTTGTTACATAGAATAACAAGAGAATGTTATAGTTTGGTAAAGAGTTGATTGTGGGTCCGGAAAAAAGTGGTTCGGTTCGGTTCCAATCAAGTGGCAAAATGCACATTGCCTAACCCATAAATTATGGAATTATATGTTTTTCATAGAGAAAAATGTTGAAAACCATTTCAATTATTTTTCATGAATTTCTCATAAGTTCAGAATATTTCTATAAAGAGAATGAGAAGTAGTAGCAATTCCGGAAAATCTCACAGATCTAGATGCATTGGCCCAATTTCTAGAATGCCGGAAAACTTCGCTTCTTCTCAAGTATGCCGGAAAGTCAATCCATCTAAGAAGAGGTCTCCAGCAAGGGGACCCCCTGTCTCCCTTATTATTCATCTTGGTCATGGACGTCATATCATCCATGACCTCTAAGCTGATTAGAAATAATTTTTTTTCCCCAATTTTTCCGAATGCACCAATTGGCCTTTTCTATGCGGATGACTCAATTTTCTTTCTTAAACCAAACCCTAAACAAACCGAACGCCTAAAATTTATTTCCGAGGCATCTGGCCTAAGCATAAATTACAATAAATCAGAAGTAGTAGCAATTCCGGAAAATCTCACAGATTTAGATGCATTGGCCCAATCTCTAGAATGCCAGAAAACTTCGCTTCTTCTCAAGTATCTCGGTCTCCCTCTCTCGAATAAGAATCTTCGGAAAATACACTACTTCCCTCTCATTGACAAGATTGGAGCGCGTTTAGCAGGATGAAAAAGAAACTTCCTATCAATTGGGGGTCGTCTAATACTTCTCAACGCAGTTGCTCACCCCAACGGCCACTTATTATGCGTCAATGTTCGAATTACCCAAATGGGTATGCAACCAAATAGAGAGGATTAGAAGAAACTTCCTATGGAAATATATATATATAGCACAAGAGCTGGTCATAATCTGGTGAATTGGAAAGTAGTCTGTAGACCTAAAAATCTTGGAGGGATGGGAATAATCCATATACACACCTTTAATAAAGCACTTCTTCTCAAGTGGTGCTGGAAATTATTTACCCAAGCAAATAATTCATGGGTTAAACTTATGGAATTCCTATATGGCAATGCAGTGTTTAAGCTAGACATAAACATAATCCCAAAAGGCTCTTCACTTGGCGAAATTGTTGCAACCTCAAAGCACCGTTTCTTACCTCGGTAGTTTTTGAACCTGGTAATGGAAGGAAAACGCTTTTTTGGGAAAGAAACTGGTGAAATGGACGGCTCATGATAAATGCTTATCCGATCTACACACTCAAGGAACACTACCGGTCTGGTATGCGACTTTCAGAGAGCACAACAGTCGAATCTCGATTTGAGAGGACTTTTTCTTCAAAACTAACAAAAAAGGGTTGGTATATCTGTTCTAAAAACTTATATGAGTTACATCTTTGGAAAATTTCATATATATGTGACAAGCAATCAAAGTTCACAAGCCAAATTACTGCACTGATGAGGCTTTTCATCATTTGTGTTCTTGATATTTTATTCTTTAATTCATCATCATTATTATTATTATTATTATTATTATTATTTGCTACAATTGTAGATAATTTGGGGTGTCAAGTGGAACAATTAACATAACAGGCATAAAAAGAAGTATATATAAATATTGTAAAAAACATAGCAGATAAATGAATTGGAAATTGGTTTCAAATCTTGATCAGGCACTCGACGAAAGAGCTTTCATTTGATGCATGGGTCGAGATTTAAGATGTATGTGTTTAATTTAAAGTGGAAAAACCAAACAATTAAGGGAATATTGGATTATATACGTGAAAAATGTGGGGAGTGAGATTTGGAAATGTTTGTTTGTTAAAGGTTTCTTAGTTTAATGATGGTCATATTAAAGCGGTGATCCAATAAATATTATTCTTCTTAGTTATGCCTCTTCTTTCTTTTCCCTATTTTCTTATTATACAGGTGACATCCCGTAAAAAAAATATTTGAAAATATTGCGCAACGCACGAATATCTCTTGTATATTATGGTCCGTTTGGCAAGTGGAATTAGAGAGTGAAATTGGATCTCAAAATTATATTTCCTATAAATTCTTTGTTTGGCAAACCATCAGAATAAGAATTAAGTAATTACTAGAATTTCCTCTTTATATAATTTCACCCAAATATAATTCTCTCTAAAAGCTAGAAGTCCAAAATTTCATCATATATTATATTTTATTATATTACATTACATTGCATTACATTACATTTTATTATTTTTATTTATATATTATGTTATATTATATTATATATTTTTATTTTATATTACTTATGTTATATTATATTATATTACTTATGTTATATTATAATATATTATATTATATATATTATTATATTACTTAATTTTGTTAACTCTCTTTTTCAAAAAATGTATGGAGATAAAATTGTAATTAAAGCTATATATATTAACAGAAAAGTTTTTTGGGTATGGGATTAACCCGTCCCACTTAGAACTAAAATAGAGAAGGTAGGGTTAGGAGCATGTCAAATACACATGCAAATTTGAAGTTCATTGGTAATCATAATAAAACCATTTATTATTATTTTCTATATGTCAAATATGTGAGGTTAAATAAATAATCAAAAGAAAAATTAACATCATCATAAAAAGTAAATATTCATAAGTTAAATATAATGTTAAATACATTAGTAGAAAAATAGTTCTATCCAACTCTAAACTAATATGTTTTATACGAAGTTGACAATTTATCTTTATCAATTACATTACCAAAATTGCACTCATACCAAAGGATTTTGTAATTGAGTGGCATACCCATAATAGTTGCCACCCAAGTCACCTCACAAGACAAAAACTCCAAGTACTGCATATTTAGTCCCCAAATAGGCCAATGTGGCAATGTGTAGAATTAAACTGAAAATAATCCGTACAAGAAAAACATAATTCATCAAGTTGCATATTTCCTATTAATATTTGTTCACTTCTTTTAAAGAGATAGGAGCAATCAACAACTTCAATCAGTAATATCATCACTCTGGATGTACCGCCGCAGCTGGAGAAAAGTTATTAAAAACACATAGATAAGGAAAATAAAGAAAAATATCGTAAGTTATCGCTTATATCCAGGAATTTTTGTGAATTTAAATTTGTCTATGGAATTAGTTGAAATATTGCCCATATTCCTCAAAACTGGTTATCAATAATTCATAACTGAATTAATAATTCTTAACTAACAATCAGGGAAGTGGTAAATTTGAAACTCTACAAAAATGTATGGATGCAAACTATTACTATTATATTGTATATAAAAACAGTAAGAAATGATATCTTACCAGCATTTGCGGAATACTCCAAGGTGTAGTAGTCCAAATGGATAAGTAAAGATCCGACAAATATTCTGATAATAACTCTTTTAAAGAATCTGTTGGACATTTTTTTAAATTGTGTATATGATTTTAGAAATATGACCTTGAGGATACTATATACAAATAAATAAAAGTAAAATTTAATAATGTACTCAAACAACTTTATATATAGCAAAGATTAGAATTAAAGTAAAACCCTAATTGAAAAAAATTAAAAAATATTTAATTTTATTTAAAAAATTGAAAGTATATACCTCTAATTCGCCCTCTGTTAAAGCAGTGACCGACGATGGACACCAATGAACGTTTTTTAGACCTCTGTAATATAATATTTCATTGCCATGTTTTCCATGAAAAATAAAATTATATATAAAGTTCATTTGTTCGATAATATTGTGAGTTTGAAAGAACCTAAGCAGCTTCATAATCTGGATAAAGAGTTATTAAAGATTATCCCAATCCGCCCAAATTCCATATCTCTGTCACAATTACATCACAGAATGTTAACAAAAATGAAATATTATGTTTTAAGTTATTGTTTAATATGATAAATTCACAAAAATAAAAAAAATAATAATTAGGGGAAGAAAAGAAACCTTGAAATCCTTCATCTGATTTTTGACGGTTTCTTTAGCAAATTTGGCTACTTTTTGTCTCAATTTGAAGAATCTTGCACTTTCTTGGTCGGAATGAGATGACGGTGTAAATCTTAAATTTCTTTGTCGAAATGAAAGAACGTTTTGAATCTATAATTTCTTGATTGGAAGAAAGAATGCTTTGAATCTATAATTTCTTGATCGGAAGAAAAGAACGGCTTGATCTTGAACCTTCTTGGTCAAAATGGAAGGACGACTTGAATCTCAAGTTACTTGGCGGTTGTCGAACGGTTGAAAAGGCTAGTGGGTATAGGTATGTAGAATCGTTGGCTTTGATACCAAATGTAACAACCCGACTTGGGCTGTTATTTGATATAGCTCGAATTTAGGGATTTGGGGACGAATTTAGGGTTTCGGTGATAGAATGAGACCTTGTCGATCAATTAGGTTTTGGAAAGATGGATTAGGGTTTATTGGTATTTTAGGGTTATGAAGTGGACGAACCCTCTGAGACATTTCCAGAATGTCAGTATTCTTTTTTTTTTGTTACATTAAATTAATTTTTAAATTTTTACTAAATAAACAGGAGGTTGATGCAAGGGGCATCTATGAAGACGGTGATGACGAAGAGGTAATTATTTTCGATCCTCTCTTTTCTACACCTCAAGTAATATGATTTTTAGCTGCATTATTAAATATAGATATTGCAGGTGTTTTCAAATTTCGCCTACTCTAAGAAATAACTGTAACCACATAACTAACTTAACTATCATAATAAACATTTTATCTTTTTATAAATGTGAAGGTAATCGGAGAGGAATACGGAAGCTCAAACAAACATTAATGGAGGTGGAAACGAATCATAAATATGGAATGTGGAGGAGATAAATGAAGAGATTAAGTTTCAATTCAAAACACAAATCATTATTATTCAACACACACAACACGCAACCTCTTAACACTTACATATCCCTATTTATAGTTATCACTCAACCTCTCTAATTATCTCCATATTTAATATCATTTATTATCTCCTAACATACCCCAATCGTTGCACTCAACCCCGGTTCAGTCAGTTTGCATCCCTGATGAAAAACCTATCTAGAAGATGTCCTCAATAATAAGTCTTTGTTGTGAACATGCATTTTTTTCGAGTTTATTCTTCATATTTAATCCTTCTCTTGCTTAATTTTTGTTCCTTTTATTGAAAATCCATTACAAGAATCAAGGAATTACAAATAATTTCATCCAACTTTATTTGCAATTTCATTATTTTGACACTTGGAGCTAAAAAAAATCTTTTTTTCCTCTCACAGTAATACATCAGAACAAAATATAATATGAAATTGTGACAGATGTTGGCGTATATTTGTAAGTTTGTTTTTATTTTCCTAATATAATACAAAATACAGTTTAGTGAAATTATTTTGAGAAGTCATTTTTAATTAACTATTTTGCAATTAAATAAATGCAGACAGAGTGGTGAGAAGAAAGAGGAGCATATCTATCAAGGAAGAGCAAGAATAAAACGTAACGTTTGATCTTTTTAATCTCCCTCCTTCATTTGCAAGTTCATAAATTTTCTTATCCATAAATAATTAATTGAAATATTTAATTTCATGAAGAGTTTCAGATTCGGCAACAAAACCGGCTCTAACTGTGCTGGTAGAACTAATGTACTGTGGTACACTCTTCCTATAATTTCTATAGATGATGAATTTTCTTTTAAGGGTACAATATACCTTTTTAATGAGAATATGAGGGTTTTAAATCTGAACGTAAGGAAGTAAAAATATGAAGATTAGGAATTGGGACTTGAAAATAAGAATTTGGGATCTGAAAAGGAGGAAATAAAATCTAAGAAATGGTGTGTGAAAACAAGAAATTGAAAGCGCACAAAAGGAGGAATTGGAATATGAAAGATGAGGTGCTGAAATTTGAAAAAAGGAGAAATTGGGAGCAATTGAAATCCAAAAAACGAGTGCTTGAATCTGAAAAGGTGAAATTAAGATTGGAAGAGAAGTTGTAAAGCAAATTTAAATGGCTCAAGGTAATATAAAATATTTTAGCTTATTGTTTTAGTATATACTTAATTTAGTGTTTAATTTTTATTTTTTATTTCAGCTGTTGGAGCGATCATTCAATGAATCCCATCATCCGAGGAACCTTTAAATTTAAATACAGCCTGCAAGTTAAGGTATAATTTCTAAACATTTGGTCATAAAATTAAATGGAATATTTATTGTATGTTCTTCTTCAAGTAACTTTATGATTTTTTTAGATGACAATATGTATTATAAAAGCCTATTTGAATTTTTTTTTAATTTAAATTGGCAGAAAACAAATTGTCCCATATGATGACGAGTTGGTGTCTCTAGAGGATATTTTTCTCCAAGAGAAACAAAATTCCCGAGCTTCTACTCTCGAAGCTTATGCCAGTTATTTCAAAAGAGTCTGGACAGAGAATCTTTCCATTTTTAGTGGAATAATTAACATTTGAGGGTTAAAAAGAAGTATATATAAATTGTGTAAAACAGATTAATACATAAACACAACGGAAAGTTACTATCATTCACCTTACAAGGATGAGAATCAAAATGGTTAGATCCCAGGTTGTTTGATAGAGCTCTTGAATTGCTTGCGGGTTTTCAGAACTATTGTTTTGGGAGAGTGGGAGAAAAGGACAAGATTAGGAGAGTTGATGACAAATACTTTTTGTGTTTAATTTAAGGAGAGTTATCTTTTGTATCACTCACCAACTAATTCCGTACGTACTATTTGGTTTGATTCAAGGAGTATTAGATTATATAGCTGAAAAATATGACGAGAGATTTTAGGAAGTACTAAATAATTTTAGGCCTATGAATAGACAAGTGTTAGCTCTAATGATGTGTCTTATTAGTATGGATAGAGATGGGTTAGCTCTAATGATGTGTCTTATTAGTATGGAAAGACATGGTTCTTATATATATTATATATATATATGGAGATGCTAAAAAATATACTTATGTTTTTACGGTAAAAAATATATGGTCCAAAATACGTATGGAATATATATGGATGAAATATATATGTTTTGAATATGTTGTAGATTAATTTTCACAAGAATGAAAATATTATATCATTGTCATCATATATCATCAAATATTTTTGATGATATATGATGACATTTTTTATGATATATGATGACAATGATATAATATTTTCATTCTTGTGAAAATTAATCTATAACATATTCAAAACATATATATTTCATCCGTACGGTTGAAATTTGAATTTTTGATGATTTAATACATATTTTGGACCGTATGTTTTTCACCCAAAAAACATACGTATGTTTTTTAGCATCTCCATATATATATATTTATTTATTTATTTTTATTTTTTTACGAAAGATTTTTTTGTGGTTTTGACTCTGCACACATTCACTCATGTTATAATTGGCAATCTCAAAATACAAATAGTAAATATTTTCTTCATGCAAATAAATCATCTTCATATAAATCATAATATCCAATAATTTCATTTCATATAAATCAATGATGTTTGCTCCTTATTTTTGTCTTAAGTATTCACAAAAACATTTTTTTTTCAACTTAGTTGTATCTCTACTTTTTTTCTTTTCTATTTATTGATTATAATTGTGACATCAAAAAAAATCCTATGAAATATCGCGCAACGCGTTCATCCCTTGTTAAGATCCAATGCTACATTCTAGAAATTAGAACAAAATATGTACAAGTTATATACTTTTGACTAATTCTTATTTCTCAACACGTGTTTATGCTTCTAGCACCGTCAAATTTCAATCCTCTCCATTCCATTCCATTCCAACCAAAATCAGTTCATTCATTTCATTACTAATTTTACTATATCCTAAGGAATACCAACAAATACTTTTACATTTAACTGGAGATGATGATTCAACAAAAAAAACACACAGAAAGATTCTTCTTCCTCGTTATATTTCCGCGTGCTTTTACAATCACTTCAAAACAATTTCTCACTAGATCTCTACTGAGAAAATCTATGAACAACTAAAGGAAAGAAAGAAAGAAGAAGAAGAAGAAGAAGGAGGAGGAGGAGGAGGAGGAGGAAGAAAATCTCTGTCACCATGAGAGGTAGCAGTGAGGCGACAGTGAAGCGACTGAGCCAGAAGCTAGTGCGGCCATCCTCTACGACGCCGGCCGGCCACCTTCCCCTCTCATGGCTGGACAGGTACCCGACTCAGCGCGCGCTAATCGAATCCCTCCACGTGTTCAAACACGGCGACCAACCTTCTTCCACAATCGAAAACGCTCTAGCAAAAGCCCTCGTTCCTTACTACCCCATTGCAGGCAGATTAATGGAGATGAACGGAGACGATGGTGGTGACCGGCGGTTGTGGGTGGAGTGTAATGGCGAGGGAGTTTGGTTTGTGAAGGCCACCGCCGGATGTACGCTGGAGGAGGTGGATTACCTGGAGTACCCGTTGAGGATTGAGAAAGATGATTTGCTGCCTCATCCACAGCCAAAGCTGGATTCTTTTGAAGAGCAGTCTCTCATTTTGTTAGTCCAGGTAATTTTGAATCTTTTTTGGGTCTCTCTGCATACATTTGATTTTTCTAAATGATTTATGAATTAATGTACCTAACATACAAATAAATTGAAACATAAGAAGTCTATAACTATGACTATGTCAAGTATTTAACTTCTAGATCTTTGACTAGCAACCCCGAAAGAAAGTAAAAAAAAAAAACACTAATATTGTTCATTATTAATTAACTTTTTTATGATTTTTATTTTCTCAGGTTACGGAATTTGCATGTGGAGGATTTGTGGTTGGCTACAGATTCAGCCACGTGGTGGCTGACGGGCCCGGTGCAGCCCAGTTCATGTCAGCCGTCGGTGAGCTGGCTCGCGGTGGACCAAGTCCATCTATCAAACCGGTCTGGTCTCGTGACTTAATTCCCAACCCACCAAATGCACCAATCGGCCCGCTTCCTGAACCGTCAGGTCTCAAACTCGAGTATTTGGCCATGGATATAACAGAAGATTATATCAATGGATTAAAGAACCAATTTATTTCACAAGTCGGGTCTCGTTGCTCGGCTTTCGAGGTGATAATCGCGAAAGCCTGGCAAAGCAGGACTCGCGCTGTTAAATTCCTACCAAATACGTGTTTAAATTTATGTTTCGCGATGAATGCTAGACCTGTGCAAAACCCTAAATTATCGACCGGGTTTTACGGTAACAGTTACTACATAATGAAAGTATCAGCCAGCGCAGAAACGATTTATAATTCCTCAGTTGTGGAAATAGTAAAGCTTATTAAGGAAGGCAAAAAGAGATTACCGATTGAATTTAATGAATGGGCGAAAGGCCAGTTGTTAAACGACCCATATCAAATTACATCGGATTATAACACGTTGTTGGTTTCGGACTGGACCAGGCTCGGATTCGCTGAGGTGGATTACGGTTGGGGTCAACCGTTTCATGTCGTGCCGTTGACAAATTTGGATTATATCGCGACATGTATATTGGTTAGACCGAGCGTTGATAAACCGGGGGCTAGATTGATTACGCAGTGCGTTGAGACAAGTTGTGTTGGTGCGTTTCATGAAGGGATGATGAGTTTGGATTAGGAGGATTTTTTGTAGTTTTGAAGTATGATTCCTTTATTTTTAGGAGATGGGTATTGTGATGTTGAAATATATTATTCTTTTTGTTGGTAGATTAGATTAGATTAGATGTGTATTTTTTTTTTGAATATATTATTCTTTTTAGTTGTTGAAATAAAAGTTACTCGTTTTTTTTTGTTGGATATTTTCAATACAATACAACAAGCTATCATTATTTAATGAAATAAATGGATAAAATGAAGGGGATGGCTTACATACAGGCAGACATGTATCTTTATTACAATCATACTGCTCTGATAACACAAAAACAATATCTTTGAATAAATAACTAGACTGTGATAGTTTCACATTAACCAATAATTTCTAACTAGAAGTCGAATTCACAGCAAAAATGGCTGCGCAAGAATACTATACTAACTACTATTTGATTATGTTATTCAAATATGCTTAACATAACATTTTGGGGCCACAAATTCATTGGCAAAGTAAAATAAACTACTGATCTCACACATTGAAGCAGTCTTTAAAAAGTGATGAAAAGATTCAAATAGCAAACTGTCACGCAACAGTAGTCAATACAATCAAACATAAAAAATTAAAATTAAAAAGAGAATAAGACACCACACCACAAAAAAAGCGTATAAACCCACTAATTCATCAACTTTATGAGTGTTACAGCCTTATCATAAACTAAGAAAAATTATTCCAAATGCATAACAAAAATATCTGTCACGGTGCAGGCATCCATTTAACATTATGAAGGAAGAACAAAACACAATAATTTACACCAATGCCATTCAAACATTTTTCCAAAAGAAACAAAACAAAATATCCTAAAAAATTAAAAGAAAGAAACTAAACTAATTCCCTCTCCAATTCTGATTTGGCATTCTGTAACCAAACTGAGTCTGTTGTTGCTGCGCTGAGCTGGCACCCTGACCCCACCACTGATTACTATTACTATTATTATTAACTTGATAATTAACATTACTAGCTTGATAATTAACATTATTAACTTGATAATTAGCTTGATAATTAGGCTGAACAACAGGCATAACAGGTTGTGCATTTAATGGCGGTTGTAACATTTGTTGAGACGGCACAATAAACTGACCATTATTATTATTACTATAAACATTACGCACATTTTGCTGTTCAAAATTCGGGATTTGGTTTCCCGGTTTTTGATAATCCTGATTCGGATTCCACTCCGGAATATCATCATCATCCTCATTCCAACTTTTCGTCTCAACACTCAAATTCTTCCTAATACCGGATTTAGAACTACTGGAACTGGAACTACCGTATTTCTGAATCAAATCACGCATTTGCTGCACCGGTTTTACATTTACGGACTTTGCAGAAGCACGGAAATCAAACTCCGGTAAGTCATCGTCATCTTTATTTTTACCGACCATATGTCCAAATCCAGGTGGCACATCATCATCATCATCATCATTTTTACTATCATTTCGCACGGTTTTCAAAGCGCTGTTGTTTTTCTCTCTCTCTCTAAAAGACGACGACCTAACACTACCAACATTTTCTTTTTTCACATTGTTATTATTTTTGTTATTATTTTGTAATTTTGGCGAAACGGTAGTTAAAACTGGTCGTCGCCACACGATTATGCCGATTAGTGAAGTTTTAGAAAGTTGGAGATTCGCAGAAAGGTCCTTGGGCAAAAGTTTTGTGAATAATTCGATCATTTTTTCATTTGAGGGGCATAAATATAATTCCACGCCTGGACCCGGCTCGGCTAGACCAACTCTTGAATCGGAAATATATGATTCGATCGTCTGTGTGTAAAAACGGTATATTAAACCAATTAATAAGTATATTTTGGAATTAAAAACAAATTAATTAGTATAGACATGTATAAATTGTATGTAAATGCAAACCTCTAGTAAGTTCTGACGACCGCTCTCCATTGAGCCTTCCTTCCATTTTATTTCTGTAATCTATTTACAAGCATAAAAAATAATTAGAAAAAAAAGGAAATTTTTTTTTTCAAATACACCCATAATTTTTTTACATATAAAATAGTGTGTACTGTACATAATCACGTTACTTATGTACATCAGACATAATACATCCCTAAAAACACATCTAATGCAAAATAAAATAAAAAGATTCCACAACAGGAAACGTTTAAATAAATAAATCCCGAATTAAATTGTGCGAAATTACCTAGAGACCCACAATTTGAATTGATTAATTAATTAAGTAAAAAAGAGGGGTCTAAATGAAAAAGTACCATTATTGCGCGAGAGCGGGAAAGAGGGAGATCTTTGAGGAATTTCTCAAACGGGTCGAGTCTGACCCGGCCTTTTATCTCGATGAATCCTGGCCATTCCTTCATTGATGGAGGTTTCTCACCACTGGAAAAATTAAAAAATAAATAAATAAAGATTTCAGTTAAATAAGGAAATACAAATTAATTTATGCTAATACTTAACAAAAATAACACCAGAAAAGTAAACAATGGATTTCAGCTCTTTTAAAGCTCAGATTCTAGTAAAAATAAATAACAGATGAGACACACATCAAAGTCTAAATTATTGTTAGTTTTCGCTTTTTTTTCTTTTCTTTTTATAATGGTTGTTTCGATTATTGATATGTGTATTTTCTATTGTTTGTTTATTTTTTTTAATTTCCATATGAAACATTAATGGCATTCCACGTATTTTCTAAGCATGCAAAGACAATATTTTAAAATCGTCGAAACATTAGCACGAAAAGTTCCAAGTCCATTCAACTGACAAAACTGAGAAACAACTCAAAATTTTACATCGTGATTATCTTTCTATTTTAAAATAAATTAAAAAAAGTCCAACGAATCGTCATTTCATCTCTCCATCTCTTCTGTTGTATCTTGTCATAAATAATTACCATCGATCAGATCGCCAGCTCAGCTCATTACGGCCCATTCAGTCACCGTACAATAAAAATAAATATAAAACAAAAAACACTACCTTCCTAAAATAAGGTCAAAATAATATTAGTCTCTAAAATAATTAAATTAATTCACAAAGACCTTTTATAAATCGCGGCGACGCTCGCCAATGCCGCCAGATTCATCTGCACCACTCCTTCCCACATCACCTCCCCCCTCTCTCTCTCCTCCTCCTCCTCGACTTTCTCTCTCCTCTCCTCCTCGACTTTCTCTCTCTTCACCTCATCATTTTTGACGACAATATCCTCAAAAGGCGGCTCGCTGTCCAAATCCTTCATGAACTCATCCAGCGTCACAACAGGCTCCAACAAATCCTCCTTGAATTCTTCCCCCAATAAATCCAGCATCAAATCGTCCGTTCCTTCACTCTTCTCTTTATCCTTCTCGACCAATCGCGCGCTGACACCTGTCGGCGCTTTGATCTCCATATCCAACGCTGACTCATCTTTTTCCTCCTCAATAACCACAAATTCACCTTTATGAGTCTTTTTGACCCTCTTTCTGTTCTCTATTGACTCATCGGGTAAAACGATCATCTTATCCATTTCTTCGGCTTTCGCCTGTCTCCACTCGCTCAGCTCGTCAGAAGCCAATTCCTCTGCTGACATGGCGCATAACTTTTCCGGCGAAATCTCGGAGTTTAATACGCGCTCGCGTAATTTAGGGTTTGAGGGGTCTTTTAGGTTGAAGAGCAAAGAACGGCCTTTTTCCTTGTATTTTTTGTTGACGCCGTTGTAAAGGCGGAACAGCTCCGATTCGATTTTGAAAGCTAGGGTTTGGGGGTTTTGAAGAGGGTTTTTAGGGTTTTGAGGGGCATTTTGGGGAATTAGGAGGGAATCGGGGGCCCAACAGAGCCCGTTTCCCTGCAATAGTTCGTCTACAATTGACGTAGAATCGTTTGAGGGCTCTGAATTATTTGATTTATTTTCTGAATTTGAATTATTTGGCTCCGAATGATTATCCTCTCCAGTACTTTTCTCTCCAGTTGGAATGGATAAAGCGCCGGCCAAAGATTCTCTTAATTTTGACCGGACCGATTCGATTTGCGAATTTTGACTTTTTTGAGCCGATTCGATTTGCTGAATCGGCCTTTTATTGGAAGCCTGTTTAGAAAGCCCTTTTGGGGGCCCCGATTTGGGGGAAATTTTGGTAATTTGAGGGGCATTTTGGACATTTGGTCTTAATTGGTGCTGATGTGGCGATTGGACAGGCTGTAGAGGGGATTCCCAAGGCATTAGGATGCGAGAAGGTGCGAAAGGACGAATCGGGAGAGAATTAGGGTTTGGGAGATTTGGGCGGTTTTGTAAAAGGGCCCAATTTGTAGGGGTAAAAATGGGAAATTGGTTGTCTGATTGGGGAATTTGGGGCGGAGTTATGCCGGTTTGAAAGGCGGCTGTTTGGCCAGGTTTTGAGAGCTCCATTTGAGTGAGTAATTTTGCGGAAAGAACCCTCTGATTTCGGTGAATTGCGTTCAAGCCCCTGAATTTATTGTAAAGGTGGTGTTAGACAGTAAGAATATCAGAGTAGAAAGCCAGAAATTAGTAAGAAAATAGTAGAAATTGTGATTATGATGGAATTAGAAACCCTAATTCTTCAGGTTGAATAGCAAACAAGTACTACTATTATAAAAAATTCAGAGATTTATAAAGAATACGAAGCACAAAAAAATTGCTAAGCTAGGTTAATGCTCAACCCTAAAAAATCGATGACAAAACAGATAAGAAAACACGCTTCTCTTATAATCAATCAATTTAACATAACCACCAATCAATAAGCAACACAAATACCTCAATCCCAAACACTAATCGTAAACCCTAATTCCTCAAACCAGATACCCAAAACCCAAAACACACACCCAAATTAACAACCAACCACCAACGCTCTCAACAATCACCAATTCACACAAACGAAACCAAAACCCTAAACTCGAATCCACCAAACACAAAACAAGAACAAAAACTCAACAAATTAAATCAATCAAGCGAAATTACCTGGACAATCAATCGATGTAGAGTCTCAGGCCAGTCTATCGATCGATCGATCGATCGAGAGAGCGAGCGAGACGGCGTGAGAGATAGATAGATATGTATACAAGAGAAGAAAGAAGAAGAAGAAGAAGAAGAAGAAGAAGAGAAAAATAGTGCTAGGTTGAGTCGGTTCATGTGAATTGGGCCGAATGGGCTCGGCCCATGGGCCGTATTTGTAATGGCTATTTTACAAGTAAAACCCGGAAAAATATGGTGATTGCAGATGTGGCCCTGTAAAATATCAAAGGAAGGAAGATGATGTGAGTAGTGTAATAGTTGGGTTTTGGTTGGGGGTTTAGTGAAGTTTGTGTTGAAATTGATTTTGGGGCTTTACTTTACTACCAACCACGATTTATATGTGGTAGATAAAATCTGAATGGAATTGTGATTGATGTATTTTCCTTTTATTCGCCTCTTTTTAGAGGGAAATTGGTTCTTGCCTTGTATTAAGGTGTTGTGTGTATATGGTAAGGAGATTCAGATGTCATTTACTTGCTTGGTTTAGGTGTATTGACTGTTGAGTTGAGTATGTATGACAAGTTAATTATAAATTTTTCTTAATGTACAAATCTGTTCAAATGCAAAATAACATGATCGTGTAAAAATGATTCGCGCAAAATACTTAACGCTCTATTTTGCATCAAAATAAAAATAATCATTTTTCTATATAAAAAAAAATGTCTGATTAAAAAACAATCGCTTTTCTTTTTCTGAAAATGTTTTCTTTCGTTTTTTCATGAAGTGTTATACTCATTCGAGTGCGGTTATGTATTGTAAATTTGTAATTGTATTTTTTTTGTTATTTTTACATAATTTATCAGTATACTTTAATTAAATTAATATAAAAAATAAATAATATCAGATTAAGAATATATTTCTACTGAGATGTATATTTCTACTGAGATGTTATTTTCCATATTATTCAAAATAAAAATACAAAAATAATGTGCCAAAAATATATGATTAAAAAATCAAATAGAAAAATTGGGCCGAAAACAAGGCCCATGTATCCTTTACATATCCCACTAATTCCTCCATTTCCGTATCATGTCTTATAATTTTGTACATTAAAATATTCAGATACACACACACTAACACTAAAACTACGCGACATAAATACTGCTGAAATAGTATATTCTACAATCTACATCTTCATAGTAGTTGGTTCAAGAAGTACTCACGTTGAAATATACTGTTGTGGTAGGCCAGTATGATTGACGCATTCTTTGTAAAAAAAATTGTATATTTTCCTTTCAAAATATAACAATACATCGGAGAAAGATATACAATATATTTTACATAAACTTTAATCATATATAGAGAATAGAATATTAAATCCACTGGACAACTAACTAGTATTGGGAAACAATTTTCCAGTTTTGACTGGACAAGGACAACTAACTAACCATTTAAAACCAGGATTTGGAAACAGATACTGGTTCTCAGTTCAAACATTTTGAGTACAAATTGGCTCAGAATATTTCTTTTCTCTTCTTTTTTGTTCTTTTTCTAGAATCTTTGAATCTTAAAAACAAGTAGGTTTGAGTCGCTGTTAGTTTAGGGCCTGCCAGAGAATTTTTTTTTTTGAGGCAAACTTGAGGACCTGCCAGAGAAAATTAAATTTAATTTTCTGAGCATGATGCTTCAACCAATTCATACATCAGCTTCTTATTCATGTCGAGCCATTTTCAGATTAGGTCATGTCAAATTTATTTATTTTGTTTGTTTTTCATTTTGTTTCAGTTGGGAAGCAATGAAACTGAGACTCCAAATATTTTTAAATTGTAATCCATTTTGTAGCATACATGATATATATAATATATAGTACAAGATATTAAAAAGAGTTTGCATTTTTCCTCACTTTTTTTTCAAGTGTTTTAAGAAATATTTACTTTCATTGAAAGTTCTATATTATTGCCCTACATATCTCAAGCTTATAAATTTTAAATATGAAGATTATTGGAAACTTTTAAATTAGTTTAATTGAAACATAAACTTCAAATGTTAATGATAGAATAACATAATTTTTTTTTTATAAAGATGGAATAGCAATCAAATTTCAAAATCGTATTTGACATTTTAGATATTGAACTATTGAAGTTGAAATATCATATCTCCATGACAACGTGAACTAACTATTGAATAGCTAAGGCTCGTTTGATATCGTTGTCATTTCCTGTTTTCTATTTTTTCTATATTGTATTTCTTTTTCTCGAGAAAAAAATAAAACATGTTTGGATAAATAGCTTTGTTTCCATTTTTTTCTGCCCAAATGGCCGAAAATAAATAGAATTTTGGAAACGAGAAAAAGTTATTTCTTCTTTTCTGTTTTTCATCGCTAACCCTATAAATGTCCAAAATCATACGAAAATAATATGATAGTATTAAAAAAAGAATATTGACCTTGAAATATTATATTGCGTTAAAAAAGATAAATTGACCCAAAAAATGGTATATTCACATTAAAAAATGAATTTTGACCCTAAACTTTATATCACATTATAAAAGATAAGTTGGTACTAATTAAAAATATTGACCCTAAAATTTTATATTGCTGTAAAAAAGATAAGTTAGCACTGAAAATAGTATGATACCGAAAAAATATTATAAATTCTAAAATCTTTATGTTCACGCTGAAATGGTATATTGACACTATAAATGATATATACTGATATTAAAATGATATATTGACTTTTTTAAATACTAAAAAGGATATATTGACATGAAAAATAATCTATTGATACTAAAAATGACATTTTGATGTATTAAAAGCAATATATTTTTATTGAAAATAATATACTCGACACGTAAAATAATATATTGATATTGTAAACGATAGATCGACACTAAAAACTCAATATATTGGCATCGAAGACAACATATTAATACTAAATATAATTACCAGAAATAGGATATTAATACTCAATATTTAATAATAATAAATCAACATTATAAGCGGTACATTGACACTGAAAATGATATATTTTTTCTTAAAATGGTATATTAACGCTATAAACATCATATATAAATGGTATATTGACGCTATAAACTTGATATATTTATACTGAAAATGTTATAAATATGCATTTGATAAAATAATAAGAAAGAAAAGTTATTATCGATTTTAAAAACAAAAAACCGTTTTTTTGAAAATAAAAAGAGAAAAAGAGAAAAATAATTTTTGTTTTAAAAAAAATAAAAAACGGAAAAACAGAAATTATGCCAAACGAGACCTAAGTGTGCATGTTATACACTTATCAGCAACTCCCCTTTCTTTTTTTGAGGAAAACTACGTACGAACGTTCGCTCGCTTCGTTTTTCTTTTGAAATTAAAATAAAAAGTTGTTACATCCGTTTGTAGGTTACAAATTTAATGGAATGAAAAAGATACAATGTTAATGTTGATCGCCACAGATACAATCAACAGCTATGTAACCAAAGTTGAGCCAACTCACGAGCCTGGCTCACTAATCTCTGATGAGATTGTTGTTGATATGTCTTCATAGGACACAGCATGAACTAACTTAAATGTTAAATTTAAAGAACAATGAACTGACATAATGGCGTGGCGTGCTCTCCTTGGCTAGTTTCACAAAATTTGTACCACAAAATATCATAATTCTCTCTTTAAAAAACTATGAATATTGGAGTTAATGAACGGATAAATCTCTTAATCGAACTACTATACCAAACGAACACATGAATATGATTGATTTCATTACATTTATTTATTGCTTATATCCAATGATTTTGATAGATAACAAATTCGCAAGTTGCAATTTAGTTCAAACTATGAACTAGGCACTTCTTTTCTTTGTTGATTTTTCTAGATAAATTCTATCGGTGAGACGTGGCCGAACTCACTCGTACTATTACACTGCTATGAAATATTGCAAAATCACAACATTAAAGAATTTAATATCAGAGATCAGAAGACAGTTATCAGTTATATAGATTAGTTGGCTCATGATTTCAATAAATATCATCTCCATATATACCACAAAAAATGTTTAATTATGATAAGTTAGCTTTAAAAAATTGGTTTAAGTCGGGAACTCTTGATCAAGTTCATCAAATGATTAGACAAAGCGAGTCATTTTACTATGAACTGAGACTAATTGAGAACTATATATGAACTAATGGAGAGTGTTAGGGTAATGGGGAGAATATTGATGTATAGTAAGAGAACTCATGAGAGAAATAATAACTAGAGAAGAAGAGAGAAATTGTTTATTCAATTGGAGACTACATTGTAAGAATTGAGATGCAATTACAATAGCTATATGCCTCTTTATATAGGAGAGAGGCACACTAATTATCAAAATACATTGCCTAAATTAAAGATACAATTACCAAAAATACAATGCAAGGATGGAAATAATCCACCTCCTTCCATTGTCTAAATATTTCCTAAATATTTATTTCCATAGCCTAATCATTCCCTAAATAATATTACCAAATAGGAAATAGATTATTGAGAGATTTAAAGTCATACATAACAATCTCCACCTTGACTCAAAATCTCACCCTTGATGCACAGTCGCAATAACAATATATCCAAAATGAGCTCCACCTTAATGCAGCAATCCACTTTACCGCTCCACATGAGGCTACCGCCTTCTTGCAAATCGAGAACTCGCCATACACGGATTCATTGTTCATTGCCAAACAACACACAAAATCGAAGTATCCCTTACCAAAGCATAAGGTCGTTGCCCTTCTTGACTCTCCTTAATCGATACAATATCGCCAAAGTGAGAGTCAACACAATGCTCCAAGTTACGTTGAGTAACTTCACATTGTTGATCCGGAATAGCAAACTCCACCTTCTTCGTAATCGTCTCACCATCCTCAAAAGCCGGATCAGACAATCTCTCCCTTACCCGTAACATAACCGAATCAAAAATCACGTCTCTCAAAACAAGTAGTTCCGCAACCGGACACCACAAATGATATGCCTTCACACCTGAATCATATCCAAGAAGAAAATATTTCTTCTCCCCCCATACTCGAGTTTCCATTTAACGACTTGTGCATAAATGGGATATCCAAAAACCTGCAATGTCGAGTAATTCACCTGTTTACCGACCAAACATTTGTTGGTGTCTTGCACCAAATTGCTGTATTCGTAGAACGGTTAACCAGCCACCAAGTAGTATTAGTGACTTCAACCCATAACTCCTTGCCTGAGTCCGCTCCAAAAATATGCACCAATCCTTCTCAAGTAGTTTCCAATCAGCCACGTCATTATGTTGTCGAGAGCGAACAACCATGCAATCCTGAACAATCCTTATAAAAGGATCACAAATTTATCCCCACAAATCCAAATAGATATCTTCCAAAATTTCCTTTGTGCGATGAACGGCTGTACTAGAGCTGAGTCTCCTCCGTTTACCATAAACAGAATATTCACAACTCATGCTTTTTGGTATTCTCGCCACACAGTAGATCCCTCGTGCTCAAAACTGTCACCCCGCATCTAATCGTAAACCCTGCCCTTCTAACTGAGGCAGAGAAGGCGACGACGAACGAGCCTAAAACTGCGCCAACTTCCCGAAATAACTTTCCGGTACTCTGGACCTCCAGAATATAACACACCGATATTCTGGCCACACAGTAGATCTCTCGTACTCAAAATTGTCACCCCACATATAATCATAAATTCTGACCTTCTAACTGAGGCAGAAAAGGTGACGACGAACGAGCCTAAAACTGCGCCAACTTCTCGAAATAACTTTCCGGTACTCTGGACTTCCAGAATATATAACACACCAGTCATTCTAGCCTTCATCGATGTAAGAGCTCATCTAGATACCTTGAGGACACCACCTTCACATCGGAACTTACAACCGATATCTCCGAGAACGTTTAATGAGATCAAATGGACAGCCTGGCCCTGCATCTTGATCAAATGGACAACCCCGTCCTGCATCTTGATCTCAAGCATGCCAACATCGGCAACGCAACATAGATGATCGTCTCCCAAAAGAACATCTCCACTAGACGCCTCATATGTGGTGAACCACTCTCGATTCGGGATCATCTGATTTGAATTACCCGAACCCACCCAATTCTTCTCAAATCTCTCCTTCTCATTCGCCACAAAAAGTACCTCAACCTTACCGAATTTAGTCTCGTAAGCTTCTTCCGATAGAACACCGTTATCTGCCTCCTACTTCTCTTTGAGCTTGTAACAGTCGGTCTTAAGGTGTCCCGTCTTCTTGCAATAGTTGCTCATCAGGTTCTTGTACTTGAATTGCGAATGAGTCTTCTCTAATGTTGCATCTCTCTCCTTAGGTCTTCTCCTCTCCACAAACAACCCGATCTCTTGATGACTACTTTCGACCATGGGCAAGTCATAGTCGATGCCAGACTTGACTAATAAGTTACTCTTGACATCATTAATGGCAAGTGATCCTCTGGTATGAAACATATGCAGCATGCACAAGAACACCACGATTTTATCCTCTTCTTCCTTCTTATTATCGATTGGCTCCACATTATTAAATAAACTGATATTTCCCAAAATATGGACCTTAACTGGCATACCTTCTGACATCTTCAAAGAGTGGAATCGCTGCTTCAAACATAACTGATTGATAACTAATTTCTCCATGTAGATGTCTTCTAATTTCTTCCATGCGCCAACTGATTTTTTTCTTCAAGAGTCGAGTTGCTTAAATAAAACTGAATTGTCGAAATGGCTCTATCATCCATCATCTCCCCAACATCGCCCTTCATCTCCTTCGGTCGCCCAAAATTCGTCATGCTATCATATTTCTCAGTATCAGATTTAGTCGACATAACCGCACTTGAATTCATGATAGAACAAGACGGTATACTTGACTTACGGAAGCACAAAGATTATCGTAACATAGCTTTGATACCAATTTGTTAGGGTAATGGAGAGAATATTGATGTATAGTAAGAGAACTCATGAGAGAAATAATAACTAGAGAAGAAGAGAGAAATTGTTTATTCAATTGGAGACTACATTGTAAGAATTGGGATGCAATTACAATAGCTATATGCCTCTTTATATAGGAGAGAGTCACACTAATTATCAAAATACATTGCCTAAATTAAAGATACAATTACCAAAAATACAATACAAGGATGGAAATAATCCACCTCCTTCCATTGTCTAAATATTTCCTAAATATTTATTTCCATAGCCTAATCATTCCCTAAATAATATTACCAAATAGGAAATAGATTATTGAGAAATACAGAGTCATACATAACAGAGACTCTACAACTATTGCACCCAGAAATAGTTTATGCACATAATAAAATAGTTTAAATACATAAATAACAATATATAAATAATATAAGAGTAATAAAATAATATATATAAATCATAAAATAATATATGTAGTAATATATATGAAAGTATTGTGTTTGGAAGGGAAAGAGATTTTCGAGCCCCCTCCAAATTTTCTAAAAAAATAAAACAAAATAGTACATGCATAATATAATAATAATAACGTAAAGATTCTTGAAGTTCATATATATAAAAGCAACAAATTATATCTATACACGTTATGATACTTGTATTGACTAGAACAAAAATTTGACTAGAAAAATCTTTGACATGGATTAGTCGTTACATGGACCCCAATTTCAGCATCAAGTTTCACAAAAATGTCATTTTTCTTCTTAGCTCATTTCGTCTTCCTTCCGCTTCATTGCTTGCACACTTTATTTTTTCTTCAGTTTATTTCTTTTAATTATTATTTTTTTTACATTGCTTTCTTAATTTTTTTTTTGTAGCAATTTAAGTCGCTCTCAACTCTCACCTACGTCGTAAGTCCTTTCTTGTTACAATCTATTTCTGAATTGTGAAAAAACATAACCACATATTTTACAATCTAGATTTTTACTTCGAGTCCATTCTTATTTGTTCTTTAATCTTAGTCCATTTATTAGTTAGTCATATATACTAATAACTAATAAAAAAATATAAAATTGTAGTTAAAAGAGCTAAAAATGTTTTTTTTTCCACAAAAATCCTTAATTACCACCTATATGTTACCTACGTGGATGCTTAAAAAATATAGCTATATCGTATTGGATGTCCTATCGGATATTTGGATACCTTATCGAACATGCTACATTTTTTTTTTGGAATTATAGCCGAAAAAACTACTTAAGACTTTCATTAAACAATAAAAAGTTGCTACATGCTACATGGGAGTATCACAATATTTTATTCCAAATAATAACGAATACTTCACGGATACTTCACGTATCCGCATCGAATATTTCTAACGTAAAAACATATATTCTCAAAACATATGATATCATATATAAAATACATAAAATAAGATTAAAATATATAATTATCTAAGTAACTATAACAAACAAATATTATGCATCAAAACATTTCTATAATAAAAAAATTGTAATATCTCCTACATCAAATTGTAATATCTAAATATATATATATATATAAATTAATTAATATACAATAGATAGTTAATAAACAATAAAATAATATACAAAATTATTATATCCATACCCTAAATTTTTTCAAAATCTACCGTATCGCGGTGTCCGTATTCTCTCGGATACGATATCCGTTTCCGTATACATGCATCATAGATTACCACATAAAGTTACAAAAATACAGTCAACAGAAAAATTAATCAAGTGTTCCAACTTCTAACCTCTTCCTGGCTGTGCGTGCGCCACGTGGCACACTGCAATGACCGGAAGAAAAACATTTCATTTTAGTCCCTGTCCACTAATATTACAATTAACCACTAACACAAGGTTGTATTCGTAAAAATCTACTTTCTTTTAAAAGTACGCGTTTGAAGAGAGAAAAAATAAAAAAGAGAGAAAAAAAATTGAAGTAAAAAAACGCCTGTATAAAAAGAAGAAGAAGAAGAAGAAGAAGAAGAAGAGATTTCAAGCTCGCAATCTCTCTGCGAAAGGGAGTGGAGTTGGGTTGATGGAGAGTAGCTGAGGAGCAGAATTTCTTTTATTTCCTCTCATTTCTTCTTTTCAGACTGAAAGTCTGTGAGGCGGAGGAACGGTAGAGATCGGTTCGTTTTTCTACTTAATTTTTATTTTAAATTGTAAATTCAGGTTTTAATCTGCCCTTTTTAGTGTTTTATGCAATTTTAGTTGTGTTTTGAGGCTGATTACGAAAAATAACTAGTAATTTCTTGCTATATTTTTGAAATTGTTTTGTTTTGTTTGTGGTGGTATTTATTGGCTTGATTCAGGGAGACAAAGAACAGAGCTTGTCAGCGCGATCCTTCGTTATTTCGGTACCTTCGTTCTGTAAATAGGAAAAGAAATCATTATTGTCTATATAACAATTCAAAATTCCTGTTCTTGCCTCAGATTTAGATCTGCTCTTTTGTTTCCCTTTTCCATTAATTGAAACAATTTTTGTGGCAATTCATTTTACCATGGTAAAACTGGTAACACGATAAAATTGACTAGTTTTAGTTTTACCAGTGAGACTAAACATCAAAGTTGAAGACTTCACTAGTAAGTAATTTAAAATTGAAAAAATAAAAAAAAAAAACTACCCGTAATTTTTTAATTATTATAATCTCAAATCTTTCTAACAATCCACTGATTTCAACTTTGATTTTGACCCTCCCACTGAAAGTAAAACCCAATTCTTTTTTCTCTCCTTTTTTTGACTATTTCCCAAAAAATTCTTTGTGCTCAACACCTTTTATACAAACAATAAACAACTCAATTATTCAACTCTAACCTTTCTTCTCTCTCAATCTCTCTCTCAACAGACCGACCTCCATTAATGGCGGCCTCAATCGCCACGTCAGCATTCTCTCCCAAACCTTCTCTCTCCTCAAACTCCATTAATTCCGACACTCAAACCTCAAAAGTCTCAAACTTTCCTTCAAAACCCACCACAAAATCTCAATCAACGCGCAATAAATCCCCAATCAAAGCCATACCAAAAACCGAAGAATCAAATTACGTTTCGACAAATTCCCAAAACGCCCCTCGTACTTTTTATAATCAATTACCGGATTGGAGTGTTTTGCTCGCCGCGATAACCACTGTTTTTCTCGCGGCGGAAAAACAATGGACTTTATTGGATAATTGGAAGCCTAAAAAGGTTGAAATGTTGAACGATTGTTTTCAATTTGGGCGAATTATGCAAGATGGGTTGGTTTTCAGGCAGAATTTCTTAATTAGGTCGTATGAAATTGGGGCGGATAAAACGGCTTCGATCGAAACCCTAATGAATCATTTACAGGTATTGATTTGTTAATTTTTTGGTATTTTTTTGGTTTTTTTTATTGTTAATTTTTTCAAAGGATGACCGAAAAGCATGATGACAGTGTTACAGTTATTTACAGGGTCTATATTGTAAATTTTATTTATGTGATTAGATATAATCAGTTGTAATATTTACAGTATAGACCCTGTCAGGCTGCCAATGTACTTTTTGATCATGCTATGCACCATTTTTGTTAACCAATTAATAGTACTACAAAATATTTTGTTCGGTACAATAGTGGTCCCAATTTAATTTATTTCCTCGTCCTTCTCTTTTAAAACCACTTTAAATTCAATTTAATTTTATATTCTTTAAATATATTTTTTAATTTTGTCTAATTAATAGCATTACAAATATTCCTTTCGGTACAATAGTGGTCCCATTTTAATTTCCTCTCCTTCCCCTTCTTAAAACCTCTTAAAAACCAATTTTAATTATTTTTTTAATATTTTATTTTGAAAATCAATTTTAATTATTATTTTTTTATATTATTTTAATAGGAAACTGCATTGAATCATGTGAGATGTGCGGGTTTAATGGGAGACGGATTCGGATCGACGCCTGAAATGAGTAAAAAGAATTTAATTTGGGTTGTGAGTAAAATGCAAGTGCTTGTTGATCATTATCCTGCTTGGTAAATATAATAATATTTTATTCCTCAAAAAAATATTAATTTTTTGTTATGGAATTTGCAAAAATGCTCCTTCATTATTGAAAATTGAGAGAAAAAACTCGATTGGTGAGAAATAGTTGAGTTCATTAATGGTGTTAGGTCCTAACAACGTACATTAACTTTTGTAATTTTAATGATAACATATATTATTTTTTATTTTTATGACATTTTAAGGTTGACAAAGAAACCCTCCGTTATTGAAAAAAAACTCAATTAAGTAAAACAATGAGTTAATGTACGTTGTTAGGTCCTAACAACTTGAGTTGTTGTAATTTTAATGATGATATACTATATTATTTTTCATCTTTTTAATATATTATTATTTTTTTTAATTATTTTTAGGGGAGATATAGTGGAAATAGACACTTGGGTGGGCCCGCATGGCAAAAACGGAATGCGCAGAGATTGGCATATAAAAGATTATAATACAGGCCAAACTATACTTCGCGCCACAAGGCAAGAACTAATTAATTAATTAATTAATTAATTAATTAATTAATAAGGGATAAATGCATCATTAGTTAGTCCCTATAATTTTAGTTTAAACTTTTCGGTACCTGTATTTTATAAATTGTGCACGTTTAGTCCCTCACTTTACGGAAGTAGCCAACACATTTAATTTTTTTTTATAAATGACTATTTTACCCTTTCAATCTTTAAAGAAAATATATTTCTTTATTTAACAAGAAAATTAATCTACAAAAATAATAATAAATGTAAATATATTTACAGGTATCAAAAGTCTAAATCAATAATAGTACAGGGACTAAACATGGAAACAATTAAATCAATAATAGTACATCAAATCCCCTCTCCTTTTATGACTTTTCGCATTCTAGCCCCTCTAAATGTACATATTCACATCTTAAGTTCTTAACATAGCTTTTTTTCTCCAGTCTTTGGGTGATGATGAATAAAGTGACGCGCAAACTTTCAAAAATACCCCCAGAAGTTCGAAATGAAATTGAACCCTACTTTCTTGATCGGCAAGCCATCAAAGATGATGATAATCGTAAATTTCCAAAAGTTGAGGGACTAAACGGTTATAATGCCGAAAAGCACCTTCGCGAGGGCCTTACTGTAAGAAAAATAAAAAAAATAGAAAATGGGTTTATTGATATGTTTTTTTTTTAATTAATTTTATGTTTTTGTAATGAAAAATGCAGCCAAGGTGGGGAGATTTGGATGTGAATCAGCATGTGAATAATGTCAAGTACATTGGCTGGATTCTTGAGGTATTATTATTATTATTATTATTATTATTATTATTATTATTATTATTCTCATTATTAATATTAATATTAATGTTAATATTATTATTGTTATCTGTTAACAACCTTATCCATTTGGATGGTTCAAATATGAAAAAGTGCACATGGAATAAGTGGGCCCCACGGAATATATTAAATGTCAGCTTTTTCTCTTTCCAGCTGGCATTTATTATTTTTCCAAAAATGCCCTTGCAATAAATTCATGTCTGTTGCACTTTTCCTCATCCCATTTATCTGCATTTTTACTCTGCCAGCCTGTTATTCTGTCCTACAAATTTATATCTATATGCAAAATTTGCAAAAAAAGCTCCTACATTAATGCAGGGGCTTTTTTGTAATTTTGGCATAATAGAGTGTGCTTTTTTTGCATTTTCTGATAAAGCACGGGCTTTTTGGCAAATTGCCCTAAGTACGTTACACCGCTCAAACTCTGCCAAATGAAACATGTTTAAACGCCAATTTATTAACTAATTAAATAGTACCAATTAATTAATTTTATCTTATGTATGTGCAAAATTTTCTAAAAAGCCCCTGCATTATGCCAAAACTGCGAAAAGCCCATGAATTATGCTGAAATTTCAAAGAAGCCCCTACTTATTGCCGAAATTGTAAAAAACCCCTTTGGTTTCTTACAATTTCTATGCATGTATATCACAATGCTCAAATCAAACTGCCAAACAAAATACATTCAAATGCCAATTAATTAATTTTATTTTGGACATTTTTTACGTCACATATAGAACTATTATATCTTTTATATGTTTATTACACCTTTTTCAAATATTATAAATTTTCACATGAATAACAATAATATATATTTTATTTTTACGTATCACATTTCTTGTACATGTTCCTTCTACCTTTTCGTATCTCAATAAACATTTTCATAATTCCATCATACCTTTATGAATTCATACGATGTTGGTTCTTACAAAATACATTCAAACCCCAATCAATTAACTAATTAATTAATGGGAAATGAGAAATCACGATAGTGTACCGTAGCGACCCCGTAACGACTGATTAAAATTATATACCGTTTTCTCGCGTTTCTATATATGCTATATACTGTTTTCATTTTTTTAAATATATACTGTTTACCGAATGAATTTTTATATACATTTTGTTTTCGGTTTATATGTTTTTATATATTGTTTTCATTTTTTTAAATATATACTGTTTTACCGATTGAATTTTTTATATATTGTTTGTTTTCAGTTTTTATATACGTCGTGATATACCAGGTCCCTTAATTAATATTATTTATCTGAACAGAGCGCGCCGATGGAGATTCTTGAGAAGCACGAGCTGGCGGGGTTGACTTTAGAATACCGTCGCGAGTGCAACAAAGACAGCGTCGTTCAATCTTTGACAACAGTTTACACTAACTCCGTGTCAATTCACTGTGATCACAATCTGAGTCTCGAATCGGGGCCCAATATCGTTAAGGCCCACTCAACTTGGCGGCCCAAAAATGAAAGGCCCAAAAGAGAGAATGAAGGCCCAAAAGAGGAGTTTAGTGGTGAGGTTGTGAGAGTTGGTGTGTAGACTTGGTCTACGGCATTAAATGTGAACCACATGAGGGATTGTAGTAAAGAATGTCTGTGGAGGAGAAAGGAGAGAGTGGAATGGAATGTTGGGCTGTTTTGTTTATTTTTATTTTTGGTTTATTTTTATTTTTTTTTTTTTTTGGTATGGAAAGAGTGTGTGTGCGTGTGGGTGTGTGTATATGTGTAAGTATTTGTATTGGTGTGATGTAGATTTTGTGAACGTGTATGTGTGTGTAATGTGAGCATTTGGTGATTGTTAGATTTTGTGTTGATTTTTAGGGAATTGGGTTTTTTTATTTTGTGGAGTTGGTTTGTTTTTGTGTTTTTTTGAGTGAAGTTGGATTCTGTATTGATCAGTACTTTTCCAACATTTTGTGCTTTTAAATGGTAGTCGTAAATGCCAATAAATAAAGTTTGAAGAAGAAAGATTGTAAATAACAGTTAAATATTTATTGAGTTTTATTCTCAGAGAGAGAGAGAGAGTGTGTTTCGGAAAATGTGTTAAAAGACAGAAACCGACTAATGCAAAGTTACTTGGCAAAATAATGCAACCTCTCAATATACTTAGCAAAATAATGCAACCTCTCAAAATGTGTCAAGTTCATAAATTTAATTTTAAATTTTTTTAAAAATGAGGAAAAAAATTGGACTTTTTAATTTCTGAATTTTTAATGAAATTGAAATCTCATAACACCATGATAACATCAACTCATAAATTGAGACTGTCGATAATTCCTCGCACAGTGAGAGCATGCCACATCATTCATTTAGTTCATGTCATCATGCTGTTATGAGATTTCAATTTCACGAATTTAATATCTTAGATCTACAATGGGAAAATATCATTTTGATATATGATTGATATTGTATTATATAGCAAAAATATCATTTTGAAATGTAATTGGTATTCTATTTCAAAGCCCCGCCCTTTATTGAATATAAATATTCAGGTTTATAATTTTTTTATTTTTTAGATTTTTTTTTTTAGAATGTTTATAAATTTTGAACCTCAAGATTGAATTATTTTTATTTGTTTAATTGAAGTACATAAGCTTAAAATCATAATAGTAAAATATCATCCATACTTTTAAACATCAATTTCACTTTCACATGATTAGTTTAGATAATAACTTGATGGAATTGAAATATCATATCTTGATGACAAGGCGTTCTCTCATTGGCTAGATTCACATGATTTGTACATCGAACTACATGAGTGCATGACATTTTTAATCTGGATGAAGCCCTATAAAAGAGGGAGTTTCCCTCAATTCTGTCCAAAGCCAATCAATCATGGACACAGTCATTCTATTAATATTTTAGATGAATATGATTTACATACACCATGACTTACGAGTACCATGATCCACAAAGTATCTTTGATATTTTATGCAATTTTATATGTTGGCTACAATTCTGTCCAAAGCCAATCAACCATGGACACATAGTATTCATGCAAATTTATATGTTGGCTACAAATCAGTGGTCGGGTTCCTTGATTTGATGAGAAAAGTTTTAACCGTTTTATAAATTTGATGAGAAACGTTTTAACAGTTTTATAAAGATTCACACAAAAATAAAGAAAGAATGGAGATAGTACTAAATTTTGAACTCCAGAGTAGGGAAAATAAATGGCAATAAAATAATCAATTAAAAGACCAATTAAGATGTACCACATCATCTTCTTCCCCAACAATTCATCTTTCCTCCCCTCTTACTTGCCTTCTTCTTGAAATTAATATTTGGGAGCTGATACTGCGCCATGGATACTGTAGCGGCGGTATATAAAAACTACTATATATATATAAACTCAAAATAAACAGTATATAAAAAATTCATTCGGTAAAATAGTATGTATTTTAAAAAAATGAAAATAATATATAAAAACATATAAGCTGAAAACAAACATCATATAAAAATTCATTCGGTAAACATTATATATTTAAAAAAATAAAAAGTATATAGCGTATATAAAAACGCGCGAAAATAATATATAATTTCAATCCGTCACTATAAGGTCGCTACAGTATCCCCATCGTGATTTTCCATTTCCCTTAATATTTCTCCTTGAGTTTTCATTGTCTCAACAAATAAATCACATCAACTTATTCTCCATTTTTTCTCTTCAATTTGAAATCAATATTGAGGGGGTTAAGGCACAAATTGAAATTGAGTAAGTTTGATAATTGTTGCTTGAACTTAGGACTAGAGAACTGATTTTTTTTTTTTTTTTTTGATAAAAACAGAGAACTTAAATATCTCTCGCTAATTCTATTAATTAAAGTTTAGTTACACAACTTCATTGATAATAGTTTTAGGTGATTTGAAGATAAAACAAAAAAACTAAACGAAATAAAGAAGGGAGAAAATAACAAAAAGGAAAGGAGGGACCGTCCCATATGGACGGTATCATGAGAAAAAATATATTACAGACAACCAAATTAGTAACCACAACAATTATTTATTATGGTGTGCTTGTATAGGTGTAGAGATGAGAACGTTGTCACTATCATCATGCATGAGCATAGCCTAAGTAGTACATTGAGTATGAATCTTGAGTTGCATTACGTTCCTTCCTTCTTCCTTTGGCCGTCATCCTTCTCCCTCTTCGTTCTACTCATTTCGGGCTACATCTCTCCCCGATGCATTTCTGGCAACTGTTAAAATCGTCCTTTGCCGAGTTAAGTACGGATGTGAAATTTCGGCTCTCATCTCTAAACGTTCTATTACATCTTTCGTGCCAGATTGCGAAGTTTGCAAATAGTTGAAAGACGATTTTTGTGGAGGTCGGCTCGTTTGCGATGAGTTGTAGTGTATTAGTACTAGGGTGTCCCCCTATTGTGGTGATTTGCTGTCACATTTGTGTGGTGAATGCACACGAGGCCAGTAGATGGTCCAGGGTTTCTGCTTGTTGTTTACAAAGTAAGCAGCAATTTACCGTCATTGTTACACCCCAATCTCGTTTTCAGCTTTGGGGTGAAACATAATATAATATCATTACAAAGATCACACAAAATATAAAATACAAGTAATTTTATACTTAATTTGAAATTAAAAATATTATTTGACTTAAATTCATCTACGACGTCACTTGAATCCCGACACTTGAACCCGAAACCTGAAACTGAAAAAGGAGGGGATGAGTAACCTAAATACTCAGTAAGGATACCTGTCTCATACGTTACAAAAATAAAACATAATATTTCGTACTAAAATATAATTTCTGAAATCATTAATAAATAATAAATTGATTAATCCGAGCTCATTGTTGGGTGGATCAGCGACTATGGATATCGAGAGTCATGTGCGTCATTTTATCATCACTAACGGCCATGGATATCGAGAGTCACGTGCAATTTTTATTACTTTTAGCGGCCATAGACATCGAGAGGTATGTGTCACTTTCATTTCATTTATATACCATATATTAGTTTATATAAAAATATCAATTTAAAACGTAATGCATGAGAATAGAAATCCCTTAACTCGAAAGAAGCATGATGAGATTAAATGATCGATGTTTTGAAAATTCAACCGACCCAACATGATATAGAAGAAAATTGTTTTTCATTGAAAGATTATTGTGAGCTGTGGAAAATGAAATAAAAAGATGCTGAACTCCATTTTCTTGACTAAATGAGAAGTAGTGGTTATTTATAGAAATATTGCTTGTGCCAAGTAGAAGTACTGAATTGTAAACTTCGGTTATGATATGCCAATTAGAAGCAAATTTAAAAGCCACTTAATTAAAAAACGTGAGAAAGAAAATGTCTTTAGCTCGGCCAGGTAACTCATGCATGGTTATTAAATACGAATTAATTATTTTTACTACCGAGAGAATGAGAAACAACTATGTCCATTTTATGATAATACAACCTACATTTTGGTTGACTCAGTCAAATACAACTAATACTTGTAATGTGATTTATGTATTTAACAGACCATATTTATCATTTTTATCATAAAATTATGAAAATATATTTTTACTAGAAATTTTAAATTTTCAAGTTATAGTAGTCATGACACCCTTTCTTTGCAGGTTGTCGACGGTTGGTAGTCTATTTCGTATGGCTTTCCATAGGAATATCTGTATTTTCGGGACTAGAGAACTGGTGCTTGACTGGAGAATTAATTATGTGTTCGAATTTGTTTTTGTTTGATCAGAATAGATGGTTAAGACTAAAAATAAAGACATGGTTCATGAGGAAAAATATGAGATTATGAGAATGATTTTCTCTGCGGTAGGGTTTATGAAGAAAAATAAAAAGGAATCTACAAAATTTCATGAGATAATCATGGTAAGAGGATGAGTCCTCACATACAAGAGATTTAAAAATAGCTTTTCCTTTTTCTGCTTTTCTTTTTTGCTTGAGAAAAACCGAAGAAGCTTTTCTCTCTTTCTCTCTTTCTCTCTTTCACAATATAAATGTCATAGTATCAATTTTACCCGGTGTTTGATTGTCACTACGTTGCAATAAAATCCAAAATCAATACCACATCTCAATCAAAATAGAATAAATTAGGTGTGATAAAAGGCTACAGGAAATTACGTCAAAATCATTTGAACGTGCTTGCGTCTAGTTGAAGTACAAAGTTGGAGTTAATGCACCGATAAATCTCATAATTCAACTCGTACACAGCAAACCAATATGAGCATGTTTGAAACTTTATTTATTGTTTATATAGAATGATTTTGACAGATAACAAATTCTCAACAATAAATTCAAACTAAGAACAAGTGAACTGATGCAGACAAAGAATGCAAAAATCACAGCATTAAAGAAACTAATCAAGAGATTAGACGACACTTATGATGATGAAGATACAAAGTTCCAAAAATTATGAAAATTAATCAACATCATAAAATGATATATTTCTCATTGATACGGATAAAAATTGATACATTATTTTGGATAAAACAATGTTGTAAATCTTGGTACGAATATTTGTTGGTGACTGAATCTAGACCCCCCCCCCCTCTCTTTTTTTTCTTTTGGAATCTAGACCTTGTTGGATCTCGTTCAATGGCCCACATCCTTGTTATGCTAATATATCTAACATCAATTGTATCTCAAAATCAGTCAGATGTACTAAATTAATTTTCAACTTTGTCGATGGATGAAAAATATATCATATTAGTATGTCTTAGATTAACTTTTATATTATTTCGATATTTAGATCTTCATCACATGACGCATTTTCCAGCCATTTGTTTTTATTAATATTTTGATTACTTATTATGGTGAAGATATAAAGTTTCAAATATTATGAAAATTAGTCTACAACATGATAACATGACATATTTTCAGTACTGTTGGAAATTGATTTAATTATTCTGATAAGCAATGTTGTAATAACATGACATTTTTTTATTTTCTTTTATCATTTTGTTGATTAGAAATAGTATTTGAACTGTTTTTAAAGAGTTATTATTTGTAATTTTCAATTTGCAGTAATTTTGTATGTTTTTAATGAAAATCTTAAGTAATATTTTCGGCTACAATTAAAAAAAATAATGTTATAAACCTCAATTTTTCAGCCATGTTCGATGGCCAACTTCTTTATTATGCCAGCATATCTAACGTCAACAGTATCTCAACATCAACTAATATATATATCAACATAAACTGATCAAGTCATCTTAAAATCAGAAAAAGATAAGAGAAAACAAAGAATAAGAAAAAAAATCATCCAAGCTCCCTGTATTGTGTATTTGAAAGAGTTGTGTTAATGGAGATTAGCGGACGATGGATCAGAATGTAAACAAACAATAATTCAACTCAAGTTGTAACCTTTCTTCTCAATGGCGGCCTCGATCGCCACCTCAGCATTCTTTCCCTCATCCTCTTCTCCTAAACCCTCTCTTTCCACAAACTCCATTAATGGAGGCTCAAAAAACTCCAAAGCTGCTAAGTTTACAACAAAACCTGTCAACTCATCTCAATCGGTACGCAACAAGTCACCTATCAAAGCCGTGCCGAAACTAACCGAAGAATCAGTACCAGTACCAACGAATTGCATTTCAACAAATTCCAATTCTTCCCCTTGTACTTTTTACTATCAACTCCCCGATTGGAGCATGTTGTTGGCCACAATAACCGCCGTTTTTCTCGCGGCAGAAAAGCAATGGACGCTTTTGGATAATTGGAAGCCGAAACGGGACGACATTTTGGCTGATGTATTTCAGTTGGGGAGAATCATGCAAGATGGGTTGGTTTTTCGACAGAATTTTTTAATTAGATCGTATGAAATTGTGTCAGATAAAACCGCTTCCATCCAAACCTTAATGAATCACTTACAAGTATTAGTTAACTTATTAAATTTCTATTTATTTCGATCTTTTTTTTTTGTTTTACCATGAATCAAGTAATTGGTCAAATTTGTTGGAAATTCGGATTTTTTTTTTATTTTGGTTAAATTTTAGGAAACGGCGTTAAATCATATGAGATGTGCGGGATTAATGGGAGATGGATTCGGATCGACACCGGAAATGAGTAAACGGAATTTGATTTGGGTCGTCAGTAAAATGCAAGTGTTTGTCGACCATTACCCCTCTTGGTAAATATTTTTCATTTCTCCTCAAAATTACACCTTTTTGTTGCAAAAAAATAAATAAATGATACACATGATGACCAAAAACCATGATGACAGCATATCAGTGACCGAGCTTGAGTAAAATTCCTCCCTACTCCCTAATACTGCACAAAAGTTTAGAAGATCAAACATATGTATTTCAAAAAAATTTACTAATGCATTACTTACATATACTATTTTGTCAGAAATTTTTTTGTTTTGGACGGAGGAGGAGGGAGATATTGTCCTCCTCCGGTCACTATAAAGCTCGGTCAGTAAACATGATAGTCTATAAGTCTCAAATATTAAACTAATAATATTTTTCTTTTGATATAGTAGAAATAGATACTTGGAAATATTTTTCTTTTAATATAGTTTTGTAATATTTTTCTTTTGATATTTTAGGGGTGATATAGTAGAAATAGATACGTGGATGTGTCCGCACCGTAAGAACATACTTTGTAGAGATTGGCATATAAAAGATTATAATACTGGCCAGACTATATTACGCGCCACAAGGTAATGCATTAGTTAAATATCTTTTATTCATGTTTGTATGTAAGATTCTCAAATTAAAGCAAAAAAATCTTGAAATTCTTATAATTATTTCATTCTTCAATTGTTTGTTTCTAAACAAATTCAAAACAAGACTCCCTATTAATTTAAAAAAAGTACCGGACTTGTAAAACAGTATTCAAATTTTAAAAAGTATTACAGATCTTGAAATTCCATGCCGTCTCTTTTATGATAAGTAGTAGCCAGTAGGCATCCATCTATGTTGAGCGGACACTTCAAAAATCCGGCCGTGTTCGTGTCGGACACTGTATTAGACACAACGTTTCTCGGACACTCTGTGGCGTGTCAAATATTTTATTATTAAAAATCATCAGGACACTTCTCAGACACGTGCATTGGGCTTGTTAGCGCAATTATTGCACTATTTCATCACCCTCGCATTTTAGAGACTAGTTCATTTCACTTTTCTATTCCAATAATTGTGGGACTACACATTTTAAAATGAATTTTGATAATTTAGTGTCAAGTTTTAATACACAAATATGTAAAACGTCAAATATCTTGTATGCACGTATAAAAGTGTAACTTCAAATGTTATATATATTGTATCAATTATTAAATATTACGTATAACTTTCTAATTATAAGGTAAGAATATTTTGCATAATCCTTTAAAATAAAATAAAATTGACATAAATAATATATACAAGAATTAAATTATATATTTTATTCATAAAAATAATATAATAATATATATATAAAACCGTGTCAAGTCCTGATGAATTTTGAGATTCGTCATGTTCATGTCGTGTCGGACATGACATCCGTGTCTGTGTCCGTACATTATAGGCATCCACAAAAAAATGGATTGTTTTGCGAAAGAATTGTTTTGGTTTAGTTTGAGAGTAAGCACTTGAATAATGAGTTACTTTGAAATCGTAGATAGTTACATCTTTACATAATATTAATCAGATTTTTAACAGTCTTTGGGTAATGATGAACAAGCTAACACGCAAACTTACGAAAATACCCGAAGAAGCTAGAAATGAGATTGAACCACACCTTGTTGAGCAAATGTCCATTTTAGACCAGGATAACCGTAAATTCCCCAAACTTGAGGGAGTAAATGGTTATAACGCCGAAAATCACCTTCGCAAGGGCTTAACGGTAAGTTTTATAAAAAAAATGTAACATATTTGAGTAAACTGCATTACTGTCCTTCAATTTTAATCAATGTTATTATTAATTATATGTTTTTGTTTCGGAAAAATGCAGCCTAGGTGGGAGGACCTTGATGTGAATCAGCATGTGAACAATGTTACCTACATTGGCTGGATCCTTGAGGTATAATAATAATAATAATAATAATAATAATAATTATTATTATTATTATTATTATTATTATTATTATTATTATTATTATTATTATTATTTTGAGAACACATCATGACTAAAAAGATAAGGACAGCTCGACCAAGTTTATTGTGTAAATTTTGTAACTGAATGTAGATAATTAAATAAATAATATTAACAAAAAACATTACATATCATATCATGAGAAAAAAACATAATGGCATTATGACAAGATCTACAAATGTTGCTTCTTAATTACAATTAACTAATATTGACATTATAGACTTTATCATGCTGTCATCATGTTTTTTGGTAAGGCTAACTAATTTCCAAACCCTAAACCTTAAATCCTGACAGAGCGCACCGATGGAAATGTTGGAGAAGCACGAACTGGTGGAAATTACATTGGAGTATCGGCGCGAGTGCAACAAAGACAGCGTGGTCCAATCTCTCACGACAGTCTACACTGACAGTCCACAAGATTCTAAGTTCATCCACTGTGACCACAAACTAAGTCTCAAGTCGGGCACCACCATTGTCATGGCCCGCACCACCTGGCGGCCCAAAGTAGGCCATGTTAAACGATAGGAAGTTGTTAATCTTGATGAGGCTACATCAGTTGGTGTGTAGTATATGATAATAAATGAAACTGCAAGAAAATTTTTAAGGATATCTATGGAGAAAGAACGTATGGGGTGGAATGAAATTATGGAGTCTTGGTTTATCTTTTTGCTTTTATTTTTCTTGTATTATAAAATAAGTAAAATAAAGATATTAGAAAAAAATAGAACATGTGGAAAGATTTTTTTATTATAATTATATGTTTTTTATATATTACAAGGCTCTATCTTTTATTCCAATTTTGTTATTAATTTATTGTTTATTAGAAAGATTGAAAATAACTTAAAAGGGAATTTCACCTATACCCTTCCAGAAACTCAAAATATCATATTTACCTTTCCAAAACAGGAAATATAAAGTTAACTTTGAAACCTATCAAATTTACCCAATAGTCAAATCATTTGACTTTAACACCCCAGTTGTAAAGCTACTATAGTACTCTTATATATCCAGTATTTAAACATTTATTAATTTTATAAATGGGGTGTTAATTTTATTAATTAATACCACTGTTTAAATATTTATGGATAATATTATCAAAAATCCCCTATATTTTTAGATTCCCTCTTTAAGTCCTTATAAAGCAAGATGAATTATTTTTTAACCCCCTACTAGAGTTAAACTTAACCTTCCACCCATCTCAAATTTTGTATGGACCAAAATGCCCCTCATCAAAATAATTTTTATATTTTAATTTTTACACCCTAAGATAATAAATAAAAATAATAATATTTTATATAAAATATAAATAAAAGAGAAATGAAAAAGTAAACAAAATCATAAAAACATAAATTAAAAGACAATAATAAACATTTAACATAATAAAAAAAATAATAGTTTACATAGAATAATATTTTCCATAAAATGATAGTTTTAGATAAAAACAAAATAATATTTTACAAAAAATAATAAACATTATACATAATAGAAAATCATACAAAGTTTAAAAAATATAATAAAGAATTACCATAAAATACATAAAATCATAAACAATATATAAAAGAGAGAATAATATTTTTACACAAAATATAATATAATATTTATGCAAAAATAAAAAGTAATATTTTACCTAATTAATCTTATGTGTTAATTATATATGAATTATATTTAAATTATTTATTATTTAATTATTAATTATTTATCTATTAATTATATTTTCAAATCAAATATAAAATGGAGTGAGCATTTTGGTCAATAAAAGAACTTAACATTTTGTATGTTAGATTTAATCCCTATAGGGGCTAAAAAAAATTCGAGACTACTTTATAAGGACTAAAAGAAGGAATCTAAAAATATAGGAGGTTTTTGATAATATTGAGAAAAATTATGATGTTTTTGAAAAATTTTCCCATATTTATTAATTTATTTTATTCTATATAGGGAGAGAAAGAGAGAGTATGTCTAGAAAAATGTGTGGACCGACTAATGCAAAGTACTAAGCAAAATAATGCAATTAATTTAAGATTAGTGGTACCTTTTTTGTAGTGTAACATGCACTTCTCACATTATTAAATCTCACATTACTACATTAGTATGGCTTTTCCCCGACAATCATATCCCAATTCGAATCTTGCAAAACATTGTTACATTGACTATTCACCAAGATTAGAACAGACCGAAATAAATCATATAATTTTGCAAACATAATAAAAAATGTGAAATCAAGTACCAAAATAAATTCTTGCTTTAATTCTTCTTCATTAGAAAGATGAAATAATGCAATAAAATGAAATAAAATGAAATAAATATTTTTCTTTTTATCTACAAATAAAAAAAAATAATCAAGTCCACGTGTCATCATGTGGCTTGTCGAACACTGTCCAACCCCACTATTTCACAATATTCTACCTACACCCGTTCTTCATACACCTATAACATTCCCCTCGTTTATGTTTCTCAACCATTCCCATGCACCGAGTCCACTCAACCAACATCAAAAGTCAGACCTCCATTACAACCATTATCACAAAAAAAAAGAACAAAGAAAAAAAAACTATAGATAGAAAAGAAAGAAGTAATATGAAATATCAATATTAGTATTAGTATTAGTATTAGTATTAGTATTACTCAGTTAAATTGAAACCCTAGTTCTAAGAAGAAGAAGAAGAAGAAGATTTTGAGAAGATGTCAGTGGAGACGGAGAGGAGTTCGACGGAGTCGACGGAGGAGTCGGGGCTGGACTATGACGAAACGGAGCTGACGCTCCGGCCGCCGGGCGGCGGAGCACAGGAGGTAGAGAAGAAGCGAGGGTTCTCTGAGACTGGTTACAACTCCGATGAGTCGCCGGAGTCGCAGGCTTCAGCGGCCGAGAAGCCTTCTGCCCCGAAGTAAGCCGGGTTTTTGGGATAAAGATTGGATTTGGTTATTGGGTTTGATACAGATTGGTTTGATTGTGGAGTTTTTGGTGTGATTTTGATTGTTCAGGGCGAGAGTGGTGGGGTGGCCGCCGGTGAGAGCTTTCAGGAAGAGCGCCATGACTAATCGGAATCGGCAGCTGATCAAGGTGGCCGTTGATGGAGCGCCGTACTTGCGCAAAGTCGATCTGAAGAGTTATTCTGATTACGATCAGCTTCTCACAGCACTTCAGCAGATGTTCTCTTGTTTCACCATAAGTAATCATTTGTTTCTCTCAAATCTCTCTCACTCTGTTTCTCTCTGATATTTGATCAAAGATTTGAATTTTGAAGGGAAAAAAGGGGAAGAAGAGAGGAAATTGGTGGATCCGATTAATGGAACAGAATATGAGCCGACTTATGAAGATAAAGACGGTGATTGGATGCTTGTTGGTGATGTGCCTTGGAAGTAAAACCCTAAACCCTAGTTTAATTTTTGAAATTGAATTTGAGAAATCTGTAAAAAATTGAATTTAGAGTGTGATTATTGTTTGTTGATGTAGAATGTTTGTGGAATCATGCAAGAGGCTACGACTCATGAAAGTATCTGATACTGCCCAAAACTTAGGTAAAACTTATTACATTTTCCAACTATTTCATATTAAAAATTTGCTTTTTCATTTACAAAAGCAAAAAAGTTTGCAATTAACCACTCAGATGTATCAAATACGTTTGTTTATTACTCCTACATGGTTTTGCGCTATATTTATACGACTTTATATGAAATATTATACTTATATTTGGCTCTTTATTAATTTATTATTTTTTTTCATTTATGTAGCAACAAGAGCTGCAAAGAACTAAAGATTTGAAACGACCAATCAAATTTAAGTTTAGTGTACAGGTACAAGTGACTCAATTTGAGTCCTGACGGGTCGCAAAATTTCATCTTTTTTTGAGAAAATTACGTAAATGGTCCTTCGAGTTTGAGCTTATTCCTGTTCTAGTCCTTTTTTTGTTTTGAGACATCTTAAACTACTAAAAGGACTGAAATGAGAATTGAAATACTACTTGATTGCCCATTTACTTGATTTATTTCGTTGTTATTTTGCTTTGTTTTTATGTTTAGTAAGTACTACTTTTGAAGCCGAATGAATTTTTATTTTATAATAGTTGTGTTTTTAATAAGTTTATTGTATTTGGTTGCCCTAATTTTTGTTTTGTGGGTGTGGCCTCCTTTTATTTTTTGTTATTGACTTTTCGTTGTTTTATGCATGAATTTTGTTTTAATTTTATGTTACTTTTACTGTTCTATGTATTATTTAGACCGTTTTCTTTTTTGTTGGTGTACTTTGTTTTGTTTAGGATTTTTCTATTAAGATAATTGAAGTTAACACAATTTGCCAGTTGGGACAAAAATAGTGATAAGAGAAGTTTTGCATTGCGTTATTATTTTTTTTTTAAATCTATTGTTAATAAAAAATAAAAATTACTCATTATAATATTATTAAAGTCTGGTAATGTAAATATATATATTCTCTTATATAAACATAAAAAATGCTCATTGTAATATATTTTCGAGGTCATATTATTAGAGTGCAATAATGTAAGTATGTAATCTCTTTTATAAGTCTTATATAATTTTTCCATACAGGCGTTTTTGCATATTCATCCAACATGTTATTTTTTTTAGGGCACATCCAACATGTTAGGAAAAGAATTAAATTAGAATCATTTGAATATGCTCTTTAAACTGGAATCATTATATGCTCTTCAAAGCAAATATAAATCTATTTTATTTTTTGTATTTGATATGACTTGAGAAATTTCTCATGGACATAACATATTATCAAATAAATATATAACAGGTTGCATACAGTTCAGCACCCTTCCATTCTTTTTTTCTCTATATAAAGCGACTTATTTTCTCTCATTTCTTGCACCAACAAACTTCTAAAAAAATCCCCAAATCAAACTCTTTATTTCTCCGTAGACCCGGTCCACAGCAAAGATCATGGACCCTCCGGTGACGATGATGGACCACGTTAAGAAGCGCCACCATGAGAAAGGCTGCCTTTATGCCTGGTCTCTCTCTCTCTCTCTCTCTCTCTCTCTCTCTCTCTCTATTTCTCTCTCATTAGTTACGCGATTATCATATTTTTATAATTATTAATTTGTAATGTACATTATTGTTGATTATTTTTTTTGTATGTGTAGTTTCTTTGTGTTCTGTTGTTGCTTCTGCTGCTATGAGGCTTGTGAGAAGTGTTTTGAGAAAATTTGCTGTTGTGGTGGTGACAAAACGGAGTGAGTCATGATTGTTCATTTATTTCTGAAGTGTTGAGTTGAAAATTGTGTTTATTTATTTATGGATTTATTATTTTCTGTTGAAATAATTTGTTAATCGGTTGTCACAATTGTGAACTCTGCTTGAGTTAGTGTGTTGTTGACAATGGTGTTGCTTGTTCATGGAGTTGGATTTTCTTGATGTTTTTTTAATTGTTATTAAAACGACACATCATTTGTTAAGAATTGAGTGTAAAAGTTATTGTTATTTGAAATTTGAGAAGTTTTCATGTGAGGTTTTAGTTTTTTATTTTATTTTTCTTACTAATTGAGTTCAGACTTTTAAATTACGTTTGAAGTAAAAAAAATCAAAATTTACTTTATCATTAACATGTTAAAAAAACTGTATAAAATTGGAACGGAATTTGGAATTTTGTTTGTTTTAAGTACTTTGTCTTGATAAGGTTAATATGATCTTCTCCATTAAAAAATTATTTATTTATTGATAAAATTCTCCATGAGAAAATTTATTTTACCTATTGAAAAAATGACAGAAGTCTGTTTGGTATATTACTTGCGCGCCCATCAAGCTTTAAAATGGCATAAACGAATTTTTTTATGGATAGCATTATATTAATTGATTTTTTGAAGCTATCATTATATTAATTGATACAATAATATAACTAATTAATGACAATTAGCATATTCTCTTATAGCTGGTGCATAAAAAAATAGGAAATTTGTAACATTACTTCAATACAACTTTCTGAATCTTCAATACTTAATTGTTAATTTTCCAGCAAAAAAGTTTATTTTAATCCTGATTAAGATGAACTAATAACATCATACCTTAACAAACACTAATAATTATAATTTAGTAAGAATGATTTTTTTGTACATATTTCAATAATGTATGTTTTTTTTTTTTTTGCAATTTAGGTAAGTAGCATATTCTCTTGTTGAAAGGGTTATTTATTATCATTTCCAGAACTTCATTATTGGCAAAGATTTTCGTACATAAAAAATCAGCCATTTTTTCTTGGCGAAGATTTTCATACATTAAATAATGCCTGAACTTTTTTCTAATATACGATACACAACTGTGTCAAATTTTATTACATCAAAATTAGATTCATACAGAATACAAGAATCCCTAAAATTATATCAACTTATTCTTCCAATTATTTGTAAATTGAATTTATTATAATTTAAGATAGATAAAATTAATTTTCCCCAGTTGTTAATATGAAATTGATGTGGCTAATAAAATATAATTTTGAAATGATATGATGGTGACATGTCATTATTAAATTAGCTATGTGAAAAACGAACCGATCTTGTATATAATTATTAATACAGCTAATTTTTAATACATAAAATTGTATATATGAATATATAAGAGCATATTTTAGTTGGATTTTGATAGGGATAATGAATATATAAGAGCATATTCTCCACTTAATTTTATGAATTTCATGAAAAGGATAGGACTTCTGCAATCTCAAAAGCTTAGGTTTTGCAATGATGATTTATCTTTTCAAATTAAAAAACAAAATTAGGATTATAGATTCAAATAAAAAATATTTTTTTTGTTTTTGCAAAATTTCATGTATTGTCCTTTTCGGCCTCCATTTTCTCTTTGCATGAGTAAGATTCAGCCCAATGTTCATACATAAATTAGATGAGCCGAATAGCCCAAGGCCTTATTGGAACTTTCTGATATTAAAAAAATCCACAAAATATCCATTTTTTTTACCTCTAATTATAGATATAATAAATAACTAATTTTCTATTAATCATAACTAATTTTAAAGTAGGAAATGTCATCATTAAATTTAATTATAATGATAATAGACATTCTTTTAATAAGAAAAAAAATGAGTCCAATTATTATTTTTTTCTTGAAAAGAAAATAGATAAATATAGATTCACGTTGTACAAAGGGACCTGCTACAGCACGATGCACTGTAACACGACTGTTCATAACGGGATCCAATAACAGTATATATAATGTATTTTCTAATAACAATATATACATAATAATATATATAATTTATTTTCTAATAGCAAGTATATACATAAATAGTAAAAATAGAATATAAAAATGAGAAAACAGTATATAAAATGGGAAAAAATAAGAAATACAAATGGAATAAATAACAGTATATTAAATGACCAAACAGTATATAAAATGAGAAAACAGTATATAAAATGAAACAAAACAGTATATTTACAGTATGTCGTGCTACAGTGTGCTAATAGTGTCATCGTGTTTGCACATTTATCATGCACAAAATTAGTTTTGTTGGACCACGTGGAGTACTTTTCGAACTTTAGTTAGTGATGAACAAATGATAAACAAATCTAAAGAAAGTAGCATTCAAAATCCAATCACACTTCCCCACTTAATCATTGACTAATCATTCTTCTTCCCTCTAATCAACAAAAATATAAAACATAGTGATATTTTTCCAATACCCCCTCCACATTTTGTTTACCTTACAAAATATTCCTAACTTTCAAACTCTAAAAAGCTGCTTTTATTTTAACATTTAAGAATCGTTTATTTAACATATGAATATTGATAGATTTATATAACCCTATTCTAGAACTTATTTATCTATAATTTAAAAATAATTTTTATATATATTAATTTTCTATTATTTAACAAAAAATCAGAAGAGTTGTTGTGCAGTGCAGCTGCCTTTATATAAAATTATTATTCCCAACTTCCAACTTCCAACTTCCCAAATTCAAAATCTGCTTTTTACTTGAAAACAACCTATGAAAATTCATAGTTTTATACAAAAAACATTTTTCCACTTATATATCCTGTTAATTTTCTATTATTCTCAGATAAATGTTGTGCAACCACAAATTCAGCTGCATTATTTCCCTCTGTTTTATCATATCATATCATATCATATCATATACTCTGTTCTGTTCTGTTCTGTTCTGTAACTTGCAACAAATACAAACACTGTGCACAACCAGCCAAAGACCTAATCCTAACCCTAGAAATCCGAGCAAACCCTAGGTGAGAGAGAGGAACAGATCCACTGCGCCCTATTCTTCTTTCTTGCACGCCAAACTGAGACGTGTCCTTGCAACAAGCCAGGTTCTTTCTTTGCCTCTCTCTCTCTCTCTCTGCGAAAAAGCCGCAATAAACAAAGGCGGAAGTAACAACTCATCTTTGTTTTTTGTTTTTTGGCCTCAGACGTGTCTTTTCAGTGGATTTTTTGCGAAACAAATTGTGGGTTTTGCTGAAAATGCTGTTTGTTGGTTTGTGGGGATTTCTGATTGGCGAGCTGTGCTTGTAGAGTGAGAACGAGAGAGAGGAAATGGAAGGAGAGAGTTTTAAAGTTGGCCGGACCGGCGGAGGAGCCAGTGGAGATGGAAGACCGCCGCTGAGTAAAGCCATGCTTGTGCGCCATAGTTCTTTTGTGAGTTTTTTTTTTTCTCTTAATTTTTCAATTTTTTTTTATTTTTTTTTTTGTGATTTGGTTTTTGATTTTTGTGAGTTGATTTGGTTTTTAGTTTTGTGATTTGAATGATTTTTGTGGATGAAGTTGTGTTCTTGTGGTGTTTTAGCACGATAATTGGATTTTTCTGCGAGAGAGATAAGCTCAGATTTAGATTTTTTTTATTATTATTTGCAAAAATTAAGCTGCAAAAGTTTTGGAGTTTGTTAGCCTAAATCCATGATTAAGACTAATTACTGTTTGATCTCTTGTTTCTTTTGATTTCATCCACTTGATTTGTCAGTTCATTATTTATTTACTTTCTAGCTGCACTTTTTATTTTTTGACTGAACTGTTTGATTACAGTCATGAGCTGTCAAATCAGTTTCACTGTTTAATCACAGTGTTTAGATGTCAAATTACTGTAGAACAATAGACAAATCTATCACTGTAAATTAAAAACAGTACTGGAACAAACAAACAAACTTTTGTAATTTCTTCCAAAAAGGAAAAAAAAAAACTATCTTTTCCAATTTTAAAGTACAACTCAAACCTGCTTGAGAGTTCCTTTGTACTGAATTCAATTTTCCAAATTTTAATTTTTTGATGGTACCACATGTGCTTTTGTTTCTGTACCAACTTGTCTTGTCTTACCAAAAAAAATACTACATTTATTACCAACCATTATTTTCAGTACCGAATTTCACAAATTTACCATCAAAATTCACCAAATTTCACACCAATTAACAATTTTTTTACAGGTGAGGAGAGAGAGTGAGATAAACACGACTCAAGAGAGAGAAAAAAGTACAGAAGAAAATGTCGGTGCCGGTACGGATTTCGTACCGGTCGTGCGATCTGGCGCCTGTGCTGATATCGGTACGAGAAGAAATATGGAAGATGTTTATCTTTGTTGCGACGATTTTTCTGAAAGTTATGGTGTTAAGTGTTTCGATGAAGGACCAAGCGCTTTTTACGGGGTATTATTATTATTATTATTATTATTGCAAAAAACCCTACAATATGCGAAAATCGCAAAAAATCCCCTACATTATTGGAAATTGCAAAAAACCCCTCTATTATTGCCAAAATTGCAAAAAAATCTTATTTTCAATTTCGACAATAATGTAGGGGCTTTTTTACAATTTCGACAATAATGCAGCGGATTTTTTGCAATTCTAGCATAATGCACAGCCCTCTTTATAGTTAATTATTATGATTGTTAGTTATGCTCTTCATTCTTATAATAGCTATCACAACAACAACAACAACAATTATTATTATTATTATTATTATTATTATTATTATTATTATTATTATTATTATTATTATTATTATTATTATTATTTTCTAATAGGTATTTGACGGGCACGGCGGTAAGCACGCGGCGGACTTCGCGTGCGACCACTTACCTAAATTCATAATTCAAGATTCGGATTTCGGTCGAAATAATTTGTCGGAAATCGAGAAAGTCATTTCTTCGGCGTTCCTCCAAACGGACTCGGCTTTTGCCGACGCGTGCGAATTCGACTGCTCTCTCGAGTCGGGGACCACCGCTCTCACGGCCCTCGTTGTCGGAAAGTAAGTAAAAAAAAAAAGGAAAAAAAAAATATAAAAAGGAAAAGGTAATGGGATCTGATATGCATCACCAGCTTATTTGTCACCAGCATCGCTAGTATTATGGAAAGGTGTATTGATGGGATATGCGTATGGAAAAAATATGATTTGTGAAAATAAGTGTGTGTTGTCATTCGTGTGGAAATTTATAATGTTGAGAAAATGTTTAACGGGCGTATGAAAAGACATAGTAGTTATTTACAAGGGTATGTTTGAAAGAATAGTAAATAATAAAAAGAAGAAGAATAATACTTGTGAGTTCAAAAGAATAAAAATAATAAAATTGAAAAAAGAAGAGGAATGATATGATGATGGGCCTATGAAAAGACAAAGTAGTTACGTACAAAGGTATAGTGGTCAGCTAAAAAGGTATAAATACATGGCGGGCAGTGCTCAAGTGGTGTTTAAGCTGGTGATGCGAATATTTTTTAATAATGACTAATTTTTTAATAATAATTTATTTTTATTATAACAGGTCGTTAGTAGTAGCAAATGCCGGGGATTGCAGAGCCGTCCTTTGCCGGCGCGGGAAAGCCATCGAAATGTCGAGAGATCACAAACCGTCTTGTAGTCGCGAGAAGAAACGAATCGAAGCATCAGGCATGCGATTTGTTGATTGAATTGTCCATTTTGTTTGTCAAAGGGATGATAAATGCGCCGTTAGTTAGTCCTTGTGCTTTAATTGAATTACGATTTGGTCCTCGTACTGCTGATTGATTAGTCCGTGAGTCACGGACTAACCTAACCGTGCGCGATTGATTCTATAAAGTTTAAATCAGTAGTACGAGGACTAAATAGCAATCGAGTTAAAAGTACAAGGACTAACCTTGCAGTTAGTCCTTGCGCTTTAATTGAATTGCGATTTAGTCCTTGTACTGCTGATTTAAACTTTCCGGTCCTTCTACTTTTACACGATTAGTCCTCGAGTCATGGACTAACCACGGGCAATTATCTAAAAGTACGAGGACCAAAGAGTTTAAATCAGCAGTACAAGGACCAAATTGCAATTCAATTAAAGTACAAGGAATAACCACCGTGCATTCGTTATATCCAATAATTATTTCTTCTCTCACGTATACGCTCTCAAAAACTCTCAATATCAAAACCCTTCCAAAAACGATAATATCAAATTCACCCTTCCAAAACTAATATCGCATCAAATTCATATTACCAAATTTGATTCTCTCTCCTCTTCTCTTTTTTTAGGAGGCTATGTGGACGACGGATACTTGAACGGGCAGCTGAGCGTGGCTCGCGCGCTGGGGGACTGGCACATGGAAGGCATGAAAGACAAAAAGGACGATGAAGAATTAGGGTTTGCGATGGGCGGGCCGTTGAGCGCGGTGCCCGAGGTGATCGTCAGGAGATTGACCGAGGAGGACGAGTTTCTGATAATGGGGTGCGACGGGCTCTGGGATGTGTTCAGGAGTCAGAACGCCGTGGATTTCGCAAGGAGGAAATTGATGGAGCATAACGATCCTGCTGCCTGTTGCAGGTTTCTTAGTATTCGGAATTTTTTTTGTAATTGTCTAATTCAGTCGGTGTTTCGGTGTTTCTTCTGAACACTGCTGATTCAACCTCCTCACAAGAAACAAAGAAGATAAAACAGAGATTTAGGGTTTGTGATCGGACTGAAAAGGTTCAATAAATAATATAGGGACTAACAACTCGCAACCCAATCAAAGTACAATCTAACGGTGCATTCATTTATCCCTTTTTAATTTTATCTGTCCTGATTCTGATTGTGGTGAGGTTTGATTTGAATAGGGAATTGGTGGATGAGGCGATAAAGAGAAAGAGTAGCGATAATCTTGCTGTAGTGATGGTGTGCTTCAATCAGAGGCCGCCACCTGTCCTCACCGCGCCGAGACCTCGTGTTCAGAGGAGTATTTCTGCAGAAGGGCTCAAGGAGCTTCAGAGCTTTTTGGATAGCTTGTCGAATTGAATTTGAATAATAAAAATAATAAGGTTAAAAAGAGAGATTTCTTTTGTTGCGTCTCTCTATTTACACTGCTTTGTTTGTTTGTTGGTTATTTATTTCGCAAAGTTTTTGTTTTAGGGTTCGAGTTATTGAGTTGTGCTAGCTTTGAGGGTTTTTTTTTTAGTTTGAGTTGAGTGGATCAAAGTTGTAATATATGCGGCGGCTAATTGCTACTAACTGCATTTTGTTTTCCTCTCTTAATTTACTTTATTTATCATGACTATTTAAAATTTTATTTAATATATACATTTTTTTAGTTATCTTCTTGTCTTGTTGATGTATGTTTTTTCACAATACAAGAATGTAATGTATGTACGCTACTTTGAAATCTCACTACAGCCTAAATCTTCATTTTCTTTTTCACAATATATCTAAATCAAGTTCAAGAAACATTATAATTCACAATCAAACATAGAACAAAGACCAAACCATCATCACCGCTATATGATCATTGCCCAAATCACACATTCATCCCTTTACATCCAAAACACACCAACAGTAGTATTATACTAAACCCCCCTCAAAAATAAAAATAAAAATAAAAAACCCAAAAAATATACATAAAAAAGTCAAAAACTAAGAAGAACAACACCCCTTTTTCACCTCACTATCACCATTATTACCATTATTTCCCTCTTGAAGCATGACCGTCTTTCCGTTGCTCAAACTCGATGAATTCTCGTTCTTCTTCAGTTCCTGATTCTGAAACACTTTTCGACTCAAAATGTTGAATATTTCTTTAACAACCGTGTAAAATGCTTCATTTACGTTTGAGGATTCGAGAGCTGAAGTTTCCATGAAAAAAAGGCCTTGAGATTCGGCGAGAGATTTTCCTTCGGACGTTGAAACTTCTCTTTCGTGTTTCAAATCGGTTTTGTTTCCAACTAAGATCGTTACTACGTTCATGTCTGAGTGAGCTGGCGAAATGTAAAAAAAAATAATCATTTGTTTAATTAAAAAAAATGTGGAAATATATTACTTTTAAGTCGGTCATGCTATGTAGCATTTTTGCACGAAATTATTTTCATTTATTTTAGGGCTAATTTCATATAAAGAGCTACACAACATTATCAGAAGTAAAAACACATGATATAGCGTGCGTAAATATTAACTATATTCAGTTGTAATATTTGCAACACAAACCCTACCATTTTATAAATTTAACCCCAAAAAACAAATTCTTACTATGAAGCTCATTAAGCCACCTGGCGACACTATCGAAAGTCTGACGCCTGCTGATGTCATACACCAGTAACGCTCCAACAGCTCCTCTGTAATACGCTGATGTCACCGCTCTGAACCTCTCCTGTTATTAGATTTTGTGAAAAAAATAATTTAATTTAATTGATTTGCGTAATTGATTGAATTATATATAATTGATTGAATTATATTTTTTCTAGCGAAATAAAAAAAACTGATTTTTCTGAATATTACACAAAAAAAACCCTAATTATAAGGTATTTTATTCAATTAACATACAAGGGCGAATTGGTCATTTCAAAAAATATAACCCAGTAACGGATGGAAAAGTAAATTCAATTAACTTCACACAGAAAGTTAGGGGCTTTTTTGTAATATTCAGAAGGGTTAGGGGGTTTTATGAAAAATTTCTATATTTTCAATTTCATACTAATATCTCTGATACCTGTCCAGCCGTGTCCCAAATTTGCGCTTTGATTTCTTTTCCGTCGATTCTGAGCTTCTGAGTTTGAAATTCGACTCCAATTGTGGATTTTGAATTGGGGAAAAATTCGTTGCGCGCGAATCGAGAGAGTAGGTTTGATTTTCCGACGGATGAGTCGCCGATCATCACGATTTTGAAGAGGTAGTCTTGGCTCTGTTCTTGTTCTTGATCTTGATCTTCTTGATTTGACATTTTTTATAGGTTCTGTTTGGGAGAAACAGTGTTTTTTTGGTGAATTTGGTTTTGGATTTGGGGGGGAATGGAGTGATGATCTGAAAAAGAAAGAGAGAAATTTTGAAAAGTTTGTGATTTTGTAAAGCTAACGAAGTTTTTAATTTAATAAACAACAGAAAAAGGTTAATAACTTGAATGCAGAAAACATGATTTATGGATTTGTGTCAGAAAAAGACTAAGTATTGATTCAAAATGTGATCAAATTGATCAGCTTGATTACTATCAACAGTGAAGAATAATGGAATTTGAAGAAAATCGTATAAAGTTGAAAGTGAAGAACGATATCGTACTTATTTCCAAGAAATATTCAAAGAAACATAATAATACTAAAAAATCAGAAGCAAAAAAAAACTGGAGTTACGATCACTAAAAGCTACAGAAAAAAAAAACGAAAATTCTCAGCAATCAGACCCACAAGCATAAAACACAACCAACTCCAATCATTCATTGTTAAAAACCCAAATGCAGCTTCGAAATTCTTCAACTTCCATCGATTTTTTCATTACCCACCACACATTGATCGACCCATCAAGAAATTCGCACAAAAAAATACTCAAATTGAATTCAGTACCTCAGATCGGGAGCCGGGGCGAGAGATTGAGGTAAGTCTGGATCGATTTTGGGGCAGAAATGGCGAGTGAGAGAGAGAGGATAGATCCAACGCTCTGCCCTGTTGTATGGTAATAGTAATGGCAATGCAAAATGTTAGAAGAACAAGAAATGGAGATCATCTGTGATGTTCTACTGGAGAGGATTTGAAACCTGTTTTTTTTTTTCTTTTCTTTTCTGGCCGACGTTTTTTAATTCTTTATATTCTTTTATTTTGTTGATTAAGATGATGAATTATTTGATTCTGATTGCATGTTTTTGATGATTTAGTAATATGTAAAATAATGCATTTATGTTTAAAGTAACATTTTGGGTACTGAGTGAGTTCAAGATTAAGTTATTTTTGTATGAAATAAAAGGCTGAGAAATGGGGTTTCAAAGTTGAGGTGGTAAAAATACTATTTGTATAAAGTTGAATGTTTTTTTGTATTTCTTTTTCTTATTTTAGCTCCAGAACAAAAAGCAACTCAATGAGGGCACAAAAAAACAACATATCAAATCCAAAAAAGTTGTTTGAATCTTTCTTCTTCATGTCAAACAATAGACAAAATATGCAACTATAGCATGACATGATACTTCACACATTTTTATTTCTCTTTCCATTTCTCTCAATTTTCACGCCAGACAAAAAAAATTATGATGGTTAAATTAATTAAAATTAATTAAAACCAAGTTTGATATTTTAAAAACAGAATAATTCATTTTCCCTTGCAAAACTCTCATCTTTATCTGTTTCATTCATTGCATCATTTATCAACCCCTAACAAAAAAAAAAAATTGAGCAAAATTAAATCGCTAATTTAAATAATTTGTGCAGATATTATTTTTAAGTGGGATTAAAATTAAATTACCTCAAGTTCCTTTTCAGAGACTTTGATTTTCTCTGTGTAGCTCATGAATTGCATAAAACATTTATGAAGCTGTAAAATACAGAAAAAATATTAATCAATTAAGCACAAAAAAAGTTCAAAAAATGAAAGTTGAAAACAAATTATACCTTGTTAAGCAATACTTTTCTCTCAAAAGTTATTTTCTGTGCAGAACCCAATCCATGCTCTAATTTCTACACACAAAAAAAATAAAAAATAATAATTTTAAAATAAAAAATCATCTAATAAAAAAAAAGAATTATAAAATAAAAATAAAACCTTGGATTTCTTTTGTAGATCGGAAATATCGAGTCTCTTCTCATCAATCTTATCTTTCAAAAAATGAACCTAATAAAAGAAAAAAAAAAGACTAAATTTTGCGTAAAATCATTAAAATGAAATTTAAGAAAAATAAAATAGTAAATTACCTTTCTTTGAATATCATCATGTTTCTCAATACGTTTCTTCAGTAAAACTCTCAACTATCCACACAAATACAAAACATAAAAATAATATTTTTGCATAAAATGAAAAAAAAGCACGAAACAAATGTTTTAATAATAATAATAATAATACCTCATCAAGATCATCAGTATTTTCCCCACTTTCATGACCTTTCAACTGCTCGCCTCTGAAAAAATTAAAATAATAAAAAAATCAACAAAATATTTTAAAAATAACACTTCACAAGATTGTACTTAGATGTTTTATGATACTATTCACAACACATTTTGATGAACCCAAGCAAATAAGTACTAAACCATTAGAAAATTATAATGTCACAGTTACACAAATACCCTTAAAAATTAAGAAACTTACAGAGGCTTTTTAACATTACTACGATCCTTATTCACATCCTCATTTTGATCATTGTCAGAAAACCGATCGACCTTTCTCTCTCTACCTCTTTCTCTCTCTACATCAGAAGACGACTCATCCTTTCTCTCTCTAACTCTTTCTCTCTCTACATCAGAAGACGACTCTCTCTTTCTCTCTCTATCACGCGACAGGCTGGCGCTTCTCTCTCTGTACCTGTTACTGTTGTACCGGTACTGATAATTGGGCCTCTCTCTTTCTCTCTCTGTGTTTCTCTCTCTTCCTCTCTCTCTCTCTCTGTTTCTCTCTCTTCCTCTTTCTCTCTCATAACTCTCGCCTCGACTCAAATTCTCACGGTTGGTATTGGTTCTTGTATGGACTTCATTCACATGCACAACTCTTCCCCCAATTGTCTACATAAAATTTAGGGTTTAGGGTTTAGTTAATTTATAAACAATATATGAATAAATGTATAATTAGAATAACTTTTATGCAAATCTACCCTTTGATTCATGTCCATGATCGCGTCTTGAGCCGATCTAGGGTTTGAAAACGTGACAAAGGCGAAGCATTTGCCTCCTACTTTTTTGTCGTTTATTATCTATAAATTCAACAAAAATAATAAAAAAATTGAGTCCTTATTATTTTTTTTAATGGAAGCCCACACTCAAGAGAAAATTGAGTGTTTATTGTACTACTATTTCGAAATTATACAACTTTTTCCCTCGATAAAATGATAAAACTTAGTTTGTGACCATAGTGTGTAATTTATCCCCAACTTCTTAAAGACTCAACTTCCAATTAAGCACTATCTCCTCAATTGCGTACCAAAACTCAAAATTTGAGTAAAAAGGTTCGTTCTTTGGATCCCTGTCAGCTCAATCAACAACAAGAAGAACAAAAAAATTACAACAAAAGAACAACAATTCGAGCTTAAACTCAGTAAAATAAGAATCCGCCATCAATTTGATCTTAAACTCAGTAAAACAAATACGAAACACACAATTCAAACACGAAACACATGATTCAAATACAAAAACATCAAACATAAACAAACGAAAAGGGAGCCTAACCTTGACGGCGGTGACGGCGCCGTAGAGGTCGAAGACGCAGCGGAGCGAGTCCTCCGTGGAGTCGTAGGGGATTCCCCCCACGTAGATCGACTTCTCGTCGTCCACCATTCTTTCTTCCTCCTCCTCACTAGGGTTTTGTTTTTGTTTTGCACTCTTTAATCAACTTCTAATTAGAACGAGTACTTTTTTCCGAAATGCCCCTCGCCTTTTGGTGAAATAACGCTGCGTGTTTTGTGAAATATCCATGTAGCCCCCATCTTTATGATCTAATTATAAGAATGCCCCTAAGAAGTAACGAAAGGAAAAGACACTGTTTAATTAATATTAATAGTGGATGTAAATATGCTTAACTACTTGGATATATCAACAAAACAACCTTCTTCTTCTTCTTCTTCTCCCGCCTCTCAAAAACCTCTCAAAAACCCTCCGATGATCCGCCGCCGGCTCCGCCGTATACTCCTCCTAAGCCGGCGGTGTCTCTCCACTACCACCTACACCGCACGCGTCGTCCGCTCCGACAAATCCGGCAGGTCAATCACCGTCGCGATCGACTCGCCTTCTTCGCTCCCAATCTCCGGCCGCCTACACCGGCAGCCGCGTCACCACCTCATCTGCCGCGTCACCAATCTCCTTCGTTCTTCTTCCCCCGATCCGTACATCTCCGTTTCGGACTTCGTATCAGCTCTCGATTCGCCTCTCACAACTCTGGAAGCCAGTTTGATTCTCAAATCGGTGAAATATCCTTCAGAAAGCCTTCGGTTCTTTGATTTTTTATCCGATTTGGGTAATTTCAAGCACGATTGTTGCACTTATAATCGGATTTTACACATTGTTTCAAGAACTGGAGATGTTCAGTTGGTTTGTAGTTTATTGGATCGAATGGAGAAAGAGGGAATAAAAGGGAATGTGGCTACGATTAATATACTGATTGGAGTTCTTGGAATAAATGGGGTTGAGAAATGCGTGAAATTGGTGAAAAAATGGGGAGTTAAGATTAATGAGTATACGTATAAATGCTTGGTTCAAGCGTATATACGCGCGCGAGACGTTGAACGAGGGTTTAGGGTTTATGAGGAAATGAGAAAGAAGGGTTTTAAGCTCGATATTTTCGCTTATAATATGCTTTTGCATGCTTTGGTCCAAGCCGATATGGTAAGTTTCATTATTTCATTATATTATTTCCGTTTTTTGTTTTTTTTTTATTATTTCTAGTATTTTCTTTTTATTTTTTAACAGGCAGATAACGCACGCAAGGTGTTTGATGAAATGAAAATGAATAATTGTAAGCCTGATTTATACACATATACCATTTTAATACGCATGTCAGGCCGAATTGGTACGGTACAAGAATTTCTCTCATATTTCGATGAAATGATATCAAATGGCCTTAAACCTAATTTAATGTCATTAAATACTTTAATTCAAGCGCTAGCCAAGAATAAAATGGTCGATAAAATTATTTTCATTTTCGCAAAAATGATAGAACATGAAATAAAACCGAACGAATTTACATACAGCACGATTTTAGAATGTTTCGCAATTGAGGGAAAAATAAGTAAATTAAATGAAATATTGGAAATTTCTGACAAATATTTGAATCGAGCAATTTACGCGTTTTTGGTGCGAGCTTTGCAAAAATTAGGGTTTGTTAGTGAGGCTCATAATTTATTTCGTAAAATGTGGAATTTATATGAAAAAGGAGATAAAGACGCATTTATTTCCATGCTTGAAATATTATGTAATAATGGAAAAACTATAGAAGCGATGGATTTATTAAATATGATGAAAGAAAAAGAAATAATTCCGGATTTATCCATGTATAATCTGGTTATTTCTTCGCTCGGAAAATTAAAACAAATTCAATTTATATTTGAAATTCTTGAAAAGATGAAAAATGAAGGAATTTCGCCCGATATATTTACATATAATATTATAATATCTAGTTTAGGTAAAGTTGGTTTGGTTTCAAAAGCGATTGAAATATTCGATCAAATGGAGATCTCCATTGATTGCAAACCTGATATAATTTCATACAATTCTTTGATTAATTGTTTGGGCAAAAACGGCGAATTAAATGAAGCTCATATTAAATTCAAAGAAATGCAAGAAAAAGGAATAAATCCTGACGTATTCACGTATAGTATATTAATCGAATGTTTTGGAAAGTCGAATAAAGTTGAAATGGCTCGCGAATTGTTCGATGAAATGTTTAGAGAGAGAATCAAGCCTAATATTGTGACATATAATATTTTAATGGATTGTTTGGAGAAAAAAGGGGAAATTAATGAGGCTTTTAGGGTTTTTGAGAGGTTGAAAGAACAAGGGCTTAGTCCTGATTTGATTACTTATTCGATTGTTGAAAAGTTGGAGAGTAAGAAAATTAGGGTTTTTAGAGAGAGAAAGCCGGGTCGTGTGACGGGTTGGATTGTGAGCCCGTTAAGTTGATAAACGGATTTTTTTAAAATTTTTTTGATTAGATTTGTAAGGTTAAATGTTTTATGAAAGTTTGTTTATTTGATCTTTTAAGTTTAATGAAAGCATGATTATTTGAATACATTGAATTTTTTTGTTTAAGGATCAATTAAATAATTAACTACAAAAAAATTCAAGAAAATCAAGAGAAGAATAGAAAATTTCATATAAGACGAGATGAATTTTGTACTTATGCTTGTTCTTAACAAAAGAATTTGAGAATCAAATAAATAAAGAGATTCTTTATTTTATGTCATGTTTGTTGGATTATATATTCCTTTTGTGAAGAATATTTAGTCATTTTGGCCACTAAGATAAGGCCAAGTGGATTAAATTCTTAATTCCTTGTTAAAAAATGTAGAATATGCTTCCAAACTTGTATTTTAAGAAAACTAAAATATTTAAAAAAAATTAGGAAATTAAGTTGTTTATATTATTTATTATCTAATTGGTTTGTTGTTCATAATTTCACATTGCAGATAAAAATATATATATATCACAATTGATGTGTATTGTATAATTTAGGGTTAATTAATGTAAAATTAGTTTACATAGAGGCCTAATTGCATAATTAAATCGTAATTGGTTAATTTGGCAAAAATGTTAAAAATTCAGACATTTAGAGTAAGAAATTCCTCACATGAGAACATTCTGAAAGAATATATATATTTTTTTTTTTGTAAAAATATATAGAATAAAAAAATTCTAGTATCTTATGCTTTCTCCCAATTGTGAAACCATATCAACTTTTTGCATGTATATATATAAATTTACTACAATTCAAGAGTTTCAATCAAATTTCAATTTTGTTATACATGGCCTTAATTGGGTCTCAAATTTCATGTCTTAAATTTAATTATCTACAGTCTTATGTAAGGTTTCCAAAATTAATACAATTTGGTTTCAGAAGAAAATCAGAAGGTCAGTAAATTTTTAATTTCTAATTTTTAATTAATTTTTTTATAAACATTTATACCTTATTTCTTTATCTCATTTTTTCTTTTTCTTTTTGCAGATTTATGTTTTGTAATACATAAAAATGGGTTCAATTTAGGTGCGAAAATTAAAGAGTCAAAATTAAATATCGCTATTTCTGATACGCAAATAAATGAAACTTTGGAAATATTTGAATTTAATGAAGATCAATATGACGGAATTATTATAAATCATGATTCTTTGCCTGATTCTTCAAATTTATTTTTATCCATGCTTAATTCCTCTCTTTCATTTTGGAAATCTAAGGTGATTTTAATTTAGTTATTTACAGAAAATTAATATTATATGAGATTCTGAATTATTTTTATATTAAATAGGGCAAAAAAGGTGTTTGGCTTAAGATATTAGAACATCAAGCCGATCTAGTTCCGATTGCATTAAAGGCAACCTTTTTATTTATTTATATTTATATTTATTTTTATTATTTATTTATTTACTTATTTATTTACTTATTTATTAAGTTATTTATTTATTATTATTATTGTTAATAAAATTATTATTTAAAATATCAGGCTGGATTTAAATATCATCACGCAGAATTAGATTATATCGTATTAACTTATTGGATTCCAAATGGACCTAATTTACTTCCTTTTACTGCAACTCATCAAATTGGTGTTGGTGCATTTGTCATTAATCAAAATAATGAGGTTATTTATTTCATTTATTCAATTATTATTATTGTTTATTTTACGTTTTTTTTATGTTTATATTCAAAATAAGGTGTTAATTGTGACTTAACTGGATTTAGTTACAAATTTTGGGTTTTTTAGAAGATATGTCATGCTGTAAATAAATACCAAATTTTATTTTTTAGAAAAGCCCTTTTGTTTTCGATTAATTAGTTTATTATATTTTATTTAGGTGCTTGTGGTGAAAGAGAAAAAATGTCTTTCTTACTGTTCAGGCATTTGGAAAATCCCAACTGGATTTCTAAATAAGGTTAAATAATTAAATTCATAATTCACATAAATGATTAAAATTAATATTTATGTCTATATAATTGTGATAATACATTGAATCTAGACTTTAATTTACTAAATAACTAATTAATCAGTTTAATATTTTTGTATTTTTTGGCGTTTATTCAGTCGGAAGATATTTTTTCTGGAGTTATAAGAGAAGTGAAAGAAGAAACTGGAGTAATATATTTATTCATTTTTTTTAATTTTGAGTCTTCTATTCATTAATTATGCATATTTTAACACTTATTTTTATTTTTGCTCATGTTTAATCAGATAGACACTTCTTTTCTAGAGGTTGTTGCTTTCAGGTAAGTCAAAATAATTAGGTTTAGTATTATTACATTATTTATTGTATTTTTTATTAAATTTTTTATTAAATTTTTTTTAGGCATGCACATCAAGTTATATTTGACCAGTCAGATATTTTATTCATTTGCATGTTAAAACCTCTGTCATCTAATATTTCCATTGATGAATCAGAAATTGAAGATGCAATGGTACATTTTTATCACTCAAACTAATTATATATATTTACAAAATATAACCATATTTTTTATTTACAACAATATAATTTTTTTAAATATTTTTTTCAATTTTAGTGGATGGGTTTGGATGAATTTGTGAACCAGGAATTCCATAAAGAAGATGAAATGTCAAGAAAAATAATCGAAATTTGTAAGGGTGTTTTAGTAAAAAGCCAAGGAGGATTTAAGGCTGAAAAATTGATGTCAAAACTTGATGATAAAATTTCGTATCTTTACTATCCGAATCTTGATGAATAAATATAATTGGGTGAATAAATTTAGTTGTAATTTAATTGAATGAACAAACTTCTTTGTAGAATAAACTTATTATTAAAATTAATGTCCCAATTTTACTTGGATAGTTATAACAAAAAAAAGAACAAATCTATTCTGGATATGTAATGTTGGAATTTATGACATTATATTTAATCCAAATAAGCCATTAAGCATAATTAACCCAAATAAATCTTAAAATATCTCTGATATGAACTATCTACATACCAATCAAAGAATTCTATTTTTTTTTAACAATAAGTATCAAAGATTTGATTTAGTTATGAATAATTTATTAACAAAAAAAAGAAGCATATTTGAAATAAAATTTGAGAAGCGCATGCTTAGGAATTTAAATATTTCGCATCAGGTTTTCCATTTCAGGGTGCAATTGATTAACAAGTTGCCTCATATTTATTATTTATGATCTAGAAACAAAATCAATATCAAATTCTCTCAGCCAACTTGAACAAAAATATAGTTTCTTAAATCAGTGGAAATAATTCATCCAAATATACATGCGTGGATATGGTAGTATTTGGTTGTGAAATAATTTAGGGACCAAAATTGTGAGTAATTTATGTTGATTTGAAGGATGGAGGTTTTGCATACCTTACGTGAAGTATCGTGTAGGTATATTTTTATGTCACACAAGTTTAATGTCTGATCAAATAGTTTATTTAACTTTCAGTTCTGCCAATCATCCGCTTTTATTTTTTTTCAGATTAGGTTACTCGTTAAAATTTCATGAATTTCTTGAGGCATGAGTCAAGACTTTTACTTTATTTTTTCAAATTAGGTCACTCGTTAAAATTTCATCAGTTTCTGGATGGCATGAGTCATGACTTATTTTTACAAATTATGTCACTCGTTAAAATTTTATCAATTTCTTGGTAGCATGAGTAAATTTTATCAATTTCTTGATAGCATGAGTCATGACTTACTTTTTTCAAATTATGTCACTCGTTAAAATTTCAATTTCTCGATAGCACGAGTCATGACAGGATTCATGTCACTGTTGACTTGATCAGTCTAACGTCAAAATAATTTGAGCACCAAAACTTCACCTCAAAGTTTAATGACAATCACACAAGATCGACAAACTTAAATATTGTATCACCTATATGTCACTGAACCAATAATATCACGGGAGATCATTGAAATTTAATATTATATTATGAAAAATCACTAAACTTTAAGATATTATATAAAATACTTTAAAAAAAATAAGAGAAAACTACGTGAGATTATCTAATTCATTCTTTTTAATATAGACTCATATATTTTTATCTAAATTTTAAATCAATCATCCTAGATACATAATTCAAGCTACTTACATAAGAAAAAAATAGCGCTAGTACCAAACCACTATATTATCTTAGCGGTAGTAAAATTACTAAACTTTTAACATTTGTCATGATTGTTGAAGTGTGATGTGCACAAATTAAATGTATATCTATGTAGCACTAAGCTCAAACTTAAAGTACATTAGATAATCGTTGAAGACGGATGATAATATAAGAGTGATTTAATTTAGACAAATTAAAAGTTTAATGATTGTGTGATAACAATTGAATGTTGCATGATTAATTGAAGCAAACTTTAAAGATGGGCGTAGACTTTATGAGAACACCACTTTTGTTTATTATGTTTTATTTATTTCACCAAAAATTTAATTCTATTATCAAGATTAGTTTGTAACTAAACTGAACTTTAATTAATAGATTTACGCAAGAGACACTCAAGCACTCCGTAATTTTTCAAAAAAAAAAAATTAATCCATCAATTGATCATACTAAGGTTTTGGGCCTCTTGGCCAATAAAAGCCGCCTGTGTACCAGTGGGACCTACTGGTATACGAGCAGAATATGATAGGCCAACAACCTAAATATTGTGTTATTAATTAATTAATTAATTAATTAATTAAGCCGCATAATATTAATAGTTTTGTGGGGAAATGAGGGGGCAAGTTATAGTTTTCCATATTAATAGGGTCCATTGAAAATTTAGCCCCTCTTTTGACCCTAGAAAAAGGGTATATTGAAACTTAGAATTAAAAGACATAAAATGTCTCTTTCTATTGATCTCAATTAGACTTGACCTTCTTGAAGCATAAATAACCTATTGTTTATAAATACCACGTTGGCAAAATATGTATGATTCCTACCAAGCACGTGGTTTTCTCTCATTCTCTTTTTTTTTTTTTTTTTTCCAAAAAAGAAATAATATAGTTGATCATATATCATATATACCCTAAATATGTTGTATTATATATAGTTATATATATAAATATCTTTTTTAATATAAGCTTGAGGATATATATAAATATATTTGTACTATGTTGTATTCATTATATGTTTCTGTGACTAAACAAGATTTATTAATAGCTCGTAAGTTGCTATTTGTTTCACTTCTAAAGAATAATATTATACAAAACTAAATCTCATATTCATCGATAATGAATTAAATATGCCGTTTTTCTTTCTTTTTAACAAGTCTCACTTGAGAACTTTAAGAAATAATTAACAAGCATAATATAATACAAGTAAATTGAAACATTATATGTTAATAATGTTCAAAAGCATTTGCATGAGCATATTTTTTCAGAAACAAAGTAATGCTAATATAGGTTTTTATATGAGTAAGACTACAATATTTAATGAAATAGCTCTTTAGCGTACAAATATGACTTTCAGATCTATGGTTCTGCTTATATAAGCAAGCTATTACATTTCATTTCACATTATATTATTTTAAAACTTTTGAAATAGAAAAAATGTTACTTTTTTTTTCTATTTCTTATCAATAATAATCACCAAACTACCCCCATTCAGCAATAGTCCAATAAAACGGCTTGAAAGTTGAAAGTGGAGACATCATAAATCCCTTACCAGTGGCAAGACCTTAAATATATGGAAATTCAGGTCCATTTAAATATGAGAAACCTCCTGGTAGATTCAATAGCCTTCAGTATTGGGCAAGTGCTGCTGTTTTATTTGATCATTTTTGAATGTTTGATATTTTCTGACCTCCTCAATTTGCAAACAAGAAAAATTAATAGATAAATATAATAAAAAGTTTCAAACAAAACTGAAGAAGCCATTAGGTTTAGTCAAACCCCAATTCTTTTTTTCTAGAAAAAGGGCTTGTTTTTCAAGGGACTTTTGATGTGTGGATGGAACCAAATGGAATTGTGTGAAAGAAATAGTTTTATTTGATTAAAGACGTAAAAGTGTGAAATAGATGATGAACATTTTTTTAGCACAAAATGCCTTACAATTATATTGTATTTTATAGAGGACATACAATACATTATTGTGAGATTTTTTTTTTTTCCAAATAATGACCTAACATACTTTTATTGCTCAAGAATCATTTAAGTTTCTAAATATGAATATTCCTTAACTGAATTAACAGAATATAATATGATTCTAGATAGAAAGAATATGACAATATTTTCTTCCATATAAATCACATATTCTACAATAAAATTGTATCAATTTTCCTTTTTAGTGTCAAACTTTCCAAAACTATAACTGAATTATGTTAGAAAATAATTGAGGACTGTTGATCCATATGGAGATTCAACTTAATTAAGTCCAATAAATAAATTTCAGAAATAATTAAATTTCAGCAATATTAAATTTCAACGAGCTCAGAACCAAATCAATTTTACATATCATGAATAAAAAAAAATAGTTATAAATATTGCCCTAGTGCGTTTATTAATGGAACCAACTAATTTAACATATTATTATTATTGAATTATAGTACTAAGCTAAAAGAGAATTTGTTTTTATTCTTTTAAAAACAAATAAAAAAAAGAATGACCTCATAGTACTTAACAATTTCTATTTCCTAACTTTTTTTCTTTTTTCTTAGTCGTGATTTATGGTATCTATATTTTAATTAAAGTTTTAAATAAGCATCTAATCAAATCGAATTTTGGAAATTAATGGCCAATTAACGCACATATATTTCTTGGTGAAAAAGACAGAGCTCTTAATGAGTTTTGTGCAATAAGATCCCTCAAAAAGTAATCAATATCAAACAGTTAATTGAAAGATATTATACAATACAAAATCCATTTCATAAGGATTTATTTACTTATTATATATACAAACTTACTAGTATCATATATTTATCAAAAAAATATTATCATCTATTTATTTACGTATTACATATACAAAATTATAAGAATTAATTACATTAACTATAGTGTCGTCTATTGATCAAAAATATATAAACTTAATATATAAATAGTTATTGGTATAAATTACATATATTTATGACTAGTCATTGATCACATAACTACTGCATTATCTGAATTATTGTGTTATTTTTAAACTCGGGATCATTTAAATTTGCATATAAATTAGTGTGTACATAAATATACTATTTCTATAATTTAGATGGCTAATACATTCTAAAGCTTTCTCTTATAAAAAAAGGACCTATTTATTTTGATATTTCTTTTTTCATTTGAAGTGTTTGACCTAATTAAAAAAAAACTGTCATTTTCATTGTCTTGAAGGAGAAGCTATACATTTCAAGATATAACAAGGTTATATATGGAAAAATTGGTGATCATATTTAATTTCCATAAACAAAAATGAATGTACCTTTCATCTTCTTCTTATTATTATTTTTTCGAATATACTTTTTTTCTAGACATAATAATAGACCTTTCGTCTCCTTATAAATACTCTGTCTTTCCAATTCCCCTCCAAACTCAATCTCTCTCTACAAAGCTCAATCAAACTAATAAAACCAAACTCTCTCTCTCTCTCTCTCTCTCTCTCTCTCACTCTCAAGAAAAAGAAACAATACAAACCAACAATTTAATGGGTTCTCTTGGAAGCCCTACTTCAATCGCAAATTCAAAAGAAACCCCAAAATCAAATTTAAAAATCCATAAAACTGATCTGAAGAAATCTGTCTCAGCAGAGAAAAGCAATGGAGTTTCAAGGGCTCAAAGTGCTGCGAAGAAAGTTGTGAATAAAGAAATAATGAAACCGAAGATTTTCAAAGGAGAAGGTGGTTATGTTTTAGAAGATGTGCCTCACTTCACTGATTATATTCCTGCCCTTTCTGTATGATTCTCTCTCTAGAAGTTTTATCTCTCAAAAGAAATAGTTTAACCCTATTTATTCATTAATTATATGCATGATTTGTATTCTTACTTATCTGAAAAAAGTTAATAAACTACTGAAAAAAGGTTAATAAAATAATTCATTGGATTGCCATAATTTCAAAAAAGAAAGTGAAATTCAATTATTTTAACTCTAAAATAAAGAATAAAAGGTCTCCAAGAAATATGGAATTATTGACTCAGGTGCCTTATTTGACCAAATTAGGAATATTTATTTTCCAAAAAAGTCAAAATTCAGAATATGAAAATTGACTTTTAAGATCCTTAAAAAAAAAAAAAAGGAAGAAATAGACAACCTAACCACTCTTTTTTTTTTTAACAGAGACATTTATCGTTGTTTTTTTTTTATTTCATAAAAATGCAAATTATTAATTTTATTTAATTTTATTTTCAGAGCTACCCGAATCCATTGCAAGACAACCCTGCTTACTCCGTTGTCAAGTACTAGTTTCTACTATAAATTTTCATTTTTTTTTGTTTTCATTTTTTTGTGATTTCACTAAAATTGTTTGTTTGTTTTTTCTATTATAGGCAATATTTTGTCAATATGGATGATACTGTTGCCCAAAAGGTATATATATTTTTTATGACAATTCATCTCAATTTATCAAAATAAACCTTAAAGTCATAATCTCATATATTTATTTTATCAAATTTTATTAATTTTCAGATTGTGGTTCGGAAAAACAGCCCAAGAGGCACGCATTTTAGGCGCGCTGGCCCTCGTCAAAATGTATTAAATTATATAAAAACCGATCTATATTTCAATTTTACATTAAAAAAATTATTTTTCTCTTAATTAACCATTTTTTGTTGTTTAATTATTTCTTTTAAGGTATATTTTCAATCGGATGAAGTAAAAGCATGCATTGTAACATGTGGAGGCCTTTGCCCTGGACTTAATACTGTCATAAGAGAAATTGTTTGCGGTTTATTTGATATGTATGGTGTAACTAAAGTCGTTGGCATAGAGGTATAAATATATTATATAGTTATTATATTATGTTCAAAATATACAGTGATTTATTCAAACCAACCAAGAAATCAATGGATCAGTTATATTATAACTATATTAAATCATTATGATATACTTGTCTAATATAGCTATCTGAAAATAATCATCAATTGAGATTGCATAAATTACATCATAGATAAATAAGTTTCAACTTCTTGAAGTAATCTAATTATATTTCTCCTTTTTTTATTTTATTTTTAGGGTGGATATAAAGGTTTTTATTCAAGCAACACTATAGAATTAACTCCAAAAAGAGTGAATGATATTCACAAAAGAGGGGGTACGATTCTCAGTACATCGCGTGGCGGCCAAAATACGATTAAAATTGTCGACAGTATCGAAGACCGTGGAATCAACCAAGTAATATTACAAAAAATATCATAAAAAAATATTTTTACAGGGTTTTCTGATTAAGTTATTTTGATTTATTCATTTTCTTACGTGTGTTTATTTTTTTTCTTTTCAGGTGTATATTATTGGAGGTGATGGGACCCAGAAGGGAGCCTGTACGATATTTGAGGTAATTAAAATTTTACTTAGTTAGTAATTTGAATTATAGATTAAATATTTTTAATTAATTTATTAATGTAATATTTGAACCATTTTAGGAAATTCAAAGGAGGGGCCTAAAAGTAGCCGTTGCTGGTATTCCCAAAACCATAGACAATGACATAGAGGTATATATATATATATATATATAATCTTCAATATTTTGTTCCAAATTATATTTAGTAAGTCAAATATGTGATTTTATTTAATAAATAATTTTTTTTAATTTGAATTTTAGGTTATAGACAAATCATTTGGGTTTGATACGGCTGTTGAAGAAGCGCAAAGAGCGATTTGTGCAGCTCATGTAGAGGCTGAAAGTCAAGAAAATGGAATTGGTCTTGTCAAATTAATGGGTCGCCATAGTGGTATATATTTATTTACAAATTCTCAATTCAATTTTTTGTATTTTGAATAATTTTCAATTATTTCTTATTTAGTTATGAATATTGAAGATTTTATTAATTTAATTTCTCAGGGTTTATTGCAATGTATGCCACTCTTGCAAGCCGAGACGTGGTAAGCTAATACACATTCTTCCCTTAATTTCTCTCTTAATCATTTACTATTTCAACAAAGAATCACATATAATAAATGAAAACAATCAACTAAACTCCATTTATTTTTTTCTTCTTCTTAGGATTGTTGTTTGATACCAGAATCGCTGTTTTATCTTGAAGGAAAAGGCGGGCTTTTGGAATTCATGGAGAAACGTTTGAAGGAAAACGGACACATGGTGATTGTGGTTGCTGAAGGAGCCGGTCAGGATTTGATTGCCAACAGTCTGAAGGGCACGGATTGCGATGCTTCGGGAAATAAAGTCTTACTTGATGTTGGCCTTTGGCTCTCTCAGAAAATCAAGGTAATAATTTGTTCATTATATTTTGTAAGTTCTGTTATGTATGTTGAGAATTTTATATACGTGTTCTGAAAATAATAACCATGTTGTATTGAATCATGCAGGAGCATTTTTCTGCAAAGAAGAAAATGTGCATAAATCTCAAATACATAGGTAATACCAATAGTTCTTACTCTGAATCCATCAATTTATCACTAAAAACAACTTTAATAATATGAATTGTGATAATAAATATATGCACATATTTTTTTTCTTAATTAGATCCTACTTATATGGTGAGAGCCGTACCAAGTAACGCGTCAGATAATGTGTACTGTACATTACTGGCTCACAGTGCGGTTCACGGAGCCATGGCCGGATATACGGGTTTCACCGTCGGACCCGTTAATGGAAGGCATGCTTATATTCCATTTCATGTAAGTTTGGATTTTATTTATTTATGTATTTCTCCTTATTTAGGGTATATGGGGATTTGTTTATAGTTCATTTGTTATGGTTTTTATTAGAAAGTTTTCATATCTAACCTCTACAATTTTTACATGTTCAAAATAGCTTGATTTGTAATTTTTTTTTTCTCTAAATAACACGATTTTATTTCTAGTTCATATGTAATGTGATCGATTTAGTGTTTTTGACTTGTTAACATGAAAATTCTGTTTTTTTATTTGACAAAGGATTTGAAACTGAATAAGTGGGAGAAATTATTTGAAAATCAAGTTATTTTGAGGGGGTCAGATATCTGAACTTGCCAGAAATAAATTCATAGAAAAAAAAACTAGTTACTAATTTTTATTGTGAATTTATTTTTGCAGAGGATAACTGAAAAACAAAAGCAGGTGGTGATAACAGACAGAATGTGGGCCCGACTTCTTTCATCGACAAATCAACCGAGTTTCATCAGCCAAAAGATGTTAGAAGAAGCGAGGAAACACGAAGAGAATGAAGAAAAAGAACAAGATTCATATTGGGAAAATAGTTATCCACTTTGTTGCAACGGATCCTTAACCGATGCGATTAAAAGTGCGTAACCATATCAAAACAGTACGTCCGTTAGTAGGATAATAATTTAAAAAGGAATAATTGTTGATTATGATATTTAGATTTTAATTAGGTAGTAGAAGAGTTTAAATCAGAGATGTGATGAATTTTTTTTAGATTTTCGTCCGATTTTTGTTAAATTTTTGTTTGTTGAATTAAGAATAAACGTCTGTGATTGTAAATGATTGAATGGTCTAATGAATCAGCAAATATGAATGATTTTGGGTATCAGAATTGAGATATCAGAATTTAAGACTTCAAATTTTATTTATCCCAAAAAATTATATGCGTGATCTTGAGTTATTTTTCATTTTGTGGGAACAAATATTGCGCTCTTCATCATGTGAGAAACAATGGCGTGACATTGTTCAGAAAATATACATGACTTCTAAGCATAATGCATGTATAAATAACCGCAAGATTGGTAGTGATGAGAAAAAAGAGCCACCAAACTTTTAGATTTTTAACTACAAGTTGTTGCTTGTACTATTAGAAATTAATTTGAGATGTTGGAGAAAATTGATTACTTATATTTGCAAATGAAATCATATAATGCAAATGAAATCATATAAATTAAAGAATCTATACACGAGTAGACTATACACGAGACCAAATCTTGTATTTGGTAGATGAAAATTGTAAAGATTGATATAAGATATTCCTAGAAACTTCTAACTCTCCTTTCGGAATAATCAGTTTGAAATTCTTGGCAAATCAATTTTAAACATAGCATGAGTGTTTTGTCAATTCAACCTTTTCTTTCTTGCTCAAAAACTAGGTGGTATAAAAGAGACAAAACTAGGTGAACTGAGGTATATCTTTCAGACCTAAATACAGAATGATAGTTACTCAAAATCTAAAAGTGGTATAAAATAATTTATTATTTCCAATTCATAAACTTATGTGATTTCTAATCTAACAATGTAGTCTTTAATCTAAAAATGGAGTTGTATGTTAATGATTTCCAATTCAATCTATTACCTTTTCGGTTTTTTCTGCAATTTTTGTATAAAGTTTATGGAGTCCTGTTTGATCATCTAGATCGAATTTTCTCAAATAGAAAACAGATTTTAGATTATTTTCATATTAAAAGAGCAGAAATTAGTAGATTGGTTGGGAACAAAGGAGGAAATTGATGTGGATTAATTAAATTTTGTTTGTATCTACTATGCACTAGATTTACATGGAAAAAATGTCCGCGCATCAACTTAGTTTATTTGCTTCAATTTTTTTTTTTTTTTTTGAAGGAGAGTAGGCGATCATTTTCATTAAATGAAAATAATTTTACAAGTCCATTCCCTAGCCGGTAGGGTTTTTACAAAATCTAACTAAAAAAAGAAAAGAAAGAAATCAAGGAAGAAGTAAATGTCCAATAGCTCTCCTGAAGCTGACTTAGATAATTAGTAGTATTTTTTCCAAAGATCTGCTTGATTTTTGTGAAGATGATCCCTGGTGCAAGATTTTTCGATGTGAAGATATGTCGGTTGCGCTCCTTCCAAATTTTCCAAATAGTCGATAGCCAAATTCGATTCCAGTCTTTTTTGCCCTCTTTATCAAACAGTTATTTCAACTATGATACTCGTGATCTTGCAGTTCTGCATCCCTTCAATTGTTTGGACTTTGGATTGCAGTTTTCCTTCAAATATTAATAAAGCCAAGCCAATGTTACTAGGAGATAGTGTTCATAGTACTTTCATTTATCTTTTCTTTTTTACCTGGTCTATCAGACGAGATCAATACTACTGTAATGGACACTACATGAAAGTAACTTAGGAAATTCTATATTTGTAATGAATTTCTGTAATTAATAATAAAACTAAGTTGCTAAATTATATACTATGTTTACAAGAATTTAGCTAAAAGAAATAACTTGTATAATTTCCCAAAACATTGAGATTTCCCAAAAGAATTTCTTCTCCCCAAATGTTTATCGACACAAACTTTTGATAATCTTGATTCAGGTTAGTTTTAGGGTTTGCCAACTTTACCTTCAAAACATTAATAAAAAAAACTACTATGTTCTCAAAATAATTAAACTAATTCTTGAAGCAAATTTTGAACAAATTATGAGGAATTTCCTTCAAATATTAATATTTTCACAAGCAATTTCTGACCCACAAAACACACAACCCACCAAAACAAAACGAACCTTATTCCACAAAACTCAATTCATAAACACCAAAACCATAAAAAAGAAAAAGAAAAAAAAAAATAAGATCATCAATTGCATGATACTACTACTAGTTCACAAACAAACCAATCATTATCATTATCATTATCAATTCATCAGAAACCAATTCCTGAATTTTCAGAGAATACAAATCCCGGTTTTTGAACAAATCAGGATTTCAATTCCTGTAAATACCAGATGGATCGGCATTCTGAACAATCCAAGGGTGTTCAAGTAATTTCACAAGCGGCAGTCTCTGTGTCGCTTCCTTCACAAGCATCTAAAAACATAAAAAAATAAATTTTAATCAGTAAAAAAACATAAAAAATAACTAATTATTTGCAAAAAATGTTTTAATAAATAAAATAAATAGCTGACCTGGCTAATTAAATCTTTAGCGCCTGAAGAAACAGCCGGCTTCGGTGGAAATTTCAAATCCACTTTTATTATCCTACATTCCCAAAATTAAAAAAATTAATAAATAAATAAATAATTCTTAATTTCTACACTTCAAAAATATTCACTTCAATTGGCAATTCACATAGTAAAAAATTCAAATTAATATTCCAAAACCATCTCCAAAAAAACATTTCAACAATACAAAATAATATTCAGTAGACAACATTCTAACAACACAGGGGCTTTTTTGTAATTTAGGAAAGATGCAAGGGCTTTTTTGTGAATATTTTTACCATACTAATGTCGAATTAATATTCCCAAATCCCTAACACACAACACTTAACAATTCAAACGACGCAGGGACCTTATCGTAATTTAGGAAATATGCAAGGGCCTTTTTGCGAATAAAATAAATTACCTCCTGTAAGTGTCAGAATGCTCCTTGGCTTCAAAAGGCGGGACTCCGTAAAGAAACTCGTAACATAAAATTCCCAAACTCCAAATATCAACACTCGAATCATGCTCCACACTTTCCACTAAATAATAATAAAATATTAAAAAATAATAATTAGTTCTGTTGAAAATTAGGAAAGATAATTTACATAAATACATAAATTGAAGTCTAGACTCGTTACTTTTATTTTTAATTTGAACATCTAATTTTTTTATTTATAAGCTCGACCTGTCTATAAACCCATACATTGCTAAAATGTTTATGACAAAATTGCAAAAAAGTCCCTGCATTTTTGTAAATCGCAAAAAAACCTTAATTCTTACAAAATTAAAAAATCGAGTCCCTAACAATAATCAAAACGGACTGCAACAGTAATTAACAGTAGGGACTGTTTCTAATTTGCCTAATAATACAGGGGCTTTTTTCTGATTTACAACAATTCAGGGGCTTTTTTGCGAAAAAAATAATATTTTTTTTTAAATTATAAACTTACCCATTTCTGGAGGGAGATAATCGAGCGTTCCACACATAGTTTTTCTCCTGTTGAAAGTATGGACTGACCAACCAAAATCCGCTATTTTTACCTCACCCTAATTAAAAAATTATTAAAAAATTGAAAAATTAATAAAGTAATTAATTAATTAATTAAATAATAAAATATTTTTAGATATTTATGTTACATACATGAAGGCCCATTAGGAGATTTTCAGGTTTAATATCTCTGTGAATCACGTGCTTCGAATGGAGATAGATTAGAGCCTTTGCTAGTGAAGCAATATACTGAAAATAATGAAAAAATATTATAAAATGTTATATTATTATTATTATTAAGATATGGAATATTTTTATGAAATGATTTAATTTTTACAGTGGCGGTTCTTCTTTCGTTGAATTGCTTGCATTTTTGGAGCTCTTTGTAAAGCTCTCCTTTTGCCGCATATTCTAATATCAGATAAACCCTTGTCTACAAAAAAATAAAAATTAAAAAAAATACAAAGAAAAATGTGTAAGTAATTAATCAGTTAAATTAAGACTGTTTACAAGGTTGAATTCACGAAAGGCTTAACAATTAAGTAAATTTTTTGCTTAATTGAGCAACATTTGGGCTTAATTTAGGGCTAAACACTTACATAAATTACATCCAATATCTTGTAAATTACTCTAAAATATGAGAAAATTAAATAAGGAATGTGAAATTAATACCTGGTCGTAAAAATAACCATACAAGCGTAAAATATTTGAGTGGCGTAAATGACTCTGAATTTCAACTTCACGTTTCAATTGGTGCTCAACACAAGACTGTTTTAATTGGCTCTTAAATAAAACCTTTAAAGCCACAATTGTATTGCTCTGTGATAAAATTAACAAACAAATCAGTTAAAAATCATCCCAAATTAAAGAAATTAAGAGGTGAAAAATGGATTAATACCCAAATTAAACATATTAATCATATAATAATCCACACAAATTGAAGAAATTGAAAGGGGGAAAATTGAAAAAGTACCATTTTTTCTCTGGCCAAATAGACATGGCCAAACTTGCCTCGCCCTAATGGCTTGCCGATCTCAAAATCGCTCAAAGCCCATCTCTTTTCTGTATTAATCGCTCTTGAAGGAGTCTGAAAGAAAAAGAAATTACAAATTTAAGACAGTTTCTAAGTAAAAAGAAGTGATTTTATGCCTTAAAAGGTTAAAGAAATGATGGAAGCAAACAAAAGGGCGACAGATGTGAAACGATTTGACCAAATAAGGCAACTTTTGAACTAAAACCCTAAATGGACCAGAAATAAAACGCATAAATCACTAAATTTGGGCATAAATCGATATTATTTTGTAAATCGAACTCAATCTGGAGAAAAAAGAATCTTGGATCCATCGATTGAAAAACGAAGCTTAATCTAACAACTTCGTAGAAGACGAAATAGAGCAAAATTCAAAGTCAAACAAACCCTCGATTTGCAAAATTTGGGGACAAATCGAGAAGAAAAGAATACATTAATCTAGACTAATCGACGATCTAAATTAACAAAGATCGAATCAATCAACAAATACCCTAAATCTAGAATCACAAACAAGTATAACCAAACTTCAATTAAAAAAAAAAAAAAAAAAAACAACAAATCAAAGAAACACGCTGAGATTTCACAACCCACCTTCTCTAATTCTTGACTGGTTTCCGAAATCGCCATTAGAAGAAATCTCCACAGAAAAATCGAACCAGAACCGAAGAGAAAGAGCAAAAATCAGTGGAATATTAAGATGGACTGGAAAATAAGAGTTGAGAAACTCAGGGGCCTTTTTAAAACTTTTGAAGGCTCCAACGGTCGGATTCGAGCTGCACGTTGAGTATTAATTTGCTTACACCCGGCGCACAACACCGGTTAATTCAAACGTCTGTTACTTAGACTGTTGGTGTATGGAATTTAATGATCCGAGATCATATGGGTTTGATGGATTTGAATTGAAGACAAGAGGAGCGTTTAACGGCGAGTTTAATATAAATGAGTTCAGATCCTCTGTGGTTCAACAACAATGGAGACATATGTGTGTATTGTGATCTGTTTGAAAATAGATGTTGTTTGTTAATTGTTATAGAGATATTAATTTGGTATTAGATAAGTTTAGTTTATGTTATCATATAAAATAAGGATTTATTGCTTCTATTGCTGTTGTTGAGTATTTGCAGATTCATTTTTTTATGTATATTGTGTTCGTATTGTTTAGTGCGTTACGAAATTTAAAAAATGAATACCAACTAGAAGATTGAAAAAGAAAAGGAAATTTTAAATCCCAACTCTCATCACACATTCTGACTGAAAATCCAGCTCCAATCAAGATCAACACCAGTAGCTTCAAAACTGAATTTGATTGCAAATGGACTAATAGATCATATTATGAGTTGAATATCAATTTGCATCAAATAATGATTGTGGATCCTTGAATAATTCTTATTTAGTCCTTCCTATTAATAGTTGTTGATATTACATTTCTTGAATAAATAAAAAAGGAAAGGTAATATATGTAAATCTAAAATGTGACAGAAACCATTGCTTAAAAAGTAAAAAGCTTCCTCTGCCAAAGTCTACACAGCTTTTAGTACAAAAAATAAATGTAATTTTGTGATATATTGTGGTCAATGTAATGTAATTCATGCTTAACTGATACATTATGGATGTATATATAAACTATTTGATTTATGTTGGTCATGCATTGTTTAGAAGCATATTTAATTAGTTGGACTAATTTTTGACATGTATGTATCTTCACGTGTAGGCATCTTATGATTTTGTGTCCAATCTAAATTTGTTATAGTTTTTCAAATGAAATTTGGACATATTTTTTAATATTAGTTGCATTTTTTTTTTCTAATATCAAAGAAATGCACCTTAGTCTCACTTCTGATTATTTGTAAGAAGGCTACTTTTATGATTTATCTAAAAAAGTTAAAATTAGCATTTATAAGTCATGTAATTAGTGTAATTTAACGGCTAATTATACTCTATTAGTTTAAGAGTACCAATAATATACTTTACTATAAAAAATATTTGCCGTTGTTTACTTGGTAGAATATTCAACTTTCCTGAGAATGTGAGAGCTTGGAAATTTCTTTACCATATTTATTTTGATATGAAAATTCTAGTGACAAGAATATTACACTCTCAAGACAAAGTTATTTTACTATATTTATGGAAAAGTAATTTCTATAGAAATAGACGAGAATTTTACGTTCCCATAATTATTACCAAAATATTCTTATTTATCATGTTAATTATTATTTATTTTCACATTATTGTTAAATATATTTTATTATAAAAATAAAATAAACTTAAATAATAATAATAATAATAATAACAACAACAACAACAACAACAACAATAGTAGTAGTAGTAGTAATAATAATAATAATAATAATAATAATAATAATAATAATAATAATAACAAACTTGTTATTATTATTATTATTAAAAATAAGTTGGGATTTTTTTTCTTAATTTATAACAAACTTGTTATGATTTAATTATATGAATAAACATATAATCTTCTAGATAATAGTATTTATTTAGAACTTATGTAATATAAAGTTAGTAATTTTTTATAATTAAATATAGTTTGTTTGTTATATATTGTGAGCATATTAATCATTTCATATTTAAAAATAATGCAAATAATCAACATTCCCATAAATTCAAATTTGTGAAGTAAACAAAAATATTCTTATGCTATGAAAATGTGATTCCCGTCAATTGCATTCCTTGGAATGTAATTCCCATGGTAATATGATATTATCACGAAGTAAACGCCTTCACAGTCTTCGCCGCTATCCCCCCCCATTAAATTATGGTTCCGCCCCGATGCCACGTTACGCTTATTTGTCAAGTTTAACAAATATAAAAACACTTAACTGATGGAAGAATAAAAAATGCACTTTATCGAATAGTTACGGAATTAAAATTTGACCAATAAAAAATTGAGTAACAAATAATGAGCTACTTTAATAATTGAGAGGATAAAATTAGACTTTTTTCTTTTTTTTTCCTAAAGTGCTGCAATGATATATTCCTTTTCTTCTGTTTTTTTCAAAAATGATGCAACGATATTTTTTTTTAGTGTACAAAGAAAATCGAAACTAAAGGACCTCAAGTAGAGACTCGAACTCGGGCCTTCTTCAATCAACTGACCTAAAAAGTAGCGAATTTCTTGTTGAATTAATAGGAACAATATATGTATATAAATAAATATTCAACATTTGTTTTTTTTTTCCAATGGAAAACCCGTAGGCAAATATTCAACATTTGTTAGTATTTCACAAAACGAGGCCGGGTCTTCAAATGATATCGTATTAGCTTAACATCACGCAAAAGCAATCACTAAACCAATTACTAGTCTTCAGATTAATTGTTAATTAAGGCTCTTTTAGATGCATCCAAAACTATCACTTTCTTTGAAAACTCAGATCCTCGTCAGAACCCATCTTTCTACATTTAAATTATGAAATGCATGGGGACATGCGTAACTTAAACATTGGCCTCTTTATTCGAACTTCAATAATATAGTAAGCAATATTTGTTTAATAAGATAACATAAACAAAATAGCCTAAAAAAAAATAACATAAACAAGGGATACAACAAGTACAACCCATTCCGTTTGGGAATTGAAATGTGCAGCACATTGTTAAATTATTTATCTCATATAGCTGTCAACTAATATCTTGTATGCTATTTAATAAATACATATGATTTATAAGAATAAGCTAGAGAAAATATATTTATTAGTGGGAAACTATGTTAGCTTTAGGAATGTATATTCCATTGACGACTATGTTAAAACTAAAAAGCTACGATCAAACTTACAAAAAAAAAAACAGTTCTGGCCTACAAAATATATAAGAAAAATAATTAATCATATTGCATGAGAATGTTGAATAGACTTTAGGATGAACAAATAAAATAGAGCTGGACATCTCTAGCTTTACATGAACTTGAGACCATCCCTTATTCAATTCTAGCCGTGTATCCAAGTCAAATACACGTCAGTTTGTACAATTTCAAGTTCAAATCCAAGATCACAAACAAGACCAAGTAAAACATAGAGTACATATATTCTCTGTTATACTCCCTATTGCAAACTCTGAATATAAAAAGTCACAAATGGAAAATTTTCAGTTTTTTTTAAATAATTGTATAAAGATGAATTTATAACAATATATTTTCTATAAATTTTAAAGTAATTTACAACAACAATTTTGCTGTTTTGAAATAGTAGTTTTGTGATGTTGGAATTATATAAATAAAATTTAGGATAAATAATTCATTTTTATGTCTGTGTACATTTTACAAATTAAAATTTTGATTTTGTTTTCTTAGTTTCAAATTTTAGGATTTTGAAAAAAAAAGAGTAAAGTCAGTTTCGAATGATAAAAACTTAAACATTAATTTTTTAAAATACTAAGACAACAAATGTACATTTTTCTTGAAGCTTTTAGGTGAGAAATTATTCTATAAGATGTATATGAGATTTGAATACTCAACTGGTATACAAAAGTCTCATTTGTTATAAATATATGAAGATGTTATTTTCATGAATTCGTTTTTATTTAATGATAATTTCAAATAAATTATAAAATATATTTTGGAATTTATGAACCATGTTCGAACAAATTTAAACATACTTATAGTTAGTACTTTCAAACTCATGGCTATTTTATGTGAAATTAAACATTGTACAACTTTGAAATTAGTCAATAATAGAGTGGCTCTCCCCACAATTGCTGACTCACCTTTTCTTTATTTATTTCAAGAGGATATTTTAGATTAGAGTAGGCAGATCTCTGTTATTTTCCCAATTGTAACATTTGCAATTTTCTACATGTAAATATAAATTATTTTTATTTAGTCTAATGTATAAAGGATGTAAATAGAAATAAAAACTACATTTCAAAATGAAATGAAATAAATAATTCAAATTTCCCAAAAAAAGGTTATCCAAAGAAAATATACTATTGCTTTTTTATTCCAAAAATTAACAAAGAAACACTAGAAAGAGAGTGAAAAATCTTCTAAATTCTCACAATATTCTAATCTGAAAATAACTAACAAAAAAAGTATAAATATTACCACAAAAAACTGAAAAATTAGAAATCCGAATAATAACATAGTCAGAAAACAAGTAGTAAGATAAGCCAACATCAATTACAACTAAGAAAAATAACAGATAAGACTATACAATTGTTAGAATTTAATTCCAAGCCGTCAATTGCAAACTATCCTTATAACTGCATGCATCTGTCATCTTGACCATTCCATATTTCATACACTTCCAAATGTATAACACGTATATAACAAGTCATTTTTATATAATATTGACTTGCTACACAGAGTGTTATTTAAGGATTTGGAGTGGACTTGAAATGAATCTTCAGCTGCTTTGATTTTATTTTCCTATAAATACGGTTCTTTATCTTCAATTCTCAGAGTTATATGCTCAATTGAAGTGTTTTTCGTTTGTTCAATTGAAGTGTTTTTCGTTTGTTTTGAAAGGAGAGAAGTGTTTGAACATATTTTTGAGTGTTATTTTTGTGAGAGAATATGACGATCATCATTGAGAAGCCTCTTGTTGGTAAGCTGTTTCTATAATTATTGTGAATTTGGTAATTTTGCTACATTAATTAGAGATTATGTGTTTTAATTTGGATTGGATTTTGTATGATTTGTGTTTAGAATCAGGAAATGGTGAGAGTAAGAAGGTGCTTGATGAAGGATTTGTGGTTCCGGATTCAAATGCTTTCGGTCAAACTTTCAGGTACCAAACTGCAGAATATCTTCATTAGCATTGTAAACCAGAGAAGAAAAAAAAGAAAAAAATATATATATATTACTTTATTCTATTTTCTGTAAAACAATTTTTTTCAGATAATAAATAAATAATTTAGTTTTGAATTTTCAGAAAAAGAATCAAACAACAAAATAATTCCTGAGAATGACATATACCTTTAATTTTTATCATAGTCCCTCTCTACAGCATTTTTGTCCTGATCCGTCCATGCAACTTAATAATAATTTATGTCATGATGCCACAACAGTTATTTTGTCTTTATATTATGAAGAAAATCCAAATTTTATTTATCAAAATAAATAATTTATTTGCAGGGATTACGATGCGGAATCAGAAAGGAAGGAAACGGTAGAAGAGTTTTATCACGTGAATCACATTAACCAAACCTACGATTTCGTAAGTTTAAGATTCACAAATTTATTCCCTCTAATTTTCCAATTTATCTCTCATTTTCACTTAAAACGGAAACAATGTAAGGGCGGAAAAAATGTATTTATAAACATATAATTAACTAGTCTTAACTTAAAAAAAAGAAAACTATTATATTATAACCTCCTTTAATTTTGTTTTATTCACTACATAAACAAATTAACTCGGGTCTAAAACTTAACATTTTATTTATTTATTTTGCAAAAATTAACATGGGTAATAATTTAACTTTTTTCTTTTAATTTTTTGCAAAATAATTATGCGATGAAACATTTGAGAGGAAAAAAATGTATTTATGAACACACAAGTATTCTTAACTACAAAAATGAAACAAATTAATATGGTTAATATGGCCAAACAACTTAACTTTATTTTCACTCTTGCAAATTTTTATCATTAGGTTATGGCAAAAAGAGAGGAATATGAAAAATTTAACAAACGCGAAATGGGAATTTGGGAAGGAATCGAGCTCTTGAACGAATTTATCGACGATAGCGATCCGGATCTGGACATGCCGCAAATCGAGCATCTGTTACAAACCGGTGAGGCGATTAGGAAGGATTATCCTGATGAGGACTGGCTTCATCTGACTGGTCTGATTCATGGTAAATCTATTTTTGAATATTTAGAGCAGGCTCATAAATCTTGAGTCCAATTTTTATTAAAATAAAAATTATTTACAAAGTCCTTTACACGTTTTTTTTAGTTGGTTGTTGAAAAATATATGGAAGTTGAATTTTTATCAAAATAAAAATTATTTAAAAGTCCTTTACACGTTTTTTAGTTGGCTGTTGAAAAATATATGGAATTATTGAACCGTACTAATACATGAAAAATGTTGCAATAGTATTATCACTACATTAATCCATATATTCACTGCCTTTTGTGTTCTATATGATTTATGTATTTATGGAGGCCAAAAATCAGTGTGTGAAATATTATGTGGTTGTAGCTCCACTCGGTTAAAAGGTTTAACTGCCATGAAAAGTGTTAACACTGTGTGACCCAAAACTAATTATTATTTTTGTTGAGTTTGTTTAAATATTTTCTTTGTTGTTTTTTTCTTTTTGAAAATTTTAGATCTTGGAAAGGTGCTTCTACATCCTGATTTTGGGGGACTTCCTCAATGGGCTGTTGTTGGTAAAATAACATTTTAATATTATTTTAATTAATTACTGTATTTTTCTTTTTTGCAAAGCCCCAGATAAAGAAACAAAATTATTTACATCACTTATTTATTTTCTATTTGAACAATTTCAGGTGATACATTCCCTGTTGGTTGTGCTCATGATCAGAGCAATGTTCATTTCAAGGTAATTTGGAAAAAAAATGATTCAATCAAATTTGTTTTACCTTTTCACCAATTAATATCTAAGACTAAATAAATCCTAATTTTAAATGATATATTTACAGTACTTCAAGGAAAATCCAGACTTTAATAACCCAAAATATAATACCAAATTTGGAGTCTATTCAGAGGGATGTGGCCTTAACAATGTTTTCATGTCCTTTGGCCATGATGATTACATGTATTTGGTAAGTTTTTTTTTATGGCTTCATTTTTATTTTTAAATTTATGTTAAACTAATTTTGTATTTGATATATATATTTAATTTAATTTAGGTGGCTAAAGAAAATAAGAGTACCTTGCCTTCTGCTGCATTGTTTATCATCCGCTATCATTCGTTTTATCGTAAGAAATTCATATTTATAAATAAAAAAATTGTGTTAAAATATATTTGCATTTATTTTATTTTTTTTAATTTTCAAATTTTTAAGGGTAAATTCCACCATATGTCACTCAACTTTCAAAAATAACCAAATAAGTCACTCAACTTTCAATTATCCCTAATATGTCACTTAAGTTTTCAAAAATGACCAAATAGGTCACTCAACTTTCAATTGTCTCATATAAGTCACTTAACTTTCAGAAATAACTAAATAGGTCAAATGATTAACTTTCATTTGAGCGACTTATTTGGTTATTTTTTTTAAATTCAGTGATTTATAAGGGGCAGTTTAAAGTTAAGTAATTTATTTGATAATTTTTGAAAGTTAGATGACCTCAAATAGACAAATAAAAGTTAAGTGACTTATTTGGTCATTTTTTAAAGTTGAATGACTTATGATGAAAATTTACCTAATTTTTAATTTTTAATGTTTTATTTCAGCTCTTCACAAACATGGGGCTTATACATATTTGATGAATGATGAGGATAAAGAGAATCTTAAATGGCTACACATTTTTAAGTATGATAAATTTTTTTATTAAAAGATAGATTTGCACTTATTCACCTACAAAAATCTCAAAATTATCATACTAGAAATGGTTCAAAAATAATATATGCTTTTTTTTTCTTTCTTTCTTTTCCAGCAAATATGATTTATATAGTAAGAGCAATATTAAGATTGATGTGGAAAAGGTGAAGCCGTATTATTTGTCACTAATTAAAAAGGTAAACCGTCTCTCTCATTATGATTTGGAAAAATTATAATTGGTACATTTCTACTATTTTCATGTTTTGGCGCAAAAGAGCAAAATTATTACTTGTACTATAATTGTTATATTTCAAGGCTAGAATATAATTGCTAAGTAGGAACATGAATGCCTAAAACTGAAATTTATTGAAAATAAATTTATGTTTATAAATGTTAATTTCTGTTCCAAGTAAAATACTTTTCTACCAATATCGTTACCCAATTTTCAATATGACAAACAAATTTCAGATAGTAGATTTTTCTAAGAGAAAAACTTAACTATAATAATTGTGTTTTGTTTTATGCAGTATTTCCCAGAGAAATTAAAATGGTGAAGAAATCTGAAGGAAAAAATAATTATTTAATATTTATATGGAATTCTTGAAAGGGGTCATTTTCATAAACGACCTCATTATATACAACAATTGCATTCATCTCCTTGAGCAAGTTTATTATATATTACTGCATGCATGTAAACATTACAGTAATAATTAATGCATTTCATATCTCTTTGAGGAGAAATTAAAAAAAAAATTAATTATTTACGTGGCACAGGCGTCCAATGGATCCAACCAATGAGAATGTGCCAGATCATTTAATTTATGAAATTGTGTGTGTTGTAATATTTTCTCTTTGAGTGGTTGATATTATTCATTATCTAAATTTATGTGTTGTAAATTGTAATGCAACATGCGATTATAGTGAAGTTCTTATTGTGCAAAATACAATTATGATTCAGGCACACAAATATTAAATATTTCAATTTAGGCCCAACTCTTTTTGTTTATTTAAAAGATAGGCCTGATTTTTCTTTTGATAGTTTTCATAAAGCCCAACAAAAGTTGTATGGTTTTATTGGTTTAGTTATGTTAGACATGGATTAAACACATGAAAAAATTATTCAATATGGATATGAAATAGCGAAATAATCGAACAAACCCAACTTCTTTTTCTCTTTTTTCTCAATTGCAAACATTAATTTTATTTTATCATTCAACATTCCATTAAAACTTCTTATTAAACATGCTTAAAATAAAATAAAACAGCTATTTTTTATTTCATAATTCAAGTACTTTACTTATAGCCGAGCAGGCGAGTTAGGTTGTGCTAAACTATCATTCATACCAAATTAGGATGAAGATTGTAAGAATCACTTATCTAATTATCTTCCTTTTATTGTAATTTTTATTTTTATTGGTAACAACTAACATGACTAAAATAAAACAATGGTCATGCAATTATTATTATAATGCAAAAAGTTACAAAACTTTAGATTTTGTTGAGTAGTCGTCCAAAAGGAGTGGGTGAAAGGCATGACTTAACAACCAGATATAATGCCAATCTAATCTATGAACTATGAAATAGTATGAATTATGATCCACGCATAATCCTTTATGAATTATGAATCAACACTTTGGCTGTTTTACCCTTTGAATTTATGTAATTTACATGATATGCTTTTCTCTTTCCTTTCCTCACTCAGTTGAACAATTTATCTTAACACAAGTAATTTTACCTTGATGCTGAGGTGAGGTTTGACCATGCCTTATCAAATATATATTTATCTACTTTACTATTGTGAATTTTGAGTGCATGCTAAATTTATATTTAATAATGATACAGTAATAACTTATCCATATAGTTTATAGCAAATTAATCTACTTTACTATATTTTGCCTTAACAATGAGTCAACAATCTTTTCAACTTTTAGCAATACTACTCAACAGCATCAGTGCAAGGATCTTGGCCTTGGGACAGTGTGAGTCCTTTAAACATACTCGGTCTACCATTAATTCATAATATTGCGAGACAACTTATTTATGCATATCAAATTGCTATATTTTCTTCGAAACTTCTTTCATTTACTCATCATAAATTTTATAAATATATTAATCATGCATAGTCCATAATTCACTGAAAGTAATTGTGAAATGATAGTGAATTCATATATAAGAGTGAATTTATCTTGTAAAATAAGTTTGTGAATTGAAGTTTATTTTATTAATAGATTATGTGAATTTTAACATGTTATGTTGGTTATGTTTTCTGACAGAATCTATCTAATGAGATATTAAACAAGAGAGTATTTTTCATACACAAAAATAATTTCACAAACAAATTATGAAAGACAGATTAATTATGTCCTTTATTGTTTCCATAGTCTCTCTATAAAATAATTTATTATTAATAGAAAAATCTACAAACATTTTAATTAACTAGATTTTCTAGCCGTTTGTTAGCTGTAATTCAAATTTAAAACACAATAAATCATGTAGCATCTCGTCTCTCCCAAAAATCATTCCTCTATTCTCTTTCATTGCGACAGAACTCTCTCCCTCTCTCTGTTTCCACAGAACCCCTATCTCTCTCTCTCTAGCTCTCTCTCTCGACAGAAGCAAAATCGTCTATCTCTTTCCACATAACCGCTCTCTTGACTGAAGCAAAATCCTCCGTCTCTCTATACAGAACTCTCTCTCTCTCTCTAAATAATATAATAATCTCCACACCAAATTTAATTCATACACCGAGTCCATCTCACCATTCACAGACTTGGCTGTTTCCTGTCTCCAAATTCTCTTCCATCATTTCTCCCTGAACCCGGTCTATCCTAAAACATTCAGCCTTGTACACTCCAAACTCATCCCTTTCAGTTTCGGTCCACAAAACCATGTCTACGCAATATATAATTTCCATCTTCTTTTCCATTAATTTTTGCAACAAAATTCATTACTAAGTATAGTTTCTTTTATTTCCTGGGAGAAAAGTCCAAATTTTTTCCCAAACTATTGAATAAGTTTATTTTTATCCCTTAATTTTTTATTAGTTTAATTTTAATCACTTAGTTATTCAATAAATTTATTTTTTATTCTTTCATCTGTTAAGTACTTACGTGTCAGTTAAACTTACCGCATAAGCAATGCATGACATATATTCTTGACACATAAATAATAACATATTTTTTAAATAAACATATACCATAAATATGTACAATAAAATAATATTTAAAAAAACAAATTAAATTTTTTTTATATTTTTTTAAATATTTATCATGCCACAATATTTGACATATAATCTATTTGAACAGGGGGCAGGAAATTTTCTCATTCTTTTATTTTCTTCACACTCAAACTTCTTATACTCTAATAATCATCCTTCGAAATAAAATAAAAAAAACAACGCTTGGGAAAGCGATGACGTGGCGCCTCCTGCTGGCCTCATTGCTCCTCGTCGCGGCGGCGATGGCCGGAGAAATAGAGGGCGACGGCGAAGCGGCGGCGGAGGTGGCAGTGACGGCGGGCGGAGGAGGAGGAGGGGAGGCGGTTGGGGAGGCGGGGGGGAATAATAATGCGACGGCGGAGGGGAAGGGGGAGAACACGTTCGCGGAGATGATTGATCGCGCGCTGCAGAAGGAGTTCACTGAGACGGATCAGACGCAAGCTGGTGAGTGAGAATGGAATGGAATGAAACGTTGAGATTCAGATCTGATTGGGTTTTTAATAGTTGATTTCTCGCATTTTGGATTTAGATCTATAAAGCTGTTCGATTTTTGTTTTCAATTTTGTGTGTTTTTGAGGAAATTGTTGGTATGGTGATTGATTTATCGTAATGTTGAAAAAATTGCACATCTTTTTGCATTTTTAGTGAGGATTTAATACGAATTTGTTTCTGGCAAAGTAATTAAGACACTGACTGTACTCATTCTGTACTGACATACAGATTTATACTGTAATTACTACACTGTACTTTTTTTTTTCCTTTTTTTTTGCATTTTAGATCTCATCTTTTGTATTTTTCATTTTAATTGGTTAAAATATCCATCTTTGGATCTCTTGTCAGTGGTTAACTGGATCTGATCTTAGTAAATTTATTCACTTTAGGATTGTTTGTTTTTTGAATCATTTTTATTGCCAGTTAAAAGAACTTTATACAAAAAAAATGGTGAATAATCAAATTTCTGAATGTCAGGTGGATTTGTTTCTTTCAACTACTTACTTTATATGCCAAAAGTAAGGTCTTTTTAGTTATTTACTAATTTCAAATATCTTGTAATGTTTTTTTTTACAATCAAAGGTTCACACTTTTTTCAGATAATTAAGGACTAATTTGTAATTTAACTTTTTTGCAGAAACGGATCCAGGCGGTTTTAATAACAGTGTTGCTGAAAATCAGGTACATTTCTATTTTCTAAATAATTCTTACTATTTGTTTTTTTTAGAGTAATTAAAGAATAATAAAATTATTTAATTATTGAATTTATGAATTATCCAACTTTTTATTTGGTTGGTAGATTAAATAAATTGCAATTATTGGTTGGTTAAGTGAAAGCTACAGTTTGGTGCACCTTTTTTAATATAATAAGTATTCTAATTTTAAGGTAGAGTGCATTATTATTTTTATTATTATTAAATGTGATGATTATATGTTTTTATTTATTTATTTAATAGGCCGTACTAGAAACAGTTGCAAGAGTTACAACTAAGAAAAATGAGACCAAGACCAAGGACGAAAAACAGTATATTTTTTATATATTTTATCATATATTTACATATCTTTTTAATATATATATAATTATCTTATATATATTTTTTAATACTTTTAGGTCTTTCCAGTTTCATGATGTATTTAATTTGGATAATGAAAACAGACAAGAGGATGTGCCCACTTTGATAGATCGATCGGTACTTTTTATTTATCTCATAATAATTAATAAATAATTATTAATAATATATTTTTTTTCTTTTAACTGATTAACTCTAAATAAGTTTCCAAAATTTTGAAATTTGCAGGATAATGTATTTATTATATCGAATCCTAAATCGAAATATCCTGTGCTTCAGTTAGATCTTAGGTATTATTTCTCACAATCATATCATATATATAATACGCGCTAATATTTATATTTATTTAATATGCTATGATATTTATTTTTTATTTTATTTTATTTATTAGGTTAATATCAGAGCTTGTGGTAGTAATTGTATCAGCAACTTGTGGCGGTATCGCATTTGCCTGTGCTGGCCAACCGGTATAAAAACATTATTATAATAATATTTATTTATTTATTATTAGAGAAATTTGCAATAAAGCCCCTTTATTTTCCCTAAATTCCAAAAAAGCCTCTACATTATTGGAAATTGTAAAGATAATGTTAATTAGCGTTTCTTAAACTTAATAAAAAATATTGCAATATCAGCAACTTTTTTTGCAATTTTGGCAATAATGCAGGGTTTTGTTTGCAAATTTCTCTTATTATTATAAGATAAATAATTGTGAATAAAATTGTTACAGGTTATAACAGGAAATTATTATTATTAAGAAAAAAATCATAATGTTCTAAAAGTCATGAAATTATTATTATTATTGATTCTTATTATATTTATATTTTTAATATATTTACAGACAATAACGGGATATTTATTGGCCGGATCTATAATCGGACCGGGCGGATTCAAATTCGTCAGTGAAATGGTGCAAGTAAGGTGCTTTTTATTTATTATATTTTTTGGGGGAAAATTACATTTTTACCCCTACAAAATGAAAAAAATAGTAATCCTTGCCCTATTTTGCCAAAACTACCCTAAATTCATCGTGGGTTAGAAAGAAGGGTTGTTTGTGATATTAATTGTTATTTTTTTACAACTAGGGTTTGTGAATTTTACTTTTTTATTAATTATTATTTTGGATTTATATATTTTTTATTTGTAGGTAGAAACAGTGGCTCAATTTGGTGTCATATTTCTTCTTTTTGCTTTGGGCCTTGAGTTTTCTGCTGCAAAAGTACATTTTCATTTCCCAATATACCGTTTTATTCATCAATATACCGTTTATTTTTTATTTTTTTATTTTATTTTACAGCTAAAAGTGGTTAGAGCGGTTGCTGTATTGGGAGGCCTTTTACAGATTATGTTGTTTATGTGCTTGTGTGGTATTACTGCTTCTGTACGTATTTATATTAATATTTTATTTATTTTAATTTAATTTAATTATTTAATTATTATTTTTTTAATATTATAATTTTTATATTTGTAGTTAGCTGGAGGTAAAACTTCAGACGGAATTTTTGTCGGCGTACTTTTGTCCATGTCATCAACTGCTGTGGTAATTTATTATTTTATATTATTTTATTTATTTATTTAAAAACAACAGAATTAATTGTGCATATTTTTATTTAAAATGGTATATTACTTGTGTGTTTTTTCAAGGTTTTGAAATTTCTGATGGAAAGAAACAGTATAAATGCACTTCATGGTCAAGTGACAGTTGGCACTCTTATTTTACAGGTATTATTATATTATATTATTATTTTACATTGTATTTATTTTTATTATATTATATTTCAATTTCCTTTCTTAACTTATTGGTGCTTATTTTCCCAAATAACTGAATTAAACAATATAAATGTCAGAAATCACCGGTCCAACAAATATATTTATAAATAAATAAATAAATAAAAAGATGATTTAATTTAATAAATAATTAAATAATGTTTTTTTTAGGATTGTGCTGTTGGATTGCTTTTTGCATTATTACCAATTTTGGGCGGCACATCAGGAATCCTTCAAGGCGTCATTTCTATGACCAAATCGTAAGTCTCCTCTTTTTATAAAATAATATTATTATTTAATTCATTTTTACGTTCCATTTCAATATTAAATAATTTATTATTATTTAGGTTGGTTGTGTTATGCACATTTCTGGCGATTTTGTCTATACTTTCGCGCACTTGCGTGCCTTGGTTTCTCAAGCTCATGATAAGCCTTTCCTCTCAAGTAAATTAATTACATTTATTTATTATTTTTTATATTTTCATATCTTTATCCAAAAATAATAATAATAATTAAATAATATTTCTGATAATTATAATTATGCAGACGAACGAACTGTACCAGCTGGCATCCGTCGCCTTCTGCTTACTCGTCGCCTGGGTATATTTCAAAATTATAAAATTTGGGAAATTAATTATATAATATATTTATGTAATAATTTTTATATTAATTATATTTGTTTGTTTTATTTTTTATTTTATAGTGTAGTGATAAATTAGGGTTAAGTCTCGAGCTCGGTTCTTTCGCTGCTGGAGTTATGATATCTACTACTGATCTTGCTCCACACACTCTTGAACAAGTATATTATTATTATGGGAAATTTGCAAAAAGGCCCCTGAATTATTAAAAATTACAAAAAAGCTCTCTATTTCTCAAAAAAAATCCCCTCCATTTGAAATTCGGGAAAAAGATATTATTTCCTAAAAGTTTAATAAATCTAATTTTCCATATTTATTACAACTTTTATCATGTGTCTTGTTAAACATTATTTTCTTTATTTCGTTATTTAATTAATAATTTAATAATTTAATATTTTTATTTTTTATTTATTCTATTTTAATAATTTTTATTTTTATTGAAAATTACAAAAAGCCCCTCCTTTTATTGAAACTTGCAAAAAAATGGAAAACCCTGCCGATTAGCTTCTGAACTCCAATCATTTGAAATAAAAAAAATCTTAAAAGTTAAGGGATTTTTTATTTTTTATTTAATATTTTATTTTTTTATTATTTTCAGATAGAGCCGATACGTAATTTTTTCGCGGCGTTATTTTTGGCGAGCATAGGCATGTTGATTCATGTTCAATTTTTATGGAATCATGTCGATATTTTACTCGCGTCTGTTATTTTAGTCATTATTATCAAAACCTTCATTGTTTCGCTCGTTGTGAAAGGTTTTGGATATAATAATAAGACTTCACTATTGGTAATTTTACAATTTTACCCTCCTAAAAGTGAAATATATTAAATTTACCCTTTTATTATACAGGGGTTTTTCGAAAAAATTCTGTTGGAAAAATATTACTTTATCAGTAATAATAAAGTGTAGAAAGTAGAAAATGTCAAACAAACAACAAAACCTCTCTTTTGGTAATTTTACGTATTTACCCTTGTAAAAGTTGGAAATGTTAATTTTACCCTTTTGTTTGGAAAGTGAAAATTTCAAAATTAATGAATTGAAACCATGATATATGGGATTTTAGGATTTTATATTTTAGACAGGTTCTAAAAACATAAGGTGTTTTTTGAAATATTTAGGAAGCATGGGGTGTTTTTGAAAAAATTCAAATTGGAAAAATATTTTTTAGTATGATATATTTTTTATTTGTTTAACTTTTTTTTATTTAAGGTTGGAATGTCGCTGGCGCAAATAGGGGAGTTTGCATTTGTGCTTCTTAGTCGCGCTTCAAATCTTAAATTAGTCCAGGTTTTTATTTTATTTTATTTTATTATTTTTATGAATTTAATTTATTTTGTAATTTTGATTTTTTTTTTTACAGGGCAAGTTGTATTTGCTGCTACTCGGAACGACCGCTCTTAGTTTGGTAATTTATATATTTTTAATGGAGCCAAACATTTATATATATATAATTTTAACTTTTAGGGTTATTATATTTCCTTATTATTTTATTTATTTATTTTTATTAAATAAAAGGTGACAACACCATTATTATTCAAATTAATTCCGGCTGTGGTCCACCTAGGCGTCCTTTTAAGATGGTTTTCTCCTGATAATTCTCTCGTTGAGGTATTTTTATTATTTTATTATTTTTTAAATTAAATTTCATTTTTGTTAAAATATAAAATATTTTATTTGAATTTTTATAGATTGGATTTAAAGGCGATAATTTACGCGTGGACTCTGTGAAGCGCATCACATTAATGGTTCAAGGCGGTCATGACTCGTGACAATTAAATAATAATAAATACTCAGAAAATCGTATAAAAAAATCAGGCTAAGTTAAGAAGTTTAGCTTTTGTATTATATTCTTGTTTCTTTTTTCGCGTGAAGAATAGATAATTAGCATTTTTGGCCTTAAAAAATGGAGAGAATTAGTGGGGGAAGGACTGAAATGGAAGGGTTTTAACATGTAAGGGGTCTTTTTGTAAAATAATATGTATTTCTTTTCTTTTTCATTTCATTGATTGATTTTATGATTTAGTACTGCTAATTAGTCAGTTAGTATTATTAAGCTATTTTGTAGCCTTATTAAAAAAAGAAAAAAAAAATGAAAAGACAGAACAGAACAGAACAGAAAATCTCTTTTTTTATTTGTAGTAAATGTAGATTCTTTCATATAGACTGGATCTTTTAATAAGTTTTTAAATTGTACTTAAGTTTATTTTAGCTTCTTTTCAAATTTATTCCATTTCTTAATTCCAATTAAATTGAAAGTCTATTCATATGAAGTTCAAAAGTAGAGATTTTATTAGAAGGTTTATATTATAGGGATATGTGATATTACGACGCATTGTAGTACGTTCAAATTACGACAAATTGTATATATATTGTTTTTCCGCTTTCAATATACTTTTTTTTTTTTCTATATATTTTTTTCACTCTTTTTAGACATTTTTATTTTTTATGTATTATTTTACTTTTGAAATTTGTATATATTGTCATACCGTTTTTTAATATACTATTTTGTTTTCTATATATTATTTTAACTGTTTACGCATATACTATTACAAAAAATGAATTATATATATTGTTTTTTCAATTTTATATAATGTTTATCACTATAGTACGTTGTGATATATCATATCTCTTCAATTAAAAACTTAAAGTGAAGATAAAAGTAGAGATTTAATTAGTAGTTTTTAGAAGGTTTATATTATATGTGAGTGCTAAATTTGTAATTTGCAAAATGACTAAAATGCCCCTCTATAAACCCTTCAACACAATTCTACCATCATTCTATTCTCGTCATTTCACATTAATCAAGCCTTATATAAACCCTATAAACCCTTCAATTTTCTCAGGCCGCCACCTTTTATAATTAGTAATGATAAAACCCTAAATTCTCTTCTAATCTCTTTCCTAGACTTTGTAGGGAAAATGTTTTACTTCGAAAAGTTCGCATCTTCTTTTTTATACGCACCAGTTTCAAAAATTCGTGTTTCTTTGAATGAAGTTAAAAATTGGATTTGAATTTTGATTTTGAATTTTGCCTTGAGAAAACCAGTAGGTTTTTTGTGTCTATCTTGGTTCCGTTGCAGGCATAAATTAATAATCTGAATGCCTTTTAATATATATAACTGAGCAGTATTATTAATTATTGCTTTGGTTGAAGGGCTTTGGATATTTGTTGACTCAGATTTATATATTCAATTTCATGTTTTTTATAGATGGAAAAGTTGATTGGTTATATTTTGGGATTTTATATAAACTCCCGGTCACATGTAATAGTCTCTAATATTTTCTATATGATATAATTTTACATAATTTGTTGTATGAGTTGGTTCTTTATTTTCAATATGATATAATTTACATATTTTTGTTGTATCAGTTGGTGTGGTACCAAGACGGCAACATGTACATATGTTTTCTAAATATTTTTTAAGAAGAAAAATAATCCTCCCAAGTAGTTTAGACCATTAAGTTTAAAAAAATGCAAATAGTAGAAAAGCACCTATACGGCTATATACCTAACAAAATTAGGTGAATTCTCAGAATTGTTTCGGACCTAATGAAAGATGATGTGATGTTTAAAAAAGTATAATGAACAAATAAAAATGTGTTGTGTTTGTGTATAAATAAAAATATATACTAATATTCAAAAATGTATAATGTAAATATAAAAGAATAACAAATATCATATAAAGATGTAGTTTATATATAAAAGAGATGTAATATGGTGGAAACTTTTTCCCATATAATGTTTTATTTGAGATTGTAGATGCAACTTTAGTAGTTATCGTTATTTTATCGGAAAATTAGTGTTTTATAGGATCCTTTTTGCTTTTCTTGGGCTGTAGGGGCTTAATTGTTGTTCTCTTTTCTCTTTTTTTTTTTTATCTTGAGATTTTGGAATTACATTTTGTAAATGATTTCTGTAGAGCAGTGTTCATAAATCTTCAATTAATTTTTGCATTTTCTGATTATTTTGTTATCAAGTAATGTAATTTTCTCATTATTTCTAAATTACAATCAAATTATAATTTAATATTCTGGATAACTTGGTGTTTGTAATAACAAAGTTTCAGGATGTCTCCACACAAATAAACTGATATTAGGCAATCATGGTTCTTTGCTTTACTTTGCATTTCGAATGAAACCTCAAATTCATGCCAAACATAGATAAATCTATATGTAGTGGACAGATAAAAGCACCAAATCAATATTATTGTTATGGTCCTTGTCTTGGCTATGTATTAGATGCAAACGCAAATTATGTCAGCTGAACTGAATTTCAAACTTGAGCTATTCAAAAAAGATAATATTATTCAAAATTTTCACAATCAGATTGCAATATTGAAAACAATTCAACTGATAGTTCATTGCTAAACATGCTAATTGGGTTGCTAAATATGCTAACTCATAACTTCAATATTATATTAAAATTTATGTTATTATTTTGTCAAATAGTCCACAAAAAAATTAATGAATGATAACTTATCATGGAGCCATAGAAGTTGAATAACCAATTAAAAAGTTGAATATAATTAAGTGATTTGAGATGAAATTCACCCTATATGATAACGAATAATCTTATATTAGTTTCTCGACAGTTTCAGAGTAGCATCAAAACGATTATAATAAAAAACTACATTAACTATCCTACATTAATCATTCAAACCATCTTGCTTTTGACCGTACTTTCTTAGACCAATCTCAAAATCTGCCACGACGATCAGCAACTCCAATGCTTGTATCGGCTGTAAAATCCCGATCGCAGAACGCAGAGTTCTCATTCTCAAATCATCTGCCCAACTGATCATCTCTTTAATTCGGCTTGTCACATCTGATATTCCAAATTTTGACTCGTTAAATTGATTCACCATTTCCCCATGAAGCTGGTTTATCTTCTCATCTATTGCATCTTCTTCTTGTATGGTTCGCCTTTGGAGCGAATCTATTGTGATGAGTTGAATCGGGCTCAGATCTCCAATATCGCCTGAGCCCGCACCGTGTAGCACATCCTATAATCAACAAGGTGTGATTCATCATTTTTGAATTAAATGATCAAGTCTAACCAATTAGTTGAAAATTAAGTAAATTTGTTAACTCTTGTTAGCAGTGTTGCAAAAAACGGAATTAGTCGGCAATTTAACTGCCGACTAATCGCTAGTCCGCAATAAACGTCCCAAAAAAGGCCTAGTTGGGAGTAAAAGTCGGCCAGCCGACTTTTAAACTGACTAGGCCCAAAAAATAATTCAGTTTTTTTTAATATTCAGCCCGGCCCATTGATTTTAACCCAAATTTTGTTTAATTTTCAGTTTTTATTTATTTATTTATTTCGGCCCTTGTAAAATTCAAAATAACTTGATTTTCAACCTATTTCTCTTTAAATAAGAAAAAGCTATTTCTCAGACTAACTTAGTTCGGAGTTCCAAATCCTCCTCCAACGTGTCAACCGAAAGGTAGAATTTAAAATCCCCCTTTTTTTTTATCCAAGGTGGAATTGGAATTCAAACTGAATCAATACTGAATTATAAGAAAAAATGTTGAAAATCATGTTATTTTGAACTACATATTTTATGAATGAAAATTTATCTTAAAAATTATTGTTTAGATTGCCCAACCTGCAACTGTCGCTCGAAGTGATGACTTGACTCAGAATACAACAGATGAACTATTATGTTAGGTCTCCAACCGCCAAGCCAAAACACCACGCATCGCTCAATAGAAGTCGCCCATGGCGTTATGAATCCAAACACCGGATCGGACCGACACACATCGAATCGGACTCGGTAAAACGTATCGTAATGCTTCACAGTATTGTCGATCTGTGCCTTGATTTTTGCTTCGTCTCTCGTCCCGCTAGACCGAACCGACTTCATCTCGCGACAGATGTCTTGAAGTTGATGAAACCAGTCCTTGAAGAACTCAATTTGGTCTGATTCTGTAAACTCCATTTCTTTGAAGAACAAGCAAGTGTTGGGCTAAAGAGCTCTCTTCTTTGGTAGTTTTTGTGATTTTATAATGAAGTTTGTGGGGGAAGAACTACCGTTTTGATTGACGAATGGGAAAGAGATACATGGCGAGTTGGAGAGGCTACATGCATGTTGACAGCTGGTGATTTATATTAGGCTACTTGTCGAGTGGAAAATTAATGGGGTTTTATGTGGAGATTTTGTGAAGAAACAAAGACCCTACATATTTTATCAACAATGTATTTTGAGCCTTTTTTTCTTTACATTTTGTGTTTGATACAATCAGATTGGCAGATGATTTTGAAAATAAATTTATGGACGATAGTAGGTTTGTATGTATATGTTATTATATTATTAACAATTTATTGCTATACTATTTTAGGCGATTTAGAAATGAACGTAGTTATACAACAATACATAGTGTAATTTGTCAAAGAAATTCGTTACACAACGATGCATGATGCTTTTGTTCAAGTTCCGAAGAAGTTCCTTGAAAATAAAGCATATGATTGCCATTTGTGCGTATAGAAGATCTTAATAACCATTCGTATATACCTCGTTTAATTTACCAAATAATTGGCCCATTATAGTTCCACATTTAATTTCCAAAAGCTACGGCCCATCACAAGAAATTCCACATGGTACAATGAATTTCTTTTTGTCCCACTTCGCACCATAGTGCGAAGTGAAATCAAGAAATAAACAAGAGATTTCTTTTGTTGAAATATATAAACGGAAAATAACTATATTTATTTATTGAAACTAAACATATTTGTATGGGTATGAAATACATGGACTAGATGTGTGGCTCTAGGTTATCTTTGAATTCAAATGATGTAACACGAATGGAAATTGAGGTCTCTTTTGTGTGTGTGGGGTGTGTTTAGTGTGTGTTTGCATGTGGGTGTCTGGTGAGTGAGTGTGTCTGGTTGTGTGGGCGTGTGGATATATTTTTTTCGCAATGAATTTAGTTATTATTTTTATTTTCGATTTTTTATCTTTTCTTTACTAAGTCATTCAGTCTGCGATAAGCTTAAGCATCATCGTTTAACAGTCACATCGTAAGTGAATTTAAATTTGAATAAATCAAATAATTAAATTGGCAGATAAACATATTTGGGCGTGTGGATATATTTCTTTTGCAATGAATTTAGTTATTATTTTTATTTTCAATTTTTTCATCTTTTCTTTACTAAGTCGTATGCCATAAGCTTAAGCGTCATTGTTTAACACTCACATCGTAACTAAATTTAAAGTTGAATAAATCAAATAATTAAATTGGCAAATATGTTAAAAATGTAATGATGCATTTGTTCGTGTTGAAGTGGTCTGCCTCACACGTGGTAAAAATACATTGGTTCGTGTTGAAACGGTTTGCTTTACACATGATAAAAATATATTGGTTCGTGCTGAAGTGGTCTGCTTCATACGTGACAAGTATAAAGTGCAGTTTATATTGGTTACATATAAATTATATTTTGTATTGAAGATATTTGTATTGAACATCTAGATGATCAATAATTTAATGTATTTTGGACTCCTAGATATTAATTATCTGCATGAATCTAGGAATTAGTTTTGTTCTAAGTAAGCATTAATTATAGATGTATGAATGTGAATTGTTTAGTTCAAATTGAATACATGCATAGTTAGTAATAGAAGAATCTATAAATAGATGAGGTGTATGTACCACTCATCTTGTGTCAATCATAGCATCATGAGTGTCTTTCATAGATATCATGTATGTATCATTCAAAACACGACTCAAATAACAACTTTTGTATCTCTTTCTTACTCTTGTAATAAGAAATTTATCTTATTTTTCAAATTTTATTGTTCAATTATTTCTTCTTCTATTGTTGTTCTTTCTTGGGTTATTTTGATAACCTCTGATTACCGGTTCCGCTGCTGTGCGATAATCACGTGGGTATCATTATAGCTCCGGTTATTTCTTTACAAGATAAACATATTTGTACAATGCGTCCATCATATCACATTTCTCTTTATTTATATATAATTTTTTTAGATTATATTTTTGTATAATTTGATATACTGTTCTTTTTGGAAATATATACCATGTTTTTGTAAGATTTAAAGAATCGTATATTTATCATATTCCAAACTAGAAATTTTAATTTTTACATAAAACTTCGTACGGTCCAGCCAGCATGCAAGTACTTGCTTGAACATACAATGAATCAAATATCTTAGTCAGATCATCATGTGTTTAATTTTCAATATCGGACAAAAATACAGATGCAATCTTAGTTATAGTGTCAGATTATGTCCCTAATTTTAATCGTACCTACCACTCTATCACTTACCGTGAATAGTGATGTAGCTCAGTGGCGGATTTGAAGCAACGGTAATATATATATATATATATACAAGAGTTGCCAAAAAATATACCTATATTTTTTTTGGTGAAAAACATACGCCCCAAAAATATATGTATATCATCAAAAATTCAAATTTCAACCGTACGAATGGAATATATATGTTTTGAATATGTTGTAGACTAATTTTCACAAGAATCAAAATATTATATCATTGCCATCATATATCATCAAAATATGCAGCACTATTCAAAACATATATCAGAATAATAGTTTTGATGAGATATGCTGGCAATGATATATGATTCTGATTTCTGTGAAAATTAATCCATAATATATTCATAACATATATATTACATCCGTATGGTTGAAATTTGAATTTTTACTTTTCATAACCACTTTAAGGGTATTTAAAAAAATGTATATTGCAACATACGTATGTTTTTTAGCATTTCCATATATATATATATATATGATTATATCATGGTATTTTGTATAGAGTTGGAAATTATATATATATTGTTCTTCTAAATTTTTTGTTTATTTTCTATCACAAGTCTCTCCTAGATTTTTGGTCAAAATCCGTCATTAATGGAACTTAATAGAGTCTGTGAGAATTCATGACCCCTCAAGATTTTGACAGAGTAGTATATATTAGTAATGCTTTAAGAATTTTTCTTAAATATATGTATTTTTATGTATTTGCCTCCCTCTAACTCTCAAATTATTTGTTAAGTGTTAATCGGCATAAAGATTTTTTTTTTTTTTTTTGCCCCTTTCAAATAATATAATCAATCTCCATCTTTGATCACGCGTGTGAAGCCTCTATTTATAATTTCTTGATTTCCCTCTTATCCTATGCTCTGCTTCAAAATGGGTAATTATCAAATTAGTCTATGCTAAAAATGCTATAATATTATATCTATATTACATAAATTTCTCGAAAGTCTCAAAAAATTATTCTTTAAAAAAGAAAGCCACAAATGCAAATCATTTATACAAGTTCAAATGACACAAACATTTATTTTTAATTCAAATTACAAAAATAGTCTATACAAGTTAAATTGATTGTGAGCGGTTATTTCATTTTATTCCATCATTTTCGGCAACATCCATAGAGTAACAAGTTTGTTTAAAATATATAAATAATATATAATTACTACAATGCCCTTATTCTAATCATACTTTTTTAATTAATTTAATTATTATTATTCAACCTAAAAAAAAATATTTTTAAATAAATAAGATAGAAAATAATTTGTTGTATTTACTAAATCATTTATGCATGACAAGAGAGATGAAGAAAAATGAACAACGAAAGAAAGATATGAGAGATGAAACTCTTTAGATAGAAAAAAATAAGCATATTTATCTTCATATTTTAAATATATGATTTCACGAAATTATTATTGAGAATTGATGGTTTTTTAATCTTTATTTTTCTATAAAAAATTGTTTGGAAAGAAATAAGAGAGATAAACATATCATTAATTATTAATGTCATGCCATCTCAAGGTAGAAGAATGAGGAATATTTTTGTCTTAAATTTTGCCTTATTCCATGAAAGAAAGATCTTCAATCCCCTCCTCCAAACCCATGGAAGAAGGAAATTTCACTCTTCCACTTATTTATTTTATTTTCTTCTATATTTGTTTGACTGAAATAACTCACTTATTTCACTTTTTTCCATCTTGCCGAACGCCATCTTAGTGTGAGGCTCAGTTAAAATTTAGTAAATTATTTAATGAGTATAGTTTCATTCTTTCATGTTATTTCTTACTTAATTGACAACTCTATATGTCTCTTGTCAAACTAGTTTTTGATTGCAGGATTTCTGTGGATTATTATCTGAAATCAGGAATCTGATCTAGGAGGGGTTGGTACCCTTAGGTAACATGCATATGATTCAATCCAATTTGGTTTCTTGTAACTACAATGAAATCAACCAACTTTAAATAATGATCACGACTCTATAAAAGAACAAGATTTTAATAATAAACCAATATAATCTACATCTCTGCTAGAGTTAAATCAATTTTGATTTGATCCTGTAGAGTTGTCTAAGGCCTATGAAAGCTACATATGCAATATATTACTAATTCAAAGTCCGGCCGTCACATGGATTATTATCATATTATGAACTCATAAAAGAAAATAGGCAAAAGACCCCCCTTGTATTAGCTTAATATATATTTTTTAACTCACATATTGTACTAGATTAGTGATAGAGCTTGACCTTATTGAGAGGTTGGAAAAATTACTTATTACTAATTAACATTATTAAAAAAATTTGGAAAGAGTGTAAAGTCAAATCATAGAAATATATGTATTTGAAAAAAATCACTAAAGCATTAACAATATATACTATTTTAGAACATGCATTAACAATATATACTATTTTATAACATATTGAGATATAATATTATTATATAGTAATTAATCGTGATAAAATATTAAATTTTGTAATATGATGTAATATATATTGATTATTAAAATTTATTGGATTGATGTGATATCATATGACACGGACTGCAAGTGACATTTCCGTTAAGAAATGGATGAAAATCAGTGAAGTAAATTTGAACAATTTGAAAGTTCATTGTATGCAACGATTTAAATACTTAAATTTTTTTAAAAAGATAAATACTATGGTATCAAATCAATATTAATAAGGAGATTAAAAAAGAATTATTGTACTAGCACACAATGTTCAAAGATAGGAGCCGCCTTTGGATCAACTTAGTACATTTGGTCCCCAAGAAATCTTAATTTTATATGAATCAGATTTGATGTATATATTATTGTGATATGCTACAGCATGATATACTGTAGCATGACTGTTCACGACGGGATCCAATAACAGTATATATAATTTTTTTTCTAATAACAATATATACATAATAGTATATATAATTTATTTTCTAATGACAGTATATACATAAAAAGTAAAAACTATATATAAAAATGGGAAAACAATATATAAAATGGGAAAACAGTACACAAAAGTGAAAAAATAAAAAATACACAAAGAATAAATAACAAGTATATTAAATGGCAAAATAATATATAAAATGAAAAAACAATATATAAAATGAAAAAAAATAGTATATTTACAGTGCGTCGTGTTTGCACATTTTCTTTACTACCAAAATCTCCATCCATTCCTTGAGGAGAGCAAGTACTACTCGCCTACTCTTTCTTAGCCTATTCTTTCCAAAGCAAGTCAAGTGTCTACTATCAGCACAGGTAGGCCTATACAGACCTATATGCGATGGGTTAAAGGTGGCAAGACAACCTTTCATAAAAAATGGGATCCCCCCCTAAATTTTGAAGAAACAATATACGTATAGGGTTATATTATTGTATTTAGTGATAAAATTAGAAATTATATGTATACTGTCTTCCTTCTTAAATTTTTTGTATATTTTTTATTACTGTTCTCTCAATGATTTTGATCAAAATTTGTCACAGTATATATAGACTATACTTGATGAATTATGGGAGTAATTTCATCCAATTATTTTACGAACTTGATTGTAACTTGTAATTGGGACATGATATATTATGACGGAGTTTTCATCATGATATCACGATAGTATATAGAGACGATAAAAATTATATAAATTTAAAACAAACAGTATACAAGACAATATATAAGTAAAAAAATGAAAATAATATATACATGAATAATGAAAACGGTATAAAGAAAATAAAATATATATAGAAATTCAAAAGAAACGCCATGTTGAGGTGATATTGATTTCAGATTTCTCCTTGTAATTTAAGGTACCACAAATAATGTGTGGTCTCAAAACAATGCATTCATGACCGTACCCTAAAGTTTGGATCTGAAATATCAATTCAAATCCTTATCAATTCAAAACCTGTCCACAAATGAAACAAAAGAAAAGTATACAAATTTCGTACCGGTTTTATTTTAGTACCGGATCGATTCTCTTTTTGTAGGACAGAGAAAGAGAGTAAGAGGTGACAGCACAACACAGCTTTTTCGTATAACATGCCAAGATCTACAGTCTCTTACTTACGACAATTTTATTTAACTAATGAGATGTATTAAGCAGAGTAATAATGCTCATCTGATCAAATGATGAAAGTGAAACAAAGAATTTTATCCATCAAATCAGGGAAAAAAAACTTGAAGTTAATAAAATATTTTGGAAGGCAAGAGAAGACAAATAATAATAGAGAACAAAAGGATACTCCTCCTAACCTTTTGATAGTTGTTACAAAAACATAGCTATACCGTTCATTCATTCAGCATTTATGTTAAGAGTAGTACTTGTAGGTGCTCCATTCTTCATTAATATCTACACACAAAAACAGGAATGAAACTTAACATAGACATGGAGGGAGTGGCCCATTTAAGATTTTGTGACGAAATAGTATATATCAGTAGTATTTTAGTAAATATTTTTTTGAAATACATGTATTTTAATATATTTGACCCCTCCAAAATTTTTGTATAATATCAATCAGTACGGAGAATTTTTTTCCTCCAGTAAACTCAATCAAGCTCTGTGCCTGTACACGAATAGAGATAGGTGTAATAGCCTCAATCAAGTACAACTAAAAATATTGATGTAACAAAAGAACCAATTTTAAATGGTTATTTTATTATAGTATATGAAAAAATGATGACGAACAATTCGGTTGATTCATTCTCTACCTAGAATGAGCTCATATATCTTAAACTTTTAAAATACTGCTAGACACGAGATTCGAACTCCTTATATACGAAAAAATTGAGCTAGTACCATATCACTAGGCTATCTTAATTATGGTAATTTTATTATAGTATATGATAGTGAATGCATACAAAAATTCAAATATCATAAAATTTAATTTATGATATAATGAAATTATATATTTTTCATATATATATATATATATATACATTTAAAATTTGATTTAAGATTTTTTGATGACTAATTATATATTGACATGAAAAAAGTATTGGAAATATATAAAATATATATCATAAATCATTATAAAAATATACTAAGGTAACATATTATGTTTGGATAAGTATCTTTGAAATAATTTAATAATAATAAGTAACATAAAAACGTGCATTTTCCTTGTATGGAGGTCTCTAGTATTGTCTCTGTCAGAAAGGAAAGGATATGATTGATATGGATAATTTCATATTTTCATGATACAAACAAATACAATACACGTCAAGATCCTGACAATACAAATCTGCTTCCCGATGAAAAAGGATGAAGAAAAATACGGCAGGAAATGCCAAATTTTATTTGAACTTCTATACACGGCATGTCTCTCATCTCTAATAAGTGGTTGGTTACTTTTTTATTTTATTGTGGAATGAACTAAATATATTTCTGATTAAATATAATGAAGGATGGTGATAAATTCAGTCAAAATTTTTGTTATTTACGGGCTAAATTTTCTTTTAGACAATTTTACCCTAATTGAAATAGAAAACAATTAATTAGATATTGACAATTATATCTTTCCATATTAATCTAATCTCATTCTTCAGAAAAAAAGAAAACAAATTAATTTTTTTTATGTTCAACAAAATAATTAATTATTTTCTCAAACTTATCTATTTCAAAAGATAATAAACTGACGGAAAAAAATCCGAAATGAAATCAATGTAACAAGAAACATACTTTAGGTTGCTACATATATAAAATTTATTCATGGATTTGACCGATTTATTTATCAAAGAACTTTTTTTTAAATTATCACGCTATTTGACTTTTTTCATTTATTTTTTTTATCAATAAATATATCGCCATTACATTTTACTAGTGTTGTTGTATTTTTGGTGAATAAAACCGGTAGATAATTTTATTTCTTTAAATAAAATTATAAGATTGAGAAACGGCTAATTTTATGTTCCAATATATAAGTAAAATCATGACCACCAAAGACAAATATATCTGGTTTGAATTATTATTATTATTATTATTATTGTTATTATTATTATTATTACTAATAATAATAATAATAATAATAATAAAATAATAATAATAATAATAATAATAATAATAATAATAATAATAATAATAATAATAATAATAATAATAATAATAATAATAATAATAATAATAATAAGAAGAAGAAGAAGAAGAAGAAGAAGAAGAAGACAAGATATACATGATCAATTTTGAAATATAATTTGAAATATGTGAGCAGTGGCTAAAATAATAATATGTGTAATTATAACTAACATGACTGATTACATATTGTTCTCATAATATAACTTCCTTATATCAATTTCTAGGGCAAAGTTATAGCTTTGGCTAATAAAATATTTTAACGGCCAAAAGGAAAAATTTTGTTCAGCATTATTATAGTATTAATTAAATAAGGATAATTAATTGCCAATATAATTACAAAGTATTAATTATTTATAAGTTATCATTTAATACAGGGGTAAAATTGTCTAAAAAAATCTTGAGCCTGTAAATAACAAATGTCTCGACTGTAATTATCACCACCCTATAATGAAATAGCTTAAAACTATAATATAAAATGAATTGTTATATGTTGTCCGGCCGCTAATTGGAGGGCTATTATTTAGTTCAGATTTCTAAATCGGATGGCTTAAATTGCTCAACAAGTACTTCAGCTTTATGACTTTGCCATTCGAGTATGTTACTAAAATGATACGAAAGGTATGAAAGGGCAATATAGTAATTTTATCCTTCAAGAAATCTGGCCATTATTCTTTCCCTTCCTGCTCCTCTCTAGTAGTTTAATTTAGCTAGTTGTTGAATGAAAATCATGTTGGCTATAATTATGTCTGAAATTTTTTATGTTGAATATATTTTTTAGACAACGACACATAATTTTTAGTATTAATATATATTTTGAAGTCATAACATATATTTTTTCAGATGAAAGATACTATTTTCAATCTCATTACGGATTTTGAAGTCGTAATGTATATATCATTTTATGTGAATATACTAATTTCACTATGAATATATATCAACCAATTTATGTGTTAATATATCATTTTATGTGAATATACTAATTTTAGTGTGAATACAATATTTTGTTCAGTTTTTACTCAATAATTTGTGTGACTTTTAGAATTTATGCCAGAATATTTTTTTGGTTCATATTTTTCCGTATGTTTTCAAGTCAATACAAATATTTTTTTGTTTTATTATATTATTTTTATAATGTCGTTTTTAAGTATTAATTATATATATATATTTTTTGGTAATGTCAGAGCTAGTATATCATTTTGTTTATCAATATATTGGTTTCGGTGGGAATATACCATTTTGATTAATTAGTTATTCAAATATTTTTAGTATTTTGTGCTTATTTAACATAATTTGGATGTTTAGTGAATGTTAGCTACAATGTTATTTTTGGATGTTGAATAAAGATTGGTAGATGGTAATATAATTTTTTAAGCATCAATATATATTCTCAAGTTATATTTCTTCTTTATAAATTTTAATATATTATTTTTGTAGTGTTAGACATAATTTTTTAAGTTCTAGCATATATATATATATATGCGTGCGCGCTCCTTTTGTGTTAATATCAGTTTTAATATATTATTTAGTATGTTAATATACTATTTCGTGGTAGAGAAGCGGAGAGATGTGAGAAATTGTGATCGAGTTGAAATAAAAGAGGATGTAAAGGAGAAGTGAGAAAATAATGAGGAAATAAGAAAAATAAGGAAATGAATAGTTATGTAATTAATGGTGTAATTAATCACCAAGTATTCAAAATTCCCCTTTCTATTTAAATGACTTAGATTTGATCTATCATGAATTATAAATAAATTGTCGGTCACTATATAAGAACTCATATAAAATTTACCAACTTGTTCAAAATTGAGAAAAACATGTCTACTAATTTTAGAAAAGAATAATAATTCTAGAAAAAACAACTCCTACTCTAGAAAAGTAACTACATACTGTTTGTAACTGTAACCAAGGTACTAGAAAGTCACATTAGAGAGTTCAAATGTTCCAAAACCTTAATTTCTTCGGGTCCATCAATTTAGCTAATATGACCTAAATATTACACATCCATGTCTTCATTTTGTAAGAAGTTATATTCAAAGAATATAATATTTTAGCTCCTTTTACTTAGGCCCTCTATATATATACATAACATTGCTTGTATAATTCCGAAGAGAGAAGGTTTCATCTCCTCTGCACACATGGATTCTCTAGGTAATTTTCATATGATCTTTATTTTTTTTCTTATTTTTCTTTAGTACAATATTTTATTTCCTTCAATTTTGCACTGACTTTCTCTCTAGTACATATTTCTTGATATCATGCATGCATTTATTATCATCTCCATGCAATCCTCAAATTTCTTTCATATATGTTTCTCAAAGTTCATATTCCATTTTTTTTTTTCGTTTTTTAGGTTGGTCAAATCAAATTTTCAAAGGAGAATTTGATCTTGCCTCTCCATTCACTCAGAGAAATCTAATAGATTTCATCAACTCATTCTTCCTTATTGGATATACTGTCTCTCTACTAGTATCATTTTTCATAAACAACCTCTCAAATCAGAGAAATTGCAAGAATTGGGCATTCATTGCAGTTTCATTCTGTTGTGCTCTAAGTGGAGTTGCTTACTTCATCAATGGAGTACTAAATTTGTCCAATGGAAACAGAGAACCGTTGGAATTAATTACTCTGGTTTTCAGGGGTCTAAATTGGATTGGTTTAGCAATTTCATTGAATTTTATACAAACCAAATGGATAAAAACCATTGTGATTTGTTGGTGGGTTTGTTTTCCTGTCCTAATTACAGCGTATAATTTGGAATCTTTAGTGAAAAATAAAAAATTACAAATTTTGGAGATAGTTTCATGGCCTTTGAGCTTCCTCCTCTTATTTTGTGCTCTTAAGCTCATCTTTGTAAAAAGATACAATTTCTATCAAGACCCGTCAAATGAGCCCTTAAAGGAGCCTCTTTTAATAAACCAAAATGAGAAAAATTACTCAAAACTATACCGTGCTGGAATTTTTACGCGATTAACCTTTTCTTGGCTGAATAGTTTATTAAATCTCGGCCATACAAAAGCCTTGGATTTACACGACATTCCATTAATGGACTCAGAGGATTCATCTTTTGAAGCCTCTGAAAAATTTCTCGAAATTTGGAGGGTTTATAGGCAAGATAAATCGAAAGCCAACAATAAAAACCTAATCTTCATAGTACTTTTCAAATGTTACATGAAAGACCTGTTACTCACCGGCTTTTACGCGCTTTTAAAAACTGTATCTGTTTCTTCCTCTCCAGTCCTTCTCTTCGCGTTCATAAAATACTCAAACGAAAAAGAGAGAGAGATTTATATTGGTATTTCACTCATACTCTGTTTAATTATAATGAAATTAGTCGAATCTTTATCGCAAAGACATTGGTATTTCGAATCAAGACGCTGCGGAATGCGAATGCGGTCGGCTTTAATTTCGTGCATTTTTCAAAAACAATTGAAAATTTCAAATAATGGTAGGAAAAATCACTCAACAGGAGAAATTGTAAATTATATAGGGGTTGATGCGTATCGACTCGGTGATTTTCCTTGGTGGTTTCACATGGGGTGGAGCTCTCCTGTCCAATTATTATTTTCCATTATAATTCTATTTTGGGCTCTTGGCTTTGGGGCAATTCCTGGTTTAGTTCCGATTTTTATTTTCGGATTTCTTAATTTACCATTCGCAAAGATTTTACAAGGGTACCAATCAAAGTTCATGGTTGCACAAGACGAGCGATTAAGATCTACTACTGAGGCGTTAAATAACATGAAAATAATAAAGTTGCAATCTTGGGAGGAAAGATTTCGTAATATCATTTTATCGCTAAGAGAAAATGAATTTAAATGGTTAAGTGAAATCCAATTCAAAAAAGCATACGGTACATCTTTGTATTGGATGTCTCCCACTATGATTTCATCTGTTATGTTTTTCGGTACCATATTTATGTCGAGTGTACCGTTAAATGCCGGAACGATTTTCACCGTTTTGGCAGCGTTACGTGTCATGTCGGAACCGGTGCGTTTTTTACCAGAAGTTTTAATCATGATAATTCAAGTCAAAGTGTCATTGGACCGAATCCAAGTGTTTTTACTGGAGGATGAGATAAAAGAGGAGGATGTGAAGAAGAATTGCGAGAAAGATTCGGACTGGAATGTGAAAGTGGAGGGGGGAGATTTTAGTTGGGACACGAATGGGGGAAGTTTAGCATTGAGAGGGGTCAATTTAGGGGTGAAAAAAGGGGAGAAAATCGCAATTTGTGGGCCGGTTGGTGCCGGTAAATCTTCTTTGTTGTATGCTTTGCTTGGAGAGATTTCACGAATTAATGGTTCGGTAAGTTTAATTTAATTTTGTTTATTTTAATTTCTTTTTGTATTTTTTATTTTTTTTGTGACCATATACATATTTTCTTAGAGAAACTCAAAAAGTCAAATTCCTTTTAGCTAGGTATTGTAAATATCAAATTCAATATTTAAAATTCTAAATCTATCTAATTTTACGCTTCCAAAATTCCAAAGAAGGAACAAAAAAAGATCAAATTACCCTTATAAAATTAAAAATCTATATAATTTTATCCTTTCAAAACGACAAATATTATATTCACTGATTCATAATTGGCACACCTTTTAAATTATCCGAGGAGAGAAACACAATTTCATGTTTAAAAAGGCGGATCACTCAAGATTTCATAATTCAAATTCCTAAAATTATTTTCTCTATATTTAGGTCGAAATGTATGGTTTGGTCGCATACGTATCACAAACTTCATGGATCCAAAGCGGCACGATACGTGAAAACATACTTTTCGGCAAGCCGTTCGACAAAGAACTATACGAGAAGGCGGTAAAATCTTGCGCGTTGGATAAAGACATAGAGAATTTTGAAAATGGCGATTTGACCGAAATTGGTCAGAGAGGTTTAAACATGAGTGGTGGCCAAAAACAAAGGATTCAATTAGCCAGAGCGGTTTATAGCGATAAAGATATTTATCTTTTGGATGACCCGTTCAGTGCTGTCGATGCTCATACTGGCGCAACTTTGTTTTATGTAAGTAAAAAGATTAAAAGTAAAAATTGTAATAATAATAATAAATTTATATTTTTATTGATTTCAGGATTGTGTGATGACAGCTCTAGGCAACAAGACGGTAATTCTAGTTACTCATCAAGTGGAGTTCCTTGCTGAAACGGATAGGATCTTGGTAAGTAGAATTATTTATTTTAACAGGATAAGCAGTTTTAGTAATTTATCATAATAAGTTAAAAAAAAGCTATTTCAAATAAATTTATTATTTATTTAAAATTATGTGCTAAAGGTACTCAAATTCTCCTAACCGTAGATAACAATAATACATGCACATAGTAAAATTCAGAGAAAATCCGCATATGAACTGTAGATAACAAAAATAAGTTAACTATAATTAATCACTTTTTTTATATTTCGTGTAGTTTTTATTTTTATTTTTATTATTTTTTGTTTAACAGGTTATGCAAAATGGTGAAATAACGCAACAAGGCACATACACAGAACTCCTCCAATCAGGAACTCCATTTGAAAAACTCATAAACGCGCACCGTTCATCAATTTCATCGCTCGACACACAAAATCCAACAAACGAATCCAACACAAAAGAATTATCAAAATACCAACCTTTCACAAAACAACATAGCGAAGGAGAAATAATAACCGCAGCTACAACACAAAACAAGACCCTAAAAACCGCGTCGACTCAACTCACTGAAGAAGAAGAGAAGGAGATCGGAGATCTCGGTTGGAAACCCTACCAAGATTATTTGAACGTTTCAAAAGGAAAATCTCAATTGGGGCTCTTAATTTTCGCACAATGTGGTTTTGTAACATTACAAAGTTTATCTAATTACTGGCTTGCCTTTGGGGTGCAGTTGAGTTACGTGACAAGCGGAGTTCTGATCGGTGTTTATGCGGTTCTTTCTTCACTAAGTTGTGTTGTTACGTATTTTAGGAGCTTTTTTGCAGCTCGTTTAGGGTTGAAGGCTTCCAAGGCGTTTTTCAATGGATTCACCGACTCGGTGTTTAAGGCTCCGATGGTATTTTTCGACTCGACTCCTGTTGGAAGAATATTAACCAGGGTACAAATATTCTATATTTAATTTACTTTTATATGTAAGAATACAAATATTATTTTATAGTCAATGTGAGTTACGACCCGCTACTATTACTCAGATCCAATCAGTAGTTCAAAATATAAATTATTTAACTAGTGTGTAAATTTTTTTAATATACCAAATTTCAACTATATAAACAATTATGATTTATTTATTTCAGAGGTGTAATTATTTTTGTAAAATACATTTTTCAGGCATCATCAGATATGAGTATATTGGATTTTGATTTACCGTATAACATGTCATTTGTCATAGCCGGTGCAACTGAAATCATGATGGTTATAATCGTAATGGCTTCAGTTACTTGGCAAGTCCTAATTGTCGCGGTTCCAGTTACAATTGTCGTGATTTACGTTCAGGTCCATCTCACAACCCTTTTTTCATTTCTTTTTAGAACTTTTTTTCATTGTTTATTTTTAGTACTTTTTTTCACAAACCCTAACTTTTTTGGATATTTTAAGAAAGGGAAATGGGAAATCATGACGGGATACTGTAGCGACCATGTAGCGACGGATTGAAATTATATATTATTTTCTTGCGTTTCGGTATACGCTATATGATGCGTTTTCATTTTTTTTAAATATATAATGTTTACCGAATGAATTTTTATATACTGTTTATTTTCAGATTATATGTTTTTATATACTGTTTTCATTTTTTTAAATATATACTGTTTTACTGAATGAATTTTTTATATACTGTTTGTTTTCCGTTTAAATTTTTTTTTTCAGTTCTTATATACCGTCGCTATAAGATCGTTATAGTACCCGCCACGTAGTACCAGCTTCCTTTAAGAAATTCCGCACTTTATAGATTGATGTTTTTTACCTTTCTAGTTTCTGACCAAAATACCCCACTTCTTTTTATATTTAATTTAGTAAACCCCTTATTTTGAATACCAACATGACTAGCATTTAACATTCGTCATACCATTACTACAATCTATACTTATTTATTTATTTATATATTTATTTGTTTGTTACTCTGTTTATTTATTTATTTGTTTATTTATTTATTAATTTCTTATTATTTTCATGTAATTTAGAGGTACTACGTATCCTCCGCACGAGAACTCGTACGGATAAACGGCACCACTAAAGCTCCCGTCATGAATTTCGCGTCGGAATGCATGTTGGGCGTCGTGACGATCCGAGCGTTTGGAGTTGCCGACCGATTCATCAAAAACAGCTTTGGTTTGATCGATACGGACGCATCATTGTTTTTCCACACGATCGCTTCGCTCGAATGGGTTCTCATGAGAGTCGAGGTGTTGCAGAATTTGACGATTGTCACGTCAGCTTTGTTTCTCGTGTTTCTTCCTTACGGTGTCATTGCACCAGGTTTCTTTGAAATTTAATGAAAGGAGAATTTGGTGAAAAGTCCATGAGTTATATATGTTAAAATTGTAAAAGAGCCCTTGTATTATCGATGATTGCGAAAAAAAAACTACACTTTTTGAAAAATTCAGCTGCTAACCGAAAAGAGGTGAGTAGCAATGGAAAGGGAGACTTAAAATAAAGTAATTTTATTATATATTTATTAACATGATTAGAGGAATTCAAGTAAAATTCCTTAATCATTCACTAACCTTAAGGGCTGAATTATTCCAAAAAAAACATTAAGGGATGAAATTTGAATTTCTCAAAAATGGATGTTCTTTTTGTTTTCGCAATTTTTGCCAATGCAGGTTTCTTTTTTGCAATGACATAGTATATGGCTCTTTTTGCAAATTTTGACCTTATTAAAATTACATTTCTACCTTGGAATATTTAGTTAACATCTAAACAATATTTATAACTATTGAATCTGATATACAACATATCGTTTATATATTTTTAATTTACATAAAAAATAATAAAATTAATACAGGATTGATGGGCCTCTGTCTCTCATATTCGCTAAACCTAACTTCCGCGCAAGTATTTATGACGAGATATTATTCGAGCTTAGAGAACTTCATAATTTCCGTCGAGAGAATTAAACAGTACATGCACATTTCACCTGAACCCCCCGCAATTGTTGAAAATTGCAGGCCAGATCATTCCTGGCCTTCTCACGGCAATATTGAGTTACAAAATTTGATGGTAAAAATGATATCTGTTTCTTTTTTCATAATAATAATAATAATAATAAATTGATAACTAATTACCAATTGTTGTTATTACAAATTTATTATTATTATTATTATTATTATTATTATTATTATTATTATGTTAATTAGATAATTAACTAATGACATTATCCATCAAATAAACAGGTGAAATACAGGCCCAATGCACCATTTGTACTAAAAGGAATCACATGCACATTCAAACCAGGCCACAAAATAGGAGTGGTGGGTCGAACAGGAAGCGGCAAATCGACCCTCATAAGTTCGTTATTCCGCCTAGTAGACCCCGTCGGAGGGAAAATTTACATAGATAACCTTGATATTTGCAAAATTGGGTTGAAAGATTTGAGGACCAAATTGAGTATTATTCCTCAAGAGCCGACTCTTTTTAGAGGAACTGTGAGGACTAATTTGGACCCGCTTGGTTTGCATTCTGATCTTGAAATTTGGGAGGTAAGTATTTGTAATTATTTTGTTGAAATGGATTGAATGTATTAATGTTATTTAATGTTAATATGTTTGGTAATTTAGGTTTTGGAGAAGTGTCAGCTAAAGAGCACGATTAACGGCCTACCCATGCTTCTTGATTCTCCAGGTTGATTTTTAAACAAAAAATAGCATTGTTTTTAATTTGTTGATTTATTTACAGGAAAAAAAAATCATTTTCCTTTTTTTGTTAAATGGCATAATTGGGTAAATTGGGGAGGGGATAAATTGATGCAAAAAATCACAATATGAGAAACAAATGAACAATTGATGCAAAATTTGTTTAATTAAGCCCATTTTCGTATTACAATGATTGGGCCTAATCCTGTACAGGCCGAAATTGCAACTGCTATTAATATTTTTTTTCCTTTATATATAAATGCAGACCACTCAAAATCACATTTCCATTAATTTTTTGACAAATTTAAAACCTTTTGTCTATACACTCAACCAACTAGACTAAAATGTTACATTATTTAATACCATTTTACAATGCCATGTTTTATTTTTCTTTATATATTATACATTTTCTGACATCCTTTCTGCCTCAGTAACTGATGACGGAGATAACTGGAGCGCGGGTCAACGCCAGCTCTTCTGTCTCGGACGCGTCCTTCTCAAAAAGAACAAAATATTAGTTCTTGACGAGGCCACTGCATCCATCGACTCAGCAACCGATGCCGTTTTACAACAAATCATCAAACGCGAGTTTGCGGCCTGTACTGTCGTCACGATCGCTCATCGTGTGCCGACGGTTACGGATAGCGACATGGTCATGGTCCTTTCTTACGGTATGTCATACAAATATATATTATATATGAATAGATATGTATAATGTATTGTGTGCATGTACGTGTGCATATATAGGTATGGAGATTTTGGTGGGGGATTAAGTTAGGCGCAGAATTTGTGATTAGGGAGATTACAAGTTCACCTTGAGTATATGTTGAATTTTGTTATTAATTGTAGGAGATAAATAATATGTGTTGTGCTGAGATAAACTAACAAGAAATTTTACTTTTAATTAAAAACTTATTTTGAAATCAGAAACAAAAAAAGACTGTTTTTTAATTTCGAAAATAAAAGAAAATAGAAAACTAAATGATATCAAACGACATGGGTGAAATGGTGTTAGGGTTAGGGCATAGTCATTACTTAAGGGTATGAGACTAAGAAAATCATCTCTCTGTAAAATCTTTTTCAATTTGTTTTAATGAAATGAACGAACGCAACTTGCGTCGTTCCTTAAAAAAAATGATATCAAGCGAGCCCCAAAATAATGATACTAACATAAGGTATGCATGAATAAGCTTTCTTTTTTCATTTTGACATGTTAAATAATAAGTTTACATTCCTTCAAAAAAAAAAAAAAAGTTTACATTATTTATCTCTTTTTTTTTACAGGTAAACTTGTGGAGTATGACAAACCGTCTAGATTAATGGAGACGACTGACTCTGCCTTTTCGAAACTAGTTCAAGAGTATTGGTCCACTTGCATGAGAAGTTCTACAATTGACGAAAGCCAAATTGAACCCATATTTCAATAAAAACAAATCGAAATAAATAAAGTTATTTCTTTAGATTAGATGGAAGTTTTTTATTTAGAAAATTAAATTAGGGTGTTTGATGGTGGTACTACTCTGTTTTAGGGAAAGTTTGATTTATAATTAGATATAATTATGACTTAATTGTGTGCTTTTATAAGTTCAGAAACAATTATTTGTTTGTTTTGTCCAGCATATAATTATTTGTTATTGGTATTTGGCTCTTCATAAAAATCAAGAGAATAAGTTATAAATAGAGAACTCATCAACAACTCTGATTTTAAATTAATAAAAGATTAGTAAGTTTTTCACTTACTATGACTTCTAACTTCTTTGCTCTCCACATTTGTTGTTCTTTTAAATTATTGAAAGGAACTCGATTTTCTCCAGGATTTTGATATACTGACATAATGTTAAACGAAATATGTTCAGCTGTTCACAAAATTTAGATGTTTACAAATGAAAAGCCTTGAAAATAAATATTCTGAAAAATTATTCATGAATATATGTTCATTCGTGAATCATTGTTGGACAAAATGGCGAGACTTGGCAATGCGAGACGAGCGACATGCATTCAATCCGGTTCCTACTACTTTTTCAGGAGGAGGAGTTGCCGTCTTCCTCGTTTTTGAGTTATGGAAAGAGCGGTGTAACCGTCTTTTTAACGACGTTGATGGTGTAGCTTTTCCGAGCTATGGATGAATGGAAGTGTTGGGAAAATAGGACGATATTTTAGTCTTTGTGGTTGTGTGTATTGATGTTGTTTTTCTATGGCTAAGTCATGTTATCAACTTTCTAGCTGTTTTGCACTTAGGCCAATTATTTTGTAACTTAAAAAACTTTTTCAACTTTTAATTTAATGGAAACCCTTGAGTGTGGCTAGATCCACCTCAAGTTAGCCTAAAAAAGAAAATATTCCGAAAAATTATTGGCCATTAACTACTAGAACCGATCAATCATTAGATACCCGTATGACATAAATTGAGGCCCTAGCTAAACTATACAATTAATATTTATTAACTAGTACTGAAAATTTGAAGATTTGTTGAAAGTAACTTCTTAACAACCATTGGCTAGCTAGTTTCTATTTCAGGCTTAGATTCGGCCGCAAAATCTCACAAATGGATTAATTATTTAACAATATGGATATATCTTGAAAAGTAGCTTTTTGACTTTGAGGCTTTCATATTTTTTTCTCAAAACTAGTAGGAATCTTTTTCTAATGAATATTTGATGTATGAGTATATAATATAATAAATTATTATGGCTTTCTAATGAATATTTGATGTATGAGTATATAATATAGTACATTATTGTGGGTCCCACTGATTTAAATATTCACTAACAAAAGGGTTTTTAAATATTCAAAAACCACTAAACTTCAACATTTATATTCAAATTTATACGGCTTTATTTTACAATTTCCCTATATTTTAGTTGGACTGGTACATGTGGGCCAGTTTGTCATTTTACGCATTTGTTATGTATGAGAACAAAATGACAAACGACTGAAACCATATAGTTAAAACAGGATGGGCTTCTGTTCTGAATTTCTTTGCTTCATCCATGCCTGGCCTGTACCGGTACAGTCTGCCAGGTGACCGGTACAGGCAGACTGGTTCATGGTTCTTGGATAGACTCGGCGATTCATTAATAATATGCACTATAGATGAATTAGTTGGTTGATTGTATATATACTTGTTTGAAGTGGATTTTGTCATTTGTTTTTCATGAGTTTAGACTTCGGATTTCTTATTTTTGTCATTCATTTTGCATGAGTTTTTCATTTGTTGGTTTGAGATGTGCTGCAATTAGTTTTTAAAGAAATGAAATGAATTTATCATGTAGTAACCATTGAAATGAAATGAATGAGTGTGAATGGCAGGGAAGAAGATCATATGAATCTTGGATAGTTAATGTTTTAAATTATAACATTGATTTTTCTTACATAATTAACATACATAACTCAGGTAATACATTAGTTGTGTCATGCAGCATTTTTATGTAATGTATTTATTTGAATAAAATGTAGTAATATGAAGTCTCAGTATTCAAACAATAAACCAAGTCTATGTAAGAAACCAAGTTTATTATACATGAATTTATGTGACCCACACCATACCTCCTTACTCCCCTGTGATTTGTATATTAATATTTATACACTTGCAAATGGTCCATAATCTTTATATAACTACAAAAAACGTACAATTTCTTAAAGCACTAAACACAAACCTGAAAATTATGACTCAAGATTGGTTGGTGTTTTGTACCCCACCAAACCTTTCACATGCATTGTGGCCTTGTGGGTACTTTTACAATTTTGCCCCTATCGAACAATTTATTTACAATTTAACCCACAATAAATAATGAAAATAATAATTTACCTCAAAGAAAATAATGAAAATAATAATTGCCTTGCTTTTAGGACCCTGCTAAACTACTAACTTTTCTAAATCCAAGACCGTGTCTTAAATGATAAGTATAGAAAGTCTAAACCTCCCTTTTTGGTGTAGACAAACATAGCCGCCACTTTTCAACTCTATCCAATATTATATTTAGTAAATTATTCAATTTTAACCAACACAAACTATTAACTCGTATCCATTATTATTTTTAGTAAATTATTTAATTTTAACCTACACAAACTACATATCTTTCCTTTCATGGTAAATCCTCAAACTTTCACTTATGATAACATTAATGAAAAAACAATATATACATAAAAATTGAAAATAATATATAAAATAAGAAAATTATATATAAAATAAAAAAACTGTATATAAAAATAAAAAATAAAAAAATACATACAAAATAAATAACAGTATATAAAATAATAAAATAATATATAAAACGAAAATAATATATCTACCGTGCCATCCTATTTACATATTTCTCTTTATTATAACATTAAGTGCAAAAAAAAATGATATAAGATATGATAACATTAATAAAAAGTCTATGCAGTCTATCTATCATTAACATAGAATAATCCTCTTATCCTTTTTAATTAAAATTTAATTAACCAATTAACTTAATAGTTTTTTAAATCTTGGGGGGATTTCAGTCTTCCCCATACATATACAACCAAACCCCACTTCTCTCTCCATCTCTCAAAAAACTCTCTCTCACTCTCAAACTCTCTCTTCATCAATGGATCCACAGCAAGCAGCCATGCAAACCCTAAGCCCTGCAGAGCTCGCAGAGCTCCAACCACTCATCCAAGCCCACCATTCCTTCCCTCCTTCTTCACCAACTCGTCAAACAGCAACGTCTCTCATCAAGCAGCGCATCGACGCTCCTTTAGACGCCGTGTGGCCGGTCGTACGCAACTTCGCAAACCCACAACGGTACAAACACTTCATCAAGAGCTGCAGTCTCACGGCTGGAGACGGCGGAGTGGGCAGCGTCAGGGAGGTGGCCGTCATCTCCGGCCTGCCGGCCTCCACCAGCACGGAGAGGCTCGAGATTCTGGACGATGAGAGACATATTCTGAGCTTCAGCGTTGTTGGAGGTGATGATTGGATTAAACTTTGTTTTTGGAGTTTAAATTTGGATGGGTTTTTCGTTGTATTTTGCATGGTTTTGAGTTTCTTGACTTGTTGGCGAATTTGTGGATTTTTTTTGTTTTGAAAGAATCTTAAAAGAAAAAGTATTATAACACTTTTATATTTGAGTTTGTACAAATAATAGTTTCAAATTTACTTTTTATTGTTTTCTCTTTGATTTGATACAAAAAAAGAAGATAATTTTCAAGTCCCAAAATTCAAAAACACTATTTATGCAATCTCAAAAGTAAACATATGAAAAAATTTAATACAAATTTATTTAAAAAAAGACATCAAAATTTGTTGTATACATATTTTTAAGCTTTAGAATATAATTTTAGCATGTGAGGTGTTTCTCATGCATTATCAACCATGTAACCAACTTAATTAACTTTAGCTAATTTAAATATCAATTAGTCTATTCTTAATTATCTGTCATATTTGTAACTAACTTAACATAATTAACTACCCACTAATTTAATTATAATTAATTAAACAGGAGAGCATAGATTAAGGAACTACAGATCAGTCACATCCGTGACAGAATTTCAGAAAAACGAGGGGCCTTATTGCATAGTTCTTGAATCATACGTGGTTGATATTCCTGAAGGAAATACGGCTGAAGATACACGAATGTTTACTGATACTGTTGTCAAATTAAACCTTCAAAAATTAGCTGCAATTGCCACATCCAAAAATTGATTCATCGATTGATTTATTTTTTCCAGAGTAATTATTTGGGTTTCTAAAAGTATTTTTGTGCGGGTTTTTGTGTATAATTCACTCGATATTTTTGAAATGTTGAGAATTAAGTGATTTTATTTTGAGATATTGAGGGGTTATATATGGAAACTTAACTAATTTCTGTGAGTTGTTTGTAATTGAAAAATAATGTGATGAGATGATGGAAAAAATGGAAAAAATTATAGAAAATATTTTGAAGATGTAATTTTAAGTGATTTTTTATTTATTTTTTATTGTTGCTAAGTAAAGAGGGATGCAAGTGGGAGGATTTATTATTTTTTCATTCTTGTATATTTTAATGGAAGATAAGCACTTTATTAAATGATTAATAATTGTGTTTTTATGTGCCTTGAATAATTGCCCTATTTATAACAATTGACCCTACACGTCTTAAAGTAAGCCTTATGTTTTAATGTGGAATGTGGACATTGAAATTTGGAGAAATGTAATGCCCCCCCTAAAATCAACTTAAAATTTTATGTTAACATATATTTTGCTTTTTCTTTAAAAAAAATAGTTTCTTTCATTTTTATGAGGTCAAAAATGTTATTTTAATACAAACACTTCATGTCTTTATAAGAAAAGGGTCATGCCATATCTTAACGTATATAACAATGTAGAAACTAATACATGTATAATAGCAAATCATAGTTTGTTGTATAAAAATAAAATATAAAAGATAGCTATTAAAATAAAAGGGGAAATAAATGAAAGAGTCAACCAATTTATTGGGTGGTTAAAGTTGAATTTGTGCATGTACCACTTGCATCTTTTTTTGTTACTAGTCAACACCATACTTCTTGTTGGAGATTTTATATATTTATTAACATTTATATTTATGAGAAAGTATAAATATGTGATCTGTATAGTGAATATGAAATTATGAAGATAAAAAACTTATTGACTTGTTGTATAATTATATAGTTGTATCGTCCAAAGAGGATTCAAACTAATAAATGAATTTGATCTCTCCATTCAATATTCAAACAGATGATGTCTTCAAATGAAATTGTAAACTATCTAAAGCACATGAGATACTTCGGATATCTGCCAATTTCGAATTTCGGTTTCAAATTTTTTTGTTGTAACTTGATTTTTCTTAGTAACTATGACTTCTTGCAAAATAAATAAATAATATATACTAATAATTTTCTGCAAAAATTAATTTGATGGTAATAATAACAAACTTTATGCCAGTTATTTTTATCTCAAATCAATTATCACGTTTTAAGATGGAAATTCAAATTTGTAAATTCAAAAAATTTCTGATATGCCCGAGAAATTTTTGGGAAAAATTGCTAACTATAATGATCTTTATAGATATGGATCAACCTCACACCACCATTCTTTTACCTCAAGGAAATTTTTATATTTATTACATCGTATAATGATTATACTTACTTAAAAAGATAATTTCATCTTGAGAATCAGAATTCATTAACGTTTTTATTTATCTTAAATTATCATAATATAAAATTATTCGTGGACTAGTTCACTTATATCATATATGACGTGAGCGTGATTCTAAAACTATAATTGTGGGACATTTATGAAGCTTGACATAATTTTTCAACTATTAAAATGAATTACGTTCTTTTGAAATGAATGAATGTATGTTTCCATTTCGCCTAAAAATGGAGAAAAGAGAAGATCATAAAAAGGGTTTTCGATCTCAAAGAATAAATGTGAGGTCATTTTGCTGAATGCACACGTGAAGCGGTTTCAAAATGCATGTGAATTAAGTCCTGTTTCACTCCAGTACTAATATAACTCGAGAGGTATAGTTGATATGAATATTAAATAAGGACATAATTTGGAGTTTGAGCATTATTGCTTGTACAAATAATTGATAATTATTTAAATTTGAATTTAGAACTTAGAGTGAGAAAAAGAAGGAAAAAGAATCTGATGTTGTATTATTATTATTCCTTTCATGAATTGTCATAGAAGAACTGGTGAGGCAAGTACTAACTAACTTGAAGAAGACATCTCAAAATCAAGACCCTTAATTTGTTTGTATATTTAATTTCAAACAATAATAATTTCAGTTTCAATATATTGATAATACATACTTCAGCAACATTGATTTTGATGTCATAATCAAAATAAAACTAAAACCTTCAACTAACCAAACTATAACATTAATGAGATAATTAAGTGGTAAATTATATGTTCAATTTAATTTAATGCTTTAAATGATAGTATATATACATATAGATATATAATAAAAGGAAATAGGAGACAAGGTTCCAACATATATATATATATATATATATATATATATATATATATATATATATATATATATATAATAAAAGGAAATAGGAGACAAGGTTCCAACATATATGGTGCATTGAAAACCATAAATAAGTTGGGTTGTGTCCCAAAAGAAAACAGCTGTTTTTTTGCTGTTTTTTTCAGATTCTACTAAAATTTAATTTACTACTAAGTCTTATTTTAAATAAAATAAAATAAAAGCAACTAGTAAATCATACTATTTGCTATCAGTAGAACATAACATATTTGGCTTATTATCAAAAGAAAGGAGAAATATAGAGTTTAATGATGAACACATTTTAGTATAACATATTCAATATTACCGGAAGGCAATTCGCCTACTGTTAGAAAGAGAGAACATATACAATATTAGTTATCAGAAATGCTAATTTTAAAACCATATAAATGAAAACATATCATTACATTATAGCGTCGATTAAATTTCATAAGATTTAAAACATTGGTAATTTTACTATAATTATATGCCATCAAAATATAAGTAACAATTTGAAATATTCGACGTCATACTAATGCAAATATATGAAGTTCGAAATATTATGAACTTTAATATTCAACATACTAAAATGTTGTATTTTTTTATACATGCAATTTAGCACTTTCGATTTTGAAATACAATCAACCTTGGATATGTTGCCATTAGAAAAATGATAACCCTTTAAATTTAAATCTATCCCTAAATGTTCCATTGCTTAGAACAAGAATATTGGTGCAGTGGGAAGTATAACTAATTGACAAAAGTTGTGGATATAAAATCTGGAGAAAGAGGAAACATAACATAGGACAGCTGCATTTGCTCAGAGTCAGAGGAATCTCATGAATTTTTTTTATTTTTATCAAATTTTTTGGGCAAAAAGAAAATCCAAAAATGCAGCCTGTCTCCGCCTCATACTTAGTCTACTTCTAGACCATATTAATTAATTAAGCAATTAATTAATTAAATATATGCAATTAGATTAATTTTACAAAGTGAGGTCTTATGTTATCAAATTTATGAACCAAGTCCTTTGTTTTTATGAAGAATTAAAAAAATGGTTTTAATTGTCTTATTCTCTCAAAAAATAGGTTGTTAATGTATTTATTTTAGTAATCTAGTTTCTTTTAAATCAGCTTTTTAGTAATATACAGGTAATTTAGTGTTATTAGAAAAATTGAAATGAATGATCAATATTTGTTTATTTTGTTAAAATAGAGGAGTATTTTTGTAATTTCCAATTGAACTTGGGAATTATGTGTGTGAATACGAAACAAAAGCAACATGCACGAGACTCCTGATTTAATCTGGCATTGTGTATGAATCAAATTTGTTGTGTCACTTCCCATGAGTCATTTATGTAACGAGTCATATTCTGTTCAAAGCCAAAGTACCATCTTTTTCTTACTGCAGCAACTGTTAATATTAATTTAGTTAGTTTGTAACTCATGTTTCAATTAAATTTGACTCGAAAATTTGTCAAAAACCAAGCCAGATGTTATTTCTGAGCTGAGTTGACTCTTATTTCATAACATTACTATTATTTCGATATGTGACTAATCGAGTCGAGTTGGCTCGAGTTATTTCGACTTAAATTCGAGCTGCAAATCTGAGTTCAAGATAGCTATTCCAAATGGAGCTGATCAGGCTCGATCAAGTTTGAGTCAATCTCAAGCAAATCACAATCAATCAAGCTCAATATTTCTTTTGTCTAATGTCACTTTTTATCTATAATCATTTGGATCTATAGTTTCTCAATGTTTCTTTTTATAATGTCACTTTTTATCTATAATCATTTGGATCTATAGCTTTTCAATGTATTGAAACATCAATGACATATATATAATTCTATTATGTTACTACATTCTTGTAACATGTTATGTATTTGTTAGTATACATATAGATACAAAAATTCAAGAATGAAATATTGTGAAAGGAAATTGCATGATCAACCAATGGGTATACCGTATATGTAACATTTGTATCTCAAAAAGAAATATATATATAATATTTGTTTGGATGCATTTTGTTTAAATTGGGCCTTTTCTACAAATTCTATTTTGGGCCTTTATGCAGGCTTCCAAACCTATAGATATTATATATCTTAATTGAGCTTAAGAATGAAATAGAACATATATATATATATATAGTAAGATGATATTCCATTCCAACAGCCTAAATACACAAAACTTACAAAACAGGGCTGACAATTTTTGCGACTAAATAACTTTTTTATTAAAACTACAAAATCTCTCTCTCTAGTTATTACTAGTTGCCTGAATTAAAGATAAATCCTCGGTTTCTTTCATTTTATTCAGTTCAGCATACATCTCTTCAATCATCGGTTTCCAAAGTCTCACTCTCGCATTAATGAACCAATTTGATACCTGCAAATTATATATGTACATGATTAACTTAAAAGTACCAGTATTAATATAGGGCCTTTGCAATTTTCAATAATAGAGGGGCGTTTAGCAAATTTCCCTAAATATAACTCGTACCTGACTCCTACTCAAACCGGCTTTTATCGCAAGCAAGTCCTTCTCATTGTCATTAGGATACCTATTAAAACAAATAAGCACTTTTATAAGTCAAATAAATAAGTTAAATAAATAAGTTTCATCAAATGCTTCTAAAGGTAAAAACGTATACACAAATATATACATGAATAAATAAATAAGTGAATAAACAAGTAAAATTGCTCTAATAAAAATAAAACAAAACATATAAAACTTATGGTCGAATAAAGTTGTGAAACTTTTACAAGTCAAATAAATAAATAAACAAGTTAAATAAAATGCTCCTAAAAGTAAATCTAATATACAAATATATACATGAATAAATAAATAAGTAAATAAACAAGTAAAGTAAAATTGCCCTAATAAAAACATAACAAAACATAAAAAACTTACGGGCGAAGAAAGTTGTGAAACATCCAAGTGCGTAAAACCGAGACCGATTTTTCAGGAAGGCCCCTCTGAGGCCTCCAACTTTGCGATTCAGTCCTTTTCATCTTCTCCTTCTGTTGTGAAGCCCATTGTTTTATGAAAGACAGCTCGAAGCCTTTTTCCTTTTCATTTTCGCGCTTTGTTTGTTGTGAAATGAGACTTATTTCGTTGGTGATTCTCTCTCTAAGGTTTTTGTAGAGAGAGGAAATCGCCAGGTGGGCGAATGGGGCGGGACCAGTACAGGTTTTGTTTGAGTCGGTACGGTTTTTGAATTTTGAAGTTAGGGTTTGGATTTGATCTAAGCATTTATTGTACCGCTCATCAATCTGTATATAACATAACGAAAGAAAAATAGATTTTGAAGAGGTAAGTTAAGTCTTTGTAAAATGATATAATATACCAACTTTTTAATTTAAATATAAATAAAATGTACCAATTGAAGCATGTTTTGTAGTTTTTCTCTCTGTTCATTTATTTCATTTTGGACAATTTTGCCCTCCATGAGAGCCTCTTGTTTATTTGAACTAACACCAGAATTTTGTACCTAATAAAAATAATTAAATTTTTAATAAAAAAAAGAGTGAAAAAATAAATAAAAATAATTACCGGTTCGAAACTTGGATCATTTAATGAGCATGCTGAATCAGCAAGCACAAAACTCGATACGTCAGAAAATATTTCTCGCACTGCTTGTAAATATTTCGAATTAATGTTTTCTCTTGCTGCTACGGAATTATAATAATAATAATTTGAAGGGGTCGGTTTGTAAAGCGAACAGCTGGCTTCTGATAGCTCGCTTAAAGAAGGAACTTCATAATCGGTCCAATTACTAAATACATCTTTTTTTGGGGGGTTGAAAGGAAATTGGTCGTTAAAGGAGGGTTGGAGCGTAAAGTTGACGGAAGAAGAATTGACGGTGGTGCAACTTTCGGTTGGTTCATAATTTAGTTGAAATTGAGGGGTGGTTATGTAATTATGATTGTTTTGTGGAGTTGGATCCGTGTAAGTAAATGGTAAGTCCAGTTCGTAGAATAAATCGGTGTTTTGTAGAAATAAATTGTTCATTTTTTATGGGGTTTGTGGTTTAATTCCGTGCGAATTATTCAATCAACCTGAAAAAAGGAATAATGTATAAATTTGTGTTATGAGATAGATTGGTCATGTTTTGTGGGTAATAAATATAGTTTTCATACTTGACTTATGATGGAATATTTAGCGAATATTGAGCAAAAAAAGGATTAGAACAACAAACAGCACAAACAACTTTTTCTTTTATTTATTTTTTATCTTGAAGGGTAAAGGAAGAAAACTCATGCATTAGGACTTAATTATCTAAAATTACAAACAAAACCCATCAAAACATGGTCCATAATATAGTGTTTGTGCTTGTTTGCAAATTAGGCATATTATAGGCTTTCATTACGAATTTTCCAAATATTTAACCTTATATCTTACTAGCATTGTTTAAGGCCTAATTCAATATTAAATTACCCTAAATTTGTAATTGAAGATAAATAAAAATATGAGAACAAGAGTCAAAAGGAAAATGTCAAATAACTGCATGGAGCTGAAATGTATATTGAAATGAACAATCTTCTAAAAGCAAGAATGACTAATATCAATGTGTTTTAAGGAGTAAAGATGAGCATGTATGTCTAAATGAGAAAAGAAATTAAAATAAATTACAAGAGACAAACCTTCTCACACCTGACCAAGCAAGATATCCGAAATATAACAAAACCTGAAAATAAATAAATAATACCGAAATTAGATTAATAATACCCCTAATACAAACTCTTTTTCAATTTTCAACCCTCTCTATAAAAGGAAAAGTGGCCATTTCCATATACACAGGCTACAAGAGAGCAATTTCTTCTACCTAATCAGTGAGAGAGAGAGAGCCTGTGGAGAGAGACAAGATAGAGATGCTATATAGAGAGAGAAGCTCGAGAGAGAGGGAAGCTTTAAAACAGACAGAAATGGCCAGAATAAAAGAACAGCTTGTTTTGAAGTGATCAGAGACTTGAGTTTTCATACAGCACAAAAATACAAGTATGAGGGACCCCTTTGTAAATACTATTTATATATGCACCTCTTTCTACTTTTTTTCGTATCGGAAAATTTTGGATTATCTTCATTTTTATTGAAAATACTTCTACAACAAAAGTTAACAAAAAAAAAATAGAACTTTCATATTTGATTTTGCACATATGATATTTTCGAAATCTCAGAGTTGGAAAATCATTATTTTTGTTTTTGTTTCAAGTTAGTTTTATTTATTTCAAGTTAGAAGTCCTATTCTTTTCTATATTTTATCCTTACAATAAAGTTTTCAAAGTTTTAGAATCTGAAAGAAATTTTATCATAAAAGCATTCGTTTTACAATTTTTTAGCTTATTGCCATTTTTAAAAATAACTCCATTTTTGTATAAACAAAATATCCATGCAAACACTATTATCGTTTTAGACTGTTGGATTATGATTTGTTCCATTTTTCTTGGTTACTGAGATTAATTGAAATATTTCAATGTCACAAGTTGATTCAGTTTAGCAGGAAATATTTACTGGACCTTAGTCAGTACAAATTAACTCAAATTATTCTTTTCGGAATATTAAAATTTTTTGACTACTTGATTTTGTGCAGCTAAAAGTATATATCTATATAATATTAAATTTTAAAACTTATTTGTTGTAATTCATTAGTATTGTAATGACCATTTATTTAGAAGTTTGAAATGTAATTAAATCATTTGACCAAGTCTTCTCCCCTTCCTCTTGTTATAAAAGGAGGTTCTCTATTTTCTATAAGTAATACAACAAACAATACATTCTTTTTATCTTCCTCTCAAATATTATTTTTTCAACTTGATTTAAGAAATCATGATGCATAACTTCATTTCTCTTTGAAATGAAGCCCCGTTCAGTGATTGTGCTACTGGTGCGGATACGAACCTTTCTCGTGATGTAGAATGCTGGAAACGGATAAACGGGATTCTCTGCACAAGATGATATTATTCTGTTTTTAGATCAATCGAAGCTCGATCACACGGCTACACGCTAGACTTGTCTTATTTTATCATAATTTTATGATTTAATTTAATATTTCGGCTAATTTTTAATAGTAACCAACAATATATATAAATCCAATTTATTTGGTAAGTTATAATTAGTGTTAAATTTCATAAAAACAAGAAAATGGGGCCCAAAGCAAATAAGCACTATAGTCTTTTGTATGAGTCCGATATTTCTGTGGCCAAATAGGTCACTCATCATTTTTGATAGAGTATGAGGTCCACATGATGAGCGGTCCTGATTGTATTATTGTCGGCTGCATGATTCATTTGGCCACGGAAGATTCGGACTCCTTTTATACACAGTGGAAATAGGATTCGATGCAATTACAATAATTGCAGTGGGGTCGATCAATCTTCACTAATACTGCAATGAAAAAGGTCAGAGCCAAAGGATTTTAAGCCATCTTTAAAATATTTATCGGTTTTATCACCTCATGATTGAATTGATCTCTCAAAGACAATTTCTTAAAATATTTCTAATTTGCTCCCTGAACCATAGGCCTATTAAGTTTTAAAATGTACAAAAAATGATATATTCAAAAAATTCGTACTTCAGATCATGGGAAAGTATAGACTGAAAATAAATGTTATAGACCCAAGTTTGCACCAGTTATGTACTGAAAATAAATGTGATGAACCCTTCTTTTAGTTACAAAAAAGAATAAAAGAATCAATAAAGCACACTATTTTTGACTTTTCTTATAGTAGTATATTAAAAATTGAAGATTTAAAGCAAATAAAAAATCATATTGTAATGATAGAAAGGAAAGAATTTTGTGTTTAGACCCCTATAATAATATTTTCCTAGATTTGAAACAGCACATTATTCCAAGTATAACAGAAAGCCAATCATTCATTTACATAGGAAAAAGTTGGCTTCCATGAAATTTAGACTCATTAATTATTACTTAACCAGACTAGGGACCTGTTTGGATGTACAGTAATTTTATAAGATAGGATAAAATCTATGGAAAATCTGCTTAAAGATTTTGTTTTGAATTTTATACAATCTGCTCGTTTTAAAAATTATACCATCTTATAAATTTTGTTTTAAAAAGTTATCCTTGTTTTAAAAATCTGCTTAAAAATTCTTATTATTGTTTTAAAAATTACACTTCAAATCAAGGGGATTTTGAAAAAATTCCAAGAAGAAAACCTCCTCATGCTTCAAGTAACGAGGCCAAGATAGAGGTGGTACAAAAACAAAAGTGTCCATAGAAATGCGAGATAAAATCGATGTGGTAAAAAAAAATGAGATTGAAGAAAAGTTGTATGCATTTTGGATATATATTTTAGTGAATATATAATATATATAACTATATAATTGTATTATCTTATTTTATATGAATTTAAATGTGGATAATATTGTGATAATAATAATCCAGATATTATCAGATACTAATATATAAATATAAGTCCAATTGAATATTAAAAAGAGTATATCAATGCGATTATATTTTTTGCTTGCTACGAAAATTTATCAAGAATAGTGAAATAGCATAACTATCAGATATTTTTTCTACTGAGAAATATTAAATTCTGTCATAAATATCGCATTTCTGATATTGAAAGCACTCTAATACATTTCAGTGGTTTACTATTAAATTTTATCAAGTATTTACAAATAAAATAATATGAATAACAAATATATTTTTTACCAAAGAATAGCAGTAAATTTTATCATCAAAGTTTTTTTAGTATCTTTTTCATTAAACGAAGGAGCTCAAAATCTCACTTTAATAATTTCATATTTCATATCAATGAAACTGGAAAACGTGATAAGAACTATAGAATTGGCAATCTTTTGTTTTGAATCCAAAATCCAAAAAACAACGCAAAAAAATAAAACAAAGTACATAGGCGCATTAAATGTGGGGGTCCTCCATATACTATTTTTTCCACTAGAACAAGGAATTCCTTTCGGATGATAGAATTATGGTCGGATAATTCGTAAAACAAAAAGATCTCCCACAGTAGCATCAAATACTTTTTTTTTTATCTCTGTATTTTACCATTTAACCAATTTATCATTATCATTATTATATGAACTTGTGTTTTCTTGTTGATATTATAATCTTGATTAATTGAAGAAAAATGACTTGTTTGAAATTTGGATTCTTATATTGAAGTTAATAATTATCATTGACCTTCATTTTGTTTACCTAGCTTAATAATTATAATTATAATTGACCTTCATTTTACTTACCTAGCAAACCAAGGTGTGTACAATATGCATTAGGGTAGGAGAAAAGTTTTATATAGATCAAAGGGACGAGATGACGTGAGCAAAATCTAGTGGGGAAAAGAGAGGGCTGACAAATCTTTATGGGGTCAGCAAATTTGCCACCCTCATTTATTACTTGATGTTTTTTTTTTAATATTTTAGTTTCAGTTTCAACCCTTGTAAATCGTATGGACATAAATTCTTCATACACAATAAATTAGTATCTAAAATAGTAAATGTTTTAGCTTAGTAATTCCTGACTTCACAATTGATTTTTCTACACACATATTGTTTAGTGTCCAAAATGCACTGTCATTTGCACTTAAAATATTGATCTAGATTATGATCAGTTAAAGAACTTGTACTCTTTATCGTTTAAATACTAATATAATCTCAATTTAGATATAAAAAATGATAGTATATATCATTTTAATTATCAAAGAGTTTCTTTTACCTATTTTGTATACTTTTTCTCTCTCTCTCTCTCTCTCTCTCATATATATATATATATATATATATATATATATATATATAGGTATATATTATATACTTTTCTTTTTACATTTCTCACATTTGTTATATTATTACATTTACAATTGAATATTATACTGTACAAGACACAATTCCTGCCACAAAGTATTTTATCCTAATAAAATTTAAGAACTGTTCAGACCAGACAAGTGACTACCATACCTTGTAATCATTACCTCTCATTAGTCACACCATTCACAAAGATGAGTAAAGAGGTTAGACATGGTTCATTTCATTAACATGAATTCAAACTGTATTTGAAAGAACTTTCAGAAGAAAATAAAACTAATTCTATTTATTTCCTAGCCAAGACATACTTAATTACTACTTATACTTCAGTGAATTATTTACCGGGCAAAAGCTTTATTGTTCTTTATTAATATAAATTCATTTAATTCAATGTCCATTTGTAGATGACATTTCGTGTATGGTCAGATAAGGCAACGTGTGTAAGAGAAAAACAATACAAAATAAAATAAAAAGAACTCCTTTTTGTCTAACAGGCGCGCATGTATGTTTATGTATGTATGTTTGTGTATCATATCACATGCTTGTGCAGTTAAGCCCCATGCTGATTCATACCGGTTTTTTCACTGTACCAGTCCAGTATAGCTACCGTGTCTATAAAGTAGACTAGACTAGGTGGTGGTGGTACGAAATAATTAGGGCTACTATCAGAACCCTAAATTTGGCCATCATTTATACACGATGATATAACATGGTAACATATGATATTATTGCAGTTTATTACAGGAAATAGTGTGAAATCATAAGTAAACCCATCAAATCTATTGTAGACTTTTGAGTCTTTAGTTTTGACCAAAACTAATTCAGAAGAAAATATATATTTTCCATATAGATTACCCTTGTGAAAAGAAAAAAAAAAGTTGGCACCATTTTAAAGGTTGTCACTTAATAGTTATCTTTTTAAATCCTTTGAAACTCATGTCGTATATTATTTAAGAATAATGATTTTTGTGTGTGTTGCTATTTGGGCCTTAGCACAAGATCAAGAAATAACGGCCACTAAAGCCCATCTTATAATGTTTAATTTTTTTAGATAAAATCCATAGTTACTCTTTAACTATTGAAAATAGATCAAAATTAAAAAAATTGACAAGTTAAAGTTAGCAACCGAACATTGATTATATATAATTCAACAGTTATTTACATCTATACAAGTCATTCTAATCAAGTGCACAAAAATTGTTGCACTTGCAATTTACAAAATTGATAATTACCAATTTATTGACGAATCACCACAATAACAACTACTTACATTAAATGGGTCAATAATTTTAATATTTTTCTAACCTAAAAAATTATTTATTTATTTAATCAATCATTTAATTAACTAGAATGAATAGGAGAAGAATGAGTACTTCTTTCTTCATTTATTACTCTCTCAATATTTACTTCATCACGCGACGGCACCTTAAATTATTAAATAATACAAAATTATTATTACTATTAAATATTATTAAATTATTATTATATTATATATTTTTCATTATTACCTTAAGCCATAATTTCATGAAATCATACACCGTAAAACCTATCGCAACCGACGGTACCACCTAATTAAAATAACAAAATAAAAACAAAAATACCTCAACATGTTAATAATAAAATAGCAAAACTATACACGTTACATAAAAAATGGTACATAATATAATAATTATACCTTTAAATAATTAATACTCAGGCCTGAAAAAAGTGCTTTCCAACCTTGATTTTTCGCTATTAAAAAAAGACTCGCTACCGTACCATTTATTTGTACTTGATTTGGTACAACAAGTGTTTGTACCTATAAAATAAATTATTACATAATAATATTAAAAAAAATCATTACATGTCATAACAATTTAATATTTATAAACAAATTTGTTGCATCTCACTACTAACCCTAAGCTTTTTTTGTTCATTCTTTTTGGTCTAAAATAAATTATTATATTGTAATAATAATTAAAAAAAGTATTGCGTGCCATAACAATTTAATGTTCATAAACAAACTTTTTGCATCTCGCTACTAACCCACAACTTTTTTGGTCTTTTGTACTTGTGTTATTTTTGTTTAATATTTTACTATACGAGAAATTTGCAAAAAAGCCCTTACATTATGCCTAAATTGTAAAAACAAAAAAATCATGCATTTTTGAAGTGATTGAACTATTAAAACTAACGGTAGGGACTATTTTTGCAATTTTAGCAATAACACAGGGGCTTTTTTGCAATTTCAAATAATGCAGGGGCTTTTTTGCAATTTTCAATAAATTTTACCTGCATTTGTCGTCTAACAACATCAAGTGGATAAGTAATAGTTTGACCTAATAAACCGGCGAGAGATCCACATAAAAGTTTGATAATCACATTATTTTTATAATCTTTTGGGACCCGCATTTTCATTTCTTCGTAAAAATAGAATTTGAGGCCTGAGTAGGGGAATATTCCGTATAATGAAGGACCTGAACAAAAAAATATAAAATGAAATAATAAAGTATTGAATGAACTAAAATGAATGAAGTATCGAAGGAAAAAATAATTAATTATTGAAGGAAATATTGTATGTGATAATGTTGTTACGTCGGGGAAAAAAAGTTCGTTTGCTTGCTTGTTAAATAAAATAAATAAATAAAACAAAATAATTGAGTATTAAGTAGAATAAAATAAATGTTTATTAAGAAGTTTGTTTGTTATTGAATGAATAAAACATTGAAAAAAGATCCGTTTGTTAGTAAATGAAATAAGTAAATTAAAGAACTGGAAATAAATGTTAGAAAAAAGTTTCTTTGTTAGTTACTAAGTAAAATAAATGAACAAAATATTGAGATGGAATTACTTTAAAATAAATAAACAATAAAGAGATTAATTGTACCAATTCCACGATAGAGGCCTTTAAAACCGGTACTTTTGTGTATTTTTTTTATACAGTCAAAAATGCCTTTATATACATTTTCTGTATTTGCTGATGCTTTCACCTGTGTCAATCAAGTAAAAAAAAAAAAAAAAATCTTTATTTCATTTTTACCCCTAAAAGCATTAAAATATCATACATACCCCTGCAAAAATAAAAAATATAATTCCACGCTCTTAAAACTCAAAATATCATATTTATCCTTCTGCAAACTTAATTCAACTAAATCTGGACAAATTTGATACACAATTTCAAATCCGATTCCGAAATTTAAACATAATCCAATCAAAATTTTTTGTAATTTTCGCAATTTCAGAAATAATACAGGTGTTTTTTTGCGATTTTCAATAATGTAGGGGATTTTTTGCAATTTTCAATAATGTAGGGGCTTCTTTCGCAAATTTCCCACCAATAAATAATAGTATAATACATAATAAACAAACAACATTTATTTACCTCGACAGCTGTCATTTTGACTTACCCTCTAAACCTCGTTCGTGCCGAATCGGCCTAGTTTAATAATGGGAAATTTGCAAAAAAGCCCCTGCATTATTGAAAATCGCAAAAAGCCCCCTGTCGTTTGTCGGAATTTTTCGCAATTTCTTGCATTTTGTTTATTTATTTATTTACATAATATTTCAGAATTTTTTGCGATTTCAGAAATAATACAGGCGCTTATTTGCTATTTTCAACAAAACAGGGGCTTTTTCGCAAATTTCCCAATAATGAATAAATAACCAACATTTCAGTACCTGATATGCCAATTTCGTTCTGACGAGATCAAGTGGATAGGTGCATATAACAGCTGTACCGCCAGCTGTCGCGCCGGATATTAAATCCAAAACCGGGCCCCGATCAAAATTAGGGTTTGATAAAATAATCCATCTTCTGTATTGTTCATACGCCATATAATGTAAAGCGGCATATGGAACGATTCTCGCCACGCTCGCTCCGTTTCCTCTGAAATATAATAATTTAATAAAAAAAAGAAAAGGGTAAAATTACATACGTACCCTTGAATGAAGAAGGCAGGTTTATATATATATATATATATATATATATATATATATAACCTTGAGAGAATTAGATTTAGGAGTGTGTTATGTTGTTTGTAAAAAAAAGATTTAGGACTCTATAAGATATAATTTAATAAAAAAAAGAAGGTAAAATTATGTATGTACCCTTGAAAAAGTGAGGAATGTGAAATTTACCCTTGAAAAAGTGACGAATGTTAAATGAGAAATGTCAATTTTGGCCTTTAGAAAAAACTTGAATGTATGAAATTTGTCCAATTTTGAGGGAAAATTTTGACATTTTGAACTCTCTCTTGTGCATGCATAATAAATAAATAAATAAATAAATAAATAAATAAAAAGTTGGGTTGTTTTGAAAAGGAACAGAAGAAAGGAAAATAAAATTGTACCTGTAAAAGCCTAAAAGACCCTCGGTTTGGAAAATTTTACGGAATGATCCAGTTAAACCTGCTCCTTGAAATTCTGCTCTTCTTGTCTGAATATCAAAAAATGGAATGTGCATTGTATGACAAATCATACGAAATTGAACAAATAATCAAAGTAATTCTGATATATGCAACTCTAATTAGTTTAAGCTCGCTTATATTGTTAAAAAATAACTAGATAATTCATTAATGAAAAATGTAATAACGAAATTCACCCCAAAATTTTCCTTAGAGCACACAAGTTGCAAAATTATTGGAAAAAACGGCTTAAAAGTTACAAACAATAATATTATCAAATTTTTCTAAGCCGGGATAGAATTTCGCTAAAGAAACTCATAATTGAGCTGAACATCTCACTACTACTAACATACCATTAATTAAAAAAATCACGCCCAATTTCCCTCAAAACACAAAAAGGTACAAACTTCTCTCAAAAAATCAATAATAATTTACAAAAACCAAAGTTGGCAAATTTGACCAACCAACCTGGAAGAGAATCTTGACGCGCTCGAGCGGCGCCACGGCCGTCTTGGCGACGCCTCCGGCCACTCCTCCGGCGATCAGCTCCTTCACCGGAAGGGGTATCTCCACCTCCTCCCCCCCTTTCATTGCCTCAGAGTGAATAATGAACGTCAAAGAAGTATTCTTCTGCTGAGAATTGAAACAGAGGAGTTTTGGGGGAAGGAGAGGATATTCTGAGAGCGTATTTCTTATTCCGAGAGCTGAGGGTATGAAATCAAGATGCTGTAGCTGTGTACTTCCTGCTCTCGGAATAAGAAATGTGCTCTCAGAATTGAAAGAGAGAGGAAGTTCTGGCGAAGGGAGCCGGTATTCGGAGAGTTTATTTGTTATTCTCAGAGCTGAGGGTGTGAAAAGAAGGCGGTCTAGGAGTGTATTGTTGCGCTCGGAATAGTAAATATGCTCTCGGAATATGATGGAAGAAGAAGAAGAATTAATTCTGGTTTGGGAAAGGAATGGCATTCTGAGAGCTTGTTTCTTATTCCCAGAGCTGAGGGTGTGAAATGAAGAAGGTCTAGGAGTGTATTGTTGCTCTCGGAATAGGAAATGTGCTCTCGGAGTATGATGGAAGAAGGACGAATTCTGGTTGGTGGCTATAGTTTGGTTGTATGGATTTTATGTTTCTCATTTTGGTGTTAGTTTTGTGTAGCGGGTTAGAATTTTTGTTTGTGAGAGTGGAATTTTGAGTGCTGATAAAATATATGAGAGTTTGAATACCGAAATTTTATACTGTAGTTTATATGCATGTTGGTCGATTATTTTGATAAATTTGATGAGATGAGAATTTCAATATATTGTTGACCAAATAAATCTTGAAATTTTATGGTGACTTTTTATTATTTGAGATTTTATTTATACCCGAAAAAGTTGGTTCATATCAAATAGGTATTTTTTTTTATTGTTTAATTTGATGGAAACCAGTACTTATTATGTAATACTTTTTGAATATGGATTTAGAAATTTGAACTTTTTAAAATGAGAAATTTGTGCAATCGGTGTAGATTTTTGAAATAATATATAGCATAAATTGTTTTGGGCTAAAAATATTTGATTGAACCTACTGAATTCTTGTCTTAAAAATTAAAGCATATTAAATTATAACCATACATATTTTGTGATTTTCAATCCTAACCATACATATGTTAGGGTTTCAATTCTAACAATAGAGGTGCATAAGATAATCTCCAACCCACCCAACCCAATCAATCCACCCAATTAAGTTTAATCCTAACCATACATATTTTAGGGTTAATCTCTACGAGTAAATATTATTTCTTAGACTTAATAATATATAATACTCTCTTTTTCTCTAGTTTTTTGGCAGTTTTAGTTATCATGTTTATACTAATAAAATTTGAAAAAAAAGTCTTGATGTATATCGTTTATCATACTCTATGATATGTTATTAGAAACTTTTTATATAATACTAATTATTTAAATTTTTTTGATTTGCATAGTATAAAATTATAAATCCAAAAGACATTAATAATTAATAAGAATGACTCGTTAAATGAGTACAAATAGTATTTATGAAAATTAAAGTAATTTATTAATAAAATAACACAAAACAATACTTTAGAGATTAATAAATAGAAAATGATTTTTTTTAATCAAATCAAAGATAATGCAAAAAAAATTCTGTCATACCATATAACGAAGATGCAATTGTTTATATGCATTTGAGTCATGACTTTCTACATGGAATTCTACGCATATATGTAATCATGAGACATGGAGAACAAATAAGAAATCTTTGAAATTCTTTATACTATCTTTGAAACGTTTCTGCTTTATTTTGTTTTATTATTCGTTATAGGACAAGTTGGGTTTGGTTTCATTGGTGATATCTAAATAAACCCCCTAGTTCTTGTGCATATTTACAAGAAGAAACTTGACATTAACTTCTTAACGGCTTTCTTTGCAAGTTATTACTTCTTTGGACCTTATTTTCCACCCATATTATTCCTTAATTACCACTCGCAACAATCAATACTTTTTTCCACTCTCAACATATTATTCCTTAATTACTCTTTTATCAATCATTATTATATGATGGTTATTCCTGAATAACCATCATATATAACTCTAATCATCAAAAAGAAAAATGATGATAAATATTTTTTAGCGGTCCTCACAACACAATCTTGTTAAACAAAAGATTAACATATACTATTGGATCAACTACAAGAAAAAGAAAGGATAAATTAATAATTAGATAAATTTCAAGCAGTCAATTTGGAACATGGACTTCTTTTATGATAAATTAATAATAATCAGATAAATTCGAAGCAATCAATTTGGAACATGGATTGCTTTTAGAATAAAATTCATAATAATAATTTATTTAGATAAATTTGAAGCATTCAATTTGGAACATGGACTGCTTTTGGCAGAATTTCATCATAAGTCCCTGGCATGAGAGCATGACATGTAGAATCAATCAACTGCACAGAGCTATTTTTGTTGCTCTGGACAAGCCTAAGAAGAACTCTCTCAAGGTCCACTGCATCAGACCAATCATGAATTTGGGCCTTCAAATCATTTGGGTTTGTGTAAATAAGATCCCACAAAGGGTAGTTTTTTCTAGGCATAACTTGATCTTTTTCGGTTAATTTTAATGAAGGGCAGTAATCCCCTTTTCCATCTCCTAAGTAAATTAGCCTTTGTTTAATCCCCTCTTTGTAGATTGATTGCTTTATTTTTTCCATTATCTTGCCCTAAGAATGATAAGATAAATGAAAAAGATAAGCTACATTACCTCAAAAGGAAAGATAGGATAAATGATGTTAATTAAAGAGAAGTAGGAATAATTTCATACGTTTGTATACATTGGAGAGATATAACAAAAACAATTTCAATTTCAAGTGAAATACTTTATTAATATACATGGCAAGATGTAATAGATCCAAATTATGACTTTTGTTGGAAGAAAAATATTTTAAATACTTGATCATTATTATACTATTTGATCATCAATTTTGGTGTCATGGATTATATCAATTTAGTTTAGAATTAACTTGGAATCATGTACTAAAACACTTGAACAATGATAAACTAATGCCATTTATACAAAACGATTTCTTTCCTAAATATTAAAAAAAGAGAAAATATTAAGAAATATTAATGTACCTTGCACATGTTTGGAGGGCAAATGCCAAGTCTACAACCATGAGAAGAAGTATTGAAATCATGGTGAGGGGAAATCCTAAGCCTCCCCTCATTGTCCACATAACTTGGATTTGAGATTATTTCGGAGAAATAACCAGTTAACTCATGGTGTTGAAGTATAGTTTCGATATAAAATATGTTTGCATCACTTAATATTTTGAGCTCGCATCTGTGTAAAAACAAAAAAAATGTGAATTTAAATTAATTCTTAAGTAGATCCACTATTCCGATATATTGTGAAATTATAATTTATTTTATTTTATTTCAGTGAGAGTAAAAATGATTAAAAATAATCTGGGCAAATTTTGAAGATATATATACCCAAGAGCATATGCCGATTTAATGGCAGAAATTGTGTTAGGATACAATGGAGCTCTTTTTAAGATCTCTTTGATCTCTTCGATGAATTTTCCTTGTGAATGAAATTCCTCCATTATCTTGTCCTGGGAAGAAATAATTAAAATATTTGATTATAAATTTATAATTAAAAAAATAATGATTGTCTTCATGCTTTCATTCACTAAATAAAAAATTAATAAACAAGTCTAATTTTCATGATGATCAACTAAACAAAATAAACATACATGTGCTATTATTGTCTGCATGATATGATGATTGATGATCAACTAAATAAACAAGTCTAATTTTGTAGGATAATAAGATAGAGAAAGTACAATTAAATAAAAGAAAAAGCCCTAACAAGCCAACACTTAACTTTATATACATATAATTATTGTGTATAAGTAAATGATTTTATCCATGCTCAAAAAATGTTACAAAAATATAACATCTAAAATTAAATGAAGTTGAAGTTGCCTACCATGGCAGAATTCCAAGGCAAGGTTAGAAGAAGCTCATCAAATCTTTCCGTTCCACCAAGATCATCTATCACCCAATTATCACTATCACAATCTATAATCGTCTTATCAAAATCAAACACCACCACAATTCCAGCCATTTTAAAGGGTAAAAAAAAAAATAGAAAAAAGAAAAATCTAAAAAGTTTTAGTGCATCAGATATGAATGTGTTTTATATATCAATGAGGCAATATGGCAAGGGTATATATAGGGAAATGAAGGTGGTACAAAAAGGAATATTTCAAGGGGAAAAAGAGAATATTTTAGAAAATTCCAGTATGGAGAGAGGTTAGTGGAGATGAGCACAACTCCCATTTTGATGAATTAATGAATTGAATTGAGTTGTACAAACAAATTATAAAAGGTGACGGAATTGGATTTTGGAATATGCTTTTGAAATCAAGATAAAAACGGGTTGCCAAATTGGTAAATATTGTAATGCGTGGATTTCGGAATTTCTTGTTTTTGGTTGGTTTCGTCTCGTTTTGGAGTTTGATTTTGATTTCTTCACCCTATTTTGGGCGGTTTTAATGGACTACTCGGTGCAGATGTATATCATTCAGTACACATTATTAATTTTATGTATAATAAATGTTTTTATATATTTAGTCCACTACATGGAAATTTTGATGATTCTAATGAAGGCGTGATCAAAGAAAACCTAAAAGATCCAATTTATTTGGCAGTTGGTTGCGCACTTGTCATTATGGCAAATCAACCAAAGGATATTATTTATTTCACATATAGTTTATCATCATTTACCAATAATATGGCATGTTATAAATTTTTGTAGGCGATATGTAATTTATGTCCTTGTATATTTACATTATAAAACAGAACAATGGATATTGATGTATAACATGACATGATTACTCAAATGGAATTTTAATAATTGGTAATAAAACGAAAATAATGCATTATAACCGATCATTATAATTAGTACGAAAAACACTAATTCTTTTTTTTTTTTTTTGAGACAAATGAAACACTAATTCAAATATTATGTGAAATGTTTGTTGTGCCATATTAAAGCCCTAATTAATTAAAAACAGTATTGCTACCTAAATCATTTAGCCAATCACGATTCATGAACAATAAACAATTTTTTTTTTTGAACAATAAACAAAGTTAACTAAAACATCGGATAGATTCACTCTCCTTTTTGCCTCGTCAAGACGAGAGATCTTGTCGCCTTAGATATCATCACATCTTCTCCATTTCATTCCACAAAAAATGGTTACTCTTAACTCCCCATATGACAATTCAAAAAAAAAAACTCTCCATATGACTTCCTTCTAAGCACTAGTGATATAGCTATTATTATCTTAACTTAATGGCTTTAGATATCATCACATCTTCTCCATTTCATTCCACAAAAAATAGTTACTCTTTTTAACTCCCCATTTCATGACTTCCTTCTAAATACTAATAACATATTCATTATTGTTTTAACTTAAGAAGTGACATACGACAAACTTAGAAGTGATTCAAGATTCTACTTTTAAGTGTGGAGTACTAATAATATGTCAAATTTGCTAGCTGAAATAGTAATATATTACCCCACCAAACAAGAAGTTGTATATTCGATATTTGTTAAAAGTAATTTTTTTCTTTCTTCATTTCAAATAATCTTCCTCACATGAGAATTTCAATAAAAAAGTGTGGAGGTTGATGATTTTTTTTAAGATCACCCTTAAGAATTAATTCCAATTATGCATGAGATACTTTAGATCATAATCTCCATAACTATATAAATTTAACATAGTATTTCTCAGTTTATATTATTTTGTATGAATTAAAATTTTAGATAATACAAAAATGTAATCTAATCATTGAATGAGGGTTTTATGAACCTTCCTCAATTCATTCGAAAAAAAAATAATACAAAGTGTTCAATTTATATATTAACGGCATTTTGACTTGTTTTATCATCTAATATGTGACATATTTTAATAAGGACTAAAGCGACAGCTGTCCGCTTCTATCCACCTAGATTTTGATGTATATAGAGAAAGAAAATTCCTTATCAGAAAAGATAATCAAGCATGCTCAGCAAATCCGGATATTTATATACCACTTTTTTTGTTCATTTTTTATATTAGATAAAACATTAGCACCACCCTCTTAAACATCACAGAGAAATTGTGAACTCATGGTAATGGTCTATCTATTTCTTACAGAAATGGAGAGGATTTGTTATCCGTTACTCATGGGCCCAGCCCACTAGAAAGTTTTTTACATATGGCCTAATAAGAGAAGGCCTTCCATTTTTATTTATATCTTTTTTTATTTGAATATATTCCTTTACATTCATAAAGTTAGTTTTTTGTTTTTTTTAATAAAGAATAATGGAATTGTAAAGTTGGTGATGTTGGCTGCCCTTTAGAATTATAATGTCATCAAAATTTATAGTGTATGATGATTGGTGACAGTCACTTACAAAATTAGGGCATTCTTGATTTTATCAGGGAGATTTGGCTACATTTGGATTTTAAAATTTTAAATTTGTAGTAAAAAATTTAGAGATTTTGAGAAATTGAAATTGTAGATTTTGATTTCTGCTTATCATGATCACCATTTCATTTTGAAGTTTATAAATCCAGCCCAAAAGACTAGCATTGGATATTTATTTTATCAATACTAAGTATATCCTATTTATTATATTGAGAATAATGCAATGATTTGATGACCTTTTGCATCCACTATCTGTCCTATTTCATGTTTTATTCTAAAGTAGATCTTTTCATTAAAAAAAGATAGTATTATAATTTGATAATGCAATCAGCAAATTCAGATTCGGCCTTACATAAATACGGGCCTAAACTTGATGGGGCTGCCCAAGATAATCAAGTTTCTCAGAAAGGAAAACAAGTAACTTCATAATTTCATGTGTCACTAATAAAATTCTATCACAAATATCTTAAACATATTTGATCATATTATATACTACAACTACAACATAAGTTTATGATGACTAATTTTGCGGCCAAATTAATTTCTAAGTACAAAATTGTAACATTACAAGTTATAGGAGCTTGCCATAATGGCATGGCATGTCATGTGTTTGTGGGTGGCCTTGCTTTTATTTTTTTATTAGCTAAAACAAATAGTATAACGTATGTTACGCTGATACTTAAAAATTCCAGACGTATCATATCAGATACCGTATCGGATACTCGATACCGTATCGGACATGTCACGTGACGTATCCTAATATTTTATTCCAAAATAACACCGAATACTTCACATATACTTCTCATATCCTCATCGGATACTTTAAAAATATATTCTCAAACCATATGATTACAAATATAAAATTAAGAAAATAAGATTAAGACATATAATTATTTAATTAAGTATAATAAACAAATATTCTACCTCGAGATATTTCTATAATAACAAATTTTTAGTATCTCCGAAATCAAATTTTAATATATATATATATATATATATATATATATATATATATATATATATATATATATATATATATATATATTAATTAAATATATAAAATATAATTAATAAATAATAAGATAATATATAAATGGCCGTATCCGTATTTTAGATTTTTTGAGATTTATCGTATTACCGTATCCGTATCCGTATCCGTGTAACATAGTAGTATAACCTAATATTTTAGGTATTCATTTCATACATTATAAGTATAACTTTATATATATTTTAGGCCTTCATTTCTTGAGGTCATTTGCCTCTCGGTTTGTCTACCTCCAAGGAGCAGCACTGCCTTTTGTGCCTCCTCAATATCTCTTCATTATCATCAGTAGTTTCATACTCATCTTCAAATAAAACATCTTCAGTTCGAGCTAAGATGATTCTATTTTCAGCTCTTAGTTGCCGTATTATTTGGTCCTGTTTGGCGATGAGCGCGTCCTTTTGTGTGATGAGAGCTCTGCAATTGAAAATTTGTGCGTCTTTTTGGTCGAGAATTTCTCTCAATCTAAGAAAAAGTTTAAAAAATCAAAAACTATTAATACAAAACTAAAAGTAAAATGAAAATTATAAAAAAATAACATACGGCCATGGTGAATTCAAGTCTATCTCCTCCATGATGATATTGTTCCTTCTCTCTTTTGTGGTTAAACAAAAATAATGCAATCTTCCTTAAAAAATAAATAAATAATGGAATCTGACTCTGAACATTAAACAAAAAAGGTCAATTTATATACAAGAAGATTTGAACGATTTCAACAGCTTTCTGTAACCATTTGCTAAATTAGCACCTTTTTAATACATGTATTTACCGCGTTAATTACTATTTAATCAATCCATAACATAATTATTGTACACCGACTATTTAATTAATCCCAACTCCTTATTTTTTACCTTTTTTTGAGTCTTTCATTGAGCCACATCATAACTTTTATCTTAATTGTTCGATAAATTTTTTTGTTAAATCTTAACCTCTAATTTTTTCAAATTTATTGATATTTTATGGAAACATGTGTATGGCCATTAAACATAATTATATGATTGGTTGAATTGATGTTTTATGTTCCATTCCCGATTTAGTGCGAACCGTTGAATATGTTTCTAGTTATCAGATCTTAATCAGATGATTTCAATTAATCATGGATCAAAATGATGTTCAAATATTAATACAAATAGAATATAAAGAGTTCACTCATTAAAACATAAATAATTGTTTCTTTTCTTCTTTAAAAAATAATAATTTCATAATGAAATATTTTATTTCTCATGTTAAAATCGTCAAATATAAATTTGAGTGAATTTTCTCTTGATTTTGAATTCCATATTGTTATGGTTCCAATCTAATTTTTTTCTTGCGAAAAAATGTGAATATAAATTATATAAAGAACATGTTAAAAAATAATATGTTTATTAACTTTTACTTACCTCTCTCTCGAGTATTCTTAAGAGTCATATCATGAATTTTCTCCCGGCAGTCGGATTAAATTTTTTCTCAAATCTTAGTTTTTCATTTAAATTATTATCACAATATCACATGATTAGTTAGATAATGTTTTGTTTTATATCTCCAATTAAGTGAGAACTATCTTGTAAAAAGAAAATTCGGAGTATTGAGAACTATATTATGTTACTATGCATTACGGATTTCAAAATAACATATGTAATCAATTTATACATAATTCATATTATTTAACAACTTAAAAAAGAAAAAATAATAAGGAAAATAGTAGTGACATCTTTTTGAAGGAAATGAGTTATGTTACTTTTTTTTTCTATATATAGTATGCATATTTTTCCCATATATATTATCATATTTTCTTTTTAAAATTTATGTTAAAAATAATAATTATTTTTGATCTTTTTTAAAGTTAATCATCTATAATATCTTGCATTTTTATTTTTTTGGTCTCCTTCGTGTATGCTTGATTAATGCTTTATTTTTTTCTAATATAATATATCATGAAATAACAAGTATAAGAAAATCAAAGAGGATAGAAAAAGAGTGATATTTTAACCTTATAAATCTTAGTGCGGACATAAATTGAGATCAAAAATTAATTATTCAAATTATTTAGTTGGTTGTTATTTTTTATTTTTTATTTTTTACGCATTTATCATTTATGTTATTTTATTTCTCATTTATAAATTTTGCAAAAATATAAATAAGTAATTAAGTTATCCACAACGAAGAGTGACAATAATCCTAGTACCATTAATTATGGATGTTTTCCCAAGGAATAATATTAATTTTGGGAAATAATGTCTACAACCTTGTTCTCTACTTGTCATTTACTCTCGCTCCGCTTCGAAATAATATATATCTATAAAACTAATTTATACTTTGTATTTCGTAATTCTTGTTAGAACTATTTAATATATTTTTTTCTATTCATGAGGGATGTAATGCAAATTCTTTGTTTTCTAGGATGTGCATGATAATTTAGTGATGCTTATTTTATTTTTTTAATTTCATTGAGGACCAATTGTTAATTTTAAGTTTTCAATAATATAACTTTTTTCCCCTTACCATTAGATTTTCTAAGTTAATTTCTTCACTTTTTTGTTCACGGAACTTATTTGAATTTTTTTCTTAAAACATAAATGATATTTTCATTTTGACATGTATAATTTGTTGTATAGTTAATTTTAAATGTTGAACTCTTTAAGACAGTAATTTTCAAATATATATAATTTATTTTTTGATGTTCAAATATAATTAATATATGTTCTTTATACAATGTTTTTATCAACTAAATTAGGATTCTGTGATATAAATTGCCGTATCCGTATTCTAGATTCTTTGAGATTTACCGTATTGTCGTGTACGCATCAGTATCCGTGCAACATAGATTATAACTATATAAGTACAACCTAATATTTTAGGCCTTCATTTCATACATTATAAGTACAACCTAATAATAATAATATTTTTTAAAATAACAGCAACAACAAGAACAACAGCAACAACAACAACAACAACAATAATAATAATAATAATAATAATAATAATAATAATGGACACACTGAGTTTTCTTAAACTGGAGAGATTAAGTTCTAAGTATAGATATTTTCCGTTCTTTATTTGACTCATTAATACTGAAATTAGTTCACTGTCTCAGTGAGAAAAACAAAACCAAAATCAAGATCAAGATCAAAATAAAAAAAAACCCAAAATCAAGAAATTAAAACAAGAAGATGGGAGAGATTGTGAAGAAATATATGCTGCAGCTCCAAACGCATCCATTAAGAACCAAGGTAATAGTGAAAATCATTTCAATTTAATCATTTTTGGGTTTTTTGGTGTGATTGGTTTGGATTTACGTTTGATTTTTGAGATTAATTTTGTGAGTTTTTGTTGGTTTGTTGATTAGATGATTACTGCTGGAGTTTTGGCTGGAATTAGTGATTCAGTCGCTCAGAAGCTCACTGGTTTTGAAAAGATTGAATTACGAAGGCTTCTTCTCAAAATTGTACTCTCTCTCTCTCTCTCTCTGTTCATGATTTATTTGTGTGTGATGATCCGTAAGATGAGTTCTTGATCCAAAACATGAATTGAATTGCAATATATGCTCCACATTAGATCTGATTTGTGATGATTGCTTAATTTATATGTGCATATATTATATATACGTATTTTGTTAGAATAAATTGGTATATAGATTTCTGATTTTCTTTTTGTATTTGTATATAATATGATACAAATTTTGGAGTTGCGTAGTTAGGTAAATAGTGATTAAAGGGTTATTATTTAATATTTAATCTCTTTTGTCTTTTCTAAAAATGAAAAGATAAGTGGGGTAAAATTATATATTATTTTCCTCACATGCACTACTGAGATTTGATATTTATTAATTTTATGTGGAATAATGTCTCTTTTGGTCAATTAAAAAATGTCAAGTGCTAATTATTAATTGGAATTATTAATTTATTTATTGTGTAATGAAAATACAGATTTTTGGTTTTTCATATGGAGGGCCTTTTGGTCATTATTTACACAAAGTGTTGGATTATATTTTCAAAGGCAAGAAAGACAAAACAACTGTTGCTAAAAAGGTAAAAAAAAATAAAAAATAAATTCTAATTATAAAATGAAATTATTTATTATAATTATTATTTTATTTCAGGTGCTGTTAGAACAATTGACATCTTCTCCTGTGAATCACATGATGTTTCTACTATATATTGGATTAGTAGTAGAAAGTAAGTTTAATATTTATATTGTTATTATTATTATTATCATTATTTTATTATTTATTTATTATTTTATTTTAGGAAGGCCATGGTCAGAGGTGAAAATTAGGGTTAAGAAGCAATATCCCACTGTTCAATTCACTGCATGGATGGTACCATTTTTGTAATTATATATATTATTTTATAAAAAATTGAAAATAATTAATTGCTAATTTATTAATTTAATTTTTATATAGTTTTGGCCAATAATAGGATGGGTAAATCATCAATACATACCGCTTCAATTTCGCGTTATTTTTCATAGTTTTGTCGCAATGTGTTGGTACGTAACATTTCTATTTATTAGTTTAATTAGTGAAAATTAATTTAATTATTTATTGGTTTATTATGATTTAATTTTGAATTTTTTTTTGTTAGGGGAATATTTCTCAACGTTCGAGCAAAAACTTTGGCCTTGAAAAACAAATAATTGTTGAATTTTTTTTTAATTTGTATGTTAAATAAAATTGTCTTTTGTTCTCTTATTTTTATTGCCTCAAAATTTGGAAATAATGTAATTTGAGGCAACATTATGTTAATCACGATGTGCTGGAGTAAATTTCTCTCGGTTAAGTTTGGTGGATCATTTTCTTTATAGAAAATTGCATTTGAGTTTGGATTTGAATCATTCTCTGTTTAGAAAATTGCATTTGAATTTAGATTTGAATCATTTTCTATATAAAAAATTGCATTTGAATTTGAATTTTGAATTGACCATAAGATGTCTCCTTTATTTTTCTAGTTTCGCAGTTTATTTCCAAATGTCTATACTAACATTCTAAGTTTCATATTGGTCCGTAAATGAATGTTATGTCATCTTGGACAAAAAAAATAATAAGAGAAATGTGAATTCAAGCCCACATTTCTTATACCAATATTGACAAATCTCCTGTTTACTTATTCCCAATTGAATTTTTTTTATATTTCATATATTATTTTGTGATATATACATTACTTTTAATATAGTTATATATCAATATAATATTACATACTGTTTTATTGTTTGTGTATATATTTTTGTAATACCTTTTATAACACTTATTTTATGATTTTACATATTGTTTTTATAAAATTCATACTGTAGTACTTCAGAACACTTTTATTATTTTTTATGATATATATATATATATATATATAATGTAAATTATAAGATCTCATTTGATGTCCTACAACGGCACGGCCTATATTTCTTCTCAATTTCGAGCCCATTAAAAGAAGTCCATGTTATGGGTTACGACTGTTTCAAACACAAGCACTACATAGTCCATTTTGATATATTCTATATTCTAATTCAAAGATTGAAAAAGTCAAAAATCAAGACTCTTGAATAGGTCCAATCATTCCAATTCCAGCTATATAAATATAAACAGATTCATCAATCATCTCTCCATCCCAACACAATCAAATCATTTCTCAAACCAACCAAGAAGAACCAAAAAAAGAACTCCATCAATTAACACCAACAAATCACCACAAAAGAGGAAAAAATCACATTTAATTAAGAAATATGGCAGCTTTGAGAGCTCAAGGACTTTGCTTGCCATCGACCTCCTTTTCCTCCTCCCCGGCTCGACGCCGAGTTTCATCTTGTCGTGCAACTCTCAATCTTTCTTCTGATCTCAGCCCAAAGGGAATAGTCCATTTCCAAAAGCCGATGATAAAACTCAACGAGCTAACGCAAAACCAGCAATACACCGTTATCACAGAAATCACAAAGAGAAGATCACCCAAAAGCCCGAAAGAGACTGCGAAGCTACGAGCCATAGCAGAGGCAGTAGCTGACAGAGCTGAGATGCATGATATAATTGGTCAACAAAGAAACAACTGGAACCATCACTTTCTTCACTCTATCAACTCGTTCGCACTTAGTGCCTCTCTTATGAGTGGAATTTCCTCATCATTTCCCTCGCATTTGTTAGAGTTCAAACTCTCTTCTATGCTTCTCTTTACGGCTGCGGCTGGAATGATGTTAGTAGTTAATAAGATCCAACCGTCTCAACTGGCTGAAGAACAACGTAATGCGGCTAGACTATGTAAAAAGCTCGGACGTGAGATTGACCAAATGCTCACTACAAAATCTCATATCACAAAACAAGATGTGAGTGACGTAATGGATAAGGTGATTGCACTTGACAAGGCTTATCCATTAGGTTTGCTGCCTGGCATGCTTGAAAAGTTTCCTGAACATGTGGAGCCGACATGTTGGTGGCCCAAAAAGCAAGCTAAACAGACCGAGACGTTAACTATTCAAAACCACAGAGAAGGAAATGGATGGACTAAGGAGTTGGAGGAGCAAATGACGGGTCTAGTTAAAGTGCTAAAAATGAAAGATGAGTCGAATTATGTCGAGTTAGGCAAGTTAGTTTTGGGCGTAAACAAAAGTTTAGCCATATCAGGTCCAGCAATTGCAGGATTAGCTGCTATTGCATCAGGATTCGTGAATTCTCCAATTGGAGATTCATGGGCTCCGATTTTATCAGTTGTTGGAGGTGCTTCAGTGGCTGTTGTGAATACGTTACAACACGGTGGACAACTGGGGATGATATTTGAAATATTTAGAAATTGTGCGGGACTCTTCCGAAAGATGCAAGAGGAGGTTGAGAGCAATTTGAACGAGACAGCAGTTGAGAAGCGGGAAAACGGGGAGATCTTCGCAATGAAGATCGCTCTTGAACTTGGAGTGAATGTAGAAGATTTGAAGGAGTTTGCAAAGTTCGCTTCACCGTTGTGTAAAGTCGAGGATATTAAGGAGTTTGCGAGCAAGCTAATTTGAGAAACAACTAAATTTGTTCATTTTATTGGATGTTGATGTATTGTAGATACTAGATAGAAATAATTTTTTGATAGATGTAAATAGAAAAGATAATTCATTCTTCGATGAAAAACTAGATTTCCCAATATTTGAAATACTTGTACAGCAAACATTGTGCATCTCATATCTAAATACATACTTTAAGCAATATATGCCAAATTCCATTTTAATTACTACAATTTTTTATGTACATGGTAATAATTTTACCAATGTTGTAAATAACGTTTAGCGGTTTGTAGCTTCGAAGTCATTTTTTTAGTGAATAGCGCTTAGTGAATGCTACAACGGGTGATATTGCATATGTTATATTTCATAGAGAATCATATCATAAGTATTAATATATTATAAAAATAATTTTCATATTGATAAATATTCATATTAAACATCTCAAATAAAAATTTGTGCAGAAAATAACAAAAGTACTAGAACTGCAATGCAACCAAATATAGACTCTGATGAAGAAGAAGAGAACGCTTCTTGTTTTACTTCTCAATAAAAAATATCTTTATATTATTTTATTTCTTCATTGAATAACTTTTTTAATCAAATTTATTTTATTTTGTATAAATTCTGCCCAAATAATACAATTTAAAGCTAGCTACAGAATAATAACGTACAATGTTTGACTTTTAAATTAAGTTATATAGTATTAGGAAAATTATAACTTGTCCCTTCATTTCCTCACCAAAACGTCATATACATTATTATTGAATCATATGATATCATGATTTTTGTATTTATACCCTCTATAATATCATGATTTTTATATTTATAATCCTTTATAATGTCATGATTTTTATATTTATAACCCTATGATGTTATATTGACTTATATATCATTTTTGTGGAAAAATAAGGAGTATCATAAAAACCCTCATACTACTGTATCGGTGGTATAACATTTTATTTGCAACACTTATCTTTACATTTTAAGCAATATGCCATCCATTTTAATTTGAATTAAAAAATTTGGGTTGATTTGTTTGTGATGAAGATAATGGAATGAAGAAAGTATATAATAATGCTAGCTTGGGCAAGGAGGATTTCAAGATTTGACCTGATTGTGTCGTTGATGTTGATTGTTGAATAGGCTAGTTACTAACGAAATATTCAAATAACTGAATATTTATAAGGTTAGAAACTTAGATTGCGTCGTTGCCTCATTTGTTGTAGCAACCTATAGTGGCGTTGATAGAAAAATGTCTAAGAGAGGACAGTTTAATATTTAAATCACTTGAATTTATAACTCTTTTTTGGGAATAAGGAAATCACCCAGGAAAGAACAAAAATTGAACCTTGCACTGGTACAAAAATAAATAGACATGCACATGCACTGGTACAAAAATAAAAAGACAATTGAAATATAAAAATTGAAAATAAAAAAAAATTAAGAAAAAAAAATGTAAATTTATATATGATACATCTTGATGTCCCACAACAAGCCAGGCCCAATTTTTTTTTCTATTTTCCCAACTTCTAGCCTACACCCCATGAAAGGGAGAAACAGGACTGTTCAAATCCAAGCACTTGATATATTCTAATTCAAACATTGAAAAAGTCAAATCAAGACTCTTGAATAGGTCTAACTAACTAACAACCAAGAACCTATATATACACATTCCCTCAGTCATCTCTCCATTCAAACACAATCAAATATATTCCAAACCAAGAAGAACCATAAAAAAAACTGTAGCAGCGTGAAAACGTGTCGTTATTGTAATCACGTGTTAACAAAGATATTTATAAGTTTCCTAATTCATCAACAAAGTGTATAAGTGAAATTTTAGTTTAGGATGTCGAACACAAGTAAGCAAGGCCTTAAATATTTTAACGTTCAATTCTCACTTTGAATTTAGTGTTGTGTTTTGAAAGAATGTTGTTGTTGCTCTAAATAGAAAGAATTGCACGAGAGATAAAATTAAAAACAAATTTTCTTTTTAAAGGATAAAAGAGAAATAGTAGGGAAATATGACAATTTGTGTAACTTGAGAATCACTAAACACAATTGATAGCAAATTAATTATAAAGTATTTATAAGCAAGGTTTAATTAATTTCTTTCTAAAAATTAATTAATAAACTCATCAACCTTCGGATCCATTAAAAACTTCTATTTTTAAGTGTTCTTATAATTGATTCAACCCTTATTTGAATAATGATAACTTTTTCAAGTCAAATATATTCAAACAAATCTCTAAGAATCTTTATAAATATTTAACATTAAATCATCCTTCTAAATAACTTAACTTTAAATCTCATAAAAATATTTCAAGATTTAATCTTAAAAATACTATAATAAACGCAAAGTTTTCTCAAGATTTCATCATCAAGGCTACACAAAAAGTTTTTCCCTACCCTTAAAATTACTCACTCATTTCCATAAAATAAAACATATTTGCAACAAAATTAAAATGCAAATAGGAGAATATAAAAAGAAAAGAAAAATTAAATCAAACCCTAAAGAAGCGAATCGTTCTCGATCTCTCCTCTCCTTGATTGATTTATCACCTTCACCTTTTAGTTCAAGCACTTCTTTCTTCTCTAAAGTTCTATCGTCTCTCTCAATTCTAAAAAATTGAAGTTTTGAAGTTTATGGACATTAATGGTGGAAGAAATGAAAGAAAAAAGATCCAAAATTAATTAAGAAATATGGCAGCTTTGAGAGCTCAAGGACTTTGCCTGCCATCGACCTCCTTTTCCTCCTACCCGGCTCGACGCCGAGTTTCATCTTGTCGTGCAACTCTCAATCTTTCTTCTGATCTCCGCCCAAAAGGAATAATTAATTTCCAAAAGCCGATGATAAAACTCAGTGAGCTAATGCAAAACCAACAATACACCGTTATTACAGAAATCACAAAGAGAAGATCACCCAAAAGCCCGAAAGAGACTGCAAAGCTACGAGCCATAGCTGAGGCTGTTGCGGACAGAGCTGAGATGCATGATATAATTGGTCAACAAAGAAACAACTGGAACCATCACTTTCTTCACTCTATTAACTCGTTTGCTCTTAGTGCGTCTCTTATGAGCGGCATTTCCTCTTCATTTCCCTGACATTTGTTAGAGTTCAAACTCTCTTCTATGCTTCTCTTTACGGCTGCGGCTGGAATGATGCTAGTAGTTAACAAGATCCAACCGGCTCAACTAGCTGAAGAACAACGTAATGCAGCTCGGCTATGTAAGAAGCTCGGACGTGAGATCTATGAAATGCTCACTACAAAATCTCGTATCACAAAGCAAGCTGTGAGCGATGTAATGGATAAGGTGATTGCGCTTGACAAGGCTTATCCATTAGGATTGCTACCTGGCATGCTTGAGAAGTTTCCGGAACATGTGGAGCCAACACGTTGGTGGCCCAAAATGCAACCTAAACAGATAGATATGTCGACCGGTCAAAATGGAAGAGAAGGAAATGGATGGACTAAGGAGTTGGAGGAGCAAATGGCGGGTCTAGTTAAAGTGCTAAAAATGAAAGATGAGTCGAATTACGTCGAGTTAGGCAAGTTGGTTTTGAGTGTTAACAAGGTTTTAGCCATATCAGGTCCAACAATTGCAGGACTAGCTGAGATTGCAACAGGATTTGTGAATTCACCAATTGGGGATTCATGGGCTCCTTTGTTATCAATTGTTGGAGGTGCTTCAGTGGCTGTTGTGAATACGTTACAACACGGTGGACAACTGGGGATGATATTTGAGATATTTAGAAATTGTGCGGGGCTTTTTAGAAAGATGCAAGAGGAGATTGAGAGCAATTTGAACGAGACAAAAGTTGAGAAGCGGGAAAATGGGGAGATCTTCGCAATGAAGATCGCTCTTGAACTTGGAGTGAATGTAGAAGATTTGAAGGAGTTTGCAAGGGTTGCTTCACCGTTGTGTAAAGTTGAGGATATTAAGGAGTTTGCCAGCAAGCTAATTTGAGAAACAACTAAATTTGTCCATCGGATGTTGATATATTTGTAGATACTAGACTAGATTGAAAGAGATTCTTTGATAGATGTAAATAAGAAAGTTAATTCATTCTTTTAGAAAAACTTACACAGATTTCGCACAAAGCGTGAGATATTTGAACTACTTGTATAGCAAACATTGTATCTCATATTTAATTATACTTTTAAGCAATACATGCAAAATCCCATTTTACTACAATTTTTTAGCGTATATTATAATATTTACATTGAAGCAAGAATTTTTGTATGTTGCCCGACTCATTAATGGATGGCTGTTATTAAATTTAATTTTCTTGATCACACGGTCCTAGAGTAGCAAAATCAGATGTGCTGCCGGTATTCTTTCCATTTCAAACCACGGGTGTGGCTAAACAACATACGTATGCATAACATACGTTTTTTTACCATACCCAAAATACGTATTAAAAAAATAAGAATAAAAATTTTAACCGTACGGATGTAATATATATATTATGAATATGTTGGAGATTAATTTTCACAAAAATCAGAATATTATATCATTGCCATCATATATCATCAAAAATATGCAGCACTATTCAAAACATATATCGGAATAATAGTTTGATAATACATGATGGCAATGATATATTATTCTGATTCCAGTGAAAATTAATCCACAACATATTCATAACATATATATTACATCCATACGGTTTTTACTTTTTATAACTACTTTACGGGTATTTTAAAAAAATGTATGTTCGAACATACGGATGTTTTTTAGCATCTCCCTCAAACCACTACCAAAATCATGTAAAATATATTACAAGGATAAAATAATAATCTAAGTACATGGGTAATTCTTTCTTTTTCTACTCCTCTCCAGTGACCTTCCCCTCTCCTCTCGTTTCTCTCTCTATCTCTCTTATCTCTTCCTGCATATCTCGCTTGTGTATTATCTCTACTCCTCGTCTCCTCTCTACTCTCTAGGGTGTGGTGGAAATCAGTTTAAAGTCTGATTTTGATAAATAAAATTTCGAAAGAGAAAATATTCTCAAAAGAAGAATAAACAGAGCAACACAAGAATAAATAGCAAGTTTAATTAGAGGAATTGATTTGGTACAAAATGAGATACAAAGATTGCAACATGAATAATAAAAAAATTTGAGAAAAATGATTTCTAATTTTGAGAATAATATTTTCATGTCATAATATACTTTTTGGGTTCTAATATACTATTTTGTGATGATATTTAATTTTTTTCTATCACTACAAATATTTTTTGTGTATGAATATACTATTTTTAAAGTGTTTGCATATTTTTTTTTTTTTGTAATAGTTAATATATCATTTTTGTATGCAATATAGTGTTTCATGTTGGAGAAGAGGATTGTTTGTGTTGAACAGATGTGATGAAGGGCTTGTTTGATGTGACAGAGAAGCTTGAAAAAGAAAAGGCTTACTAGAAAAGATGTTTCTTTATTGTATTTGATTGTTGATTATTAGCAAGAAATGAGTTTCTTTATGGAAATCAAATTCCATAAAGCTCATATTTTTAGTTCAATTTATTTTCCATTCAAAATGGAGAAATATTATATTATATTATATTATATTATATTATATTATATTATATTAAGAAAATAATATTAACCTACATTTTTCTTTTCAACTAATTAAATTTTCCTTTATATCAAACAACAAATTTTACTTTTCATGATTTATATTCTCACACATCAAACAACACATATAGAAACATAATTTTTGAAATCATCTTATCAAGAACACTAGTTCTATGAAGCATCCTTTCTTTCCAACATTTTCTCTCAAATCAAACAAGTCCGAAGTGGAAATGATGGAATGGATAAGTGACTATAGACATGTGAAAAAAAAAATGAGGAAAATAAACTATTGCCTAATTAATTACAAATTAATGCGTGAGTACTCAAAATATCCTTTTAAATTTGAAGGACTAAGATTTAATCCATCATAAAAGCTAAAAAAACAATCGACGACCATCGACGACCCAAAACTAACCAAGGAGAAGAAGACTCCATCCACAGAGAATGCGGCTCTGCGAAAATGACGTATCAAGGCCGAAAAAGCGATGTATGTACTCAGGACCTCAGTTGAAGATGAGCTACTTGAGTACATTCGAGAAGTGGTAACGCCGAAAGCCGCTTGGGATATTCTCGCGACACTATTCTCCAAAAGAATGACGCCCGCCTCCAACTACTCGAGAAGGAGCTCATGACACTTTCACAAGGCAGTATGACAATCAGTCAGTACTTCACGAAGATGAAGTCCATTTGTAGCGAGATCGCGCAGATCGCCCCTGAAGAGAAAATAAGTGAGCAACGGATGAGGAGGATAATAATCAACGGTTTGAAACCCAACTATAGCGGGTTTATGGCAGCAGTCCAGGGTTGGTCGACTCCACCAACACTAAGAGGCTCGCTAACTAAGAGGCTCTGACCAGGAGGGTCGAAGTCTCAACTAGACAAGACGACGAGGCCTTATTCTGCAGCCGAAGGAAGGGTCGGCCTGAACAAAGGCCGAGATCGAAACCCGAAAGCAGGCCTGGACAACATAGGAGGCCGAAGGAGGAGACTAACGCTTCAGGAGGATCTCGTAGGCAAAGAGACGGCAAAGCTCGAGGTGATGAGTGCTAAAACTGTGGCAAGAGGGGACACTATGCACGAGACTGTTGGTCTAAGAAGAAGGGACATAGAAATGCAGCAACCCTAAGAGACCACCAAGGTGCCAAGAGACAGGAGATTGATTGCAGTGAAGAAGAATGAGATATTGATGCCGCATTCGCAAATGCGGTCACCCTGATTGAAGAGAAGGAGGAGAATGAAGAGGTTGCACTGACGGCAGTAATCAAATTAGGGAGAATCGACTATGAGAGTGACTGGATCGTTGACTCCGGTTGCTCAAATCACATGACCGGCGATATCAAAAAGCTAGAACGCTTATAGGAGTATAAGGGAAACTAAGTGATTGTGATAGCTAACAACTCCAAGTTGCCAATCAGCTACGTCGGTAGAACGGTAATCTCTCCTTACATCGGTCCGAAGGAATTCCAACTGCAAGGAGTCTATCATGTTCCAGGCATGAAGAAGAATCTATTGTCAGTATCGCAACTGACAGCACAAGGGAATTACGTAGTCTTTGGGCCACAGGAGGTGAAGGTGTACTGCAACCTCAAAGCTATGGGCACACCAATAATGGAGGGCCGAAAAATGGAGTAAATCTACGTAATGTCAGCACAATCCGAAAGGTATCTTTAAGATTTATTTCTTTGATTTAACCGATACGCATGGATCCTCGGATTGGTTTTGGACGAAATTTTTATTTTTCGCTGCGTTATGCACGTCTGAAACGCAACAGTGGTATCAAAGCGACGTGCGTGTTTCGGTTAAATTGAGTCGGTATATATGTGATATATACTATTTAGATACTATTTATAATTATAAGGCTTGCATATAGAGTATTCAAGTGTTGAATATTCTTAATAGAAAAGATGCGATTAATGGATATGATCCAAGAGTTGCATCTAAAGAATGCGACCAATGGATATGACCAAAGGATGTGATCCAAAAGTTATGTTCAAGAGATGCGATCAAAAGATGCGATGAATAGATGTGATCCAGAAGTTGTGTCCAAAAGTTGCCGCCAAGGGATACGATCCAAAGGTTGCGTCCAAGTGTTGCATCCAATAGTTGCGACCAAGAAATATGATCCAAAGGTCACGACCAAGGATTGCGTCTAAAAGGTGCGACCAAGGAATGCGATCCAAAAGTTGAGTCCAAGAGTTGCGACCAAAGGGTGTGACTAAAGGGTGTGACCAACGGATGCGATTCAAATGTCACATCCATAAGGTTGCGACGAATAGGTGCGACTAACGGGTGTGACCAAGGGATGCGATTCAAATGTCACATCCAAAAGACGTGACGAAAGGTTGCGACCAACAGATGCGACCAAAGGGTGCGACCAAAAGGTGCGACTAACGGGTGTGACCAAGGGATGCGATTCAAATGTCACATCCAAAAGACGCAACGAAAGGTTGCGACCAATGGATGCGACCAAAGGGTGCGACCAAAAGGTACGACTAACGGGTGTGACCAAGGGATGCGATTCAAATGTCACATCCAAAAGACGCGACAAAAGGTTGCGACCAACGGATGCGACCAAAGGGTGCGACCAAAGGGTGTGACCAACGGATATGATCCAAATGTCACGTCCATAAGGTTGCGACGAATGGGTGCGACCAAAAGGTGCGACTAACGGGTGTGACCAAGGGATGCGATTCAAATGTCACATCCAAAAGACACGACTAAAGGTTGCGACCAAAGGGTGCGACTAAAGGGTGTGACTAACGGATGCGATCCAAATGTCACGTCCATAAGGTTGTGACGAATGGGTGCGACCAAAAGGTGCGACTAAAGGGTGTGACCAACGGATGCGATCCAAATGTCACGTCCATAAGGTTGCGACGAATGGGTGCGACCAAAGGGTGCGACCAAAGGGTGTGACCAATGGATATGATCCAAATATCACGACCAAGAGGTGCGAGCAACGGGTGTAATCGACATGCGCAACTAAGAGGTATGACCGAAAAGGTGCAATCGCAAGAGTTGCGACCTCTTGAATAGTTGTGTCTTCATGAAAGGGTGCATACCATGAATTGCCTTTTTGAAATGGTGCATGTGATGCATTATTTCACGAAAAGTTGCATGTGATGTATTGAATTCATGAAAAGATGCCTATGATGTATTAATGTGTAGAAAAATGTGTGTTGACAAAGTTGACCAAGTGTTGACCATGTTGATCATGTTGATAGTCTATTGTTGACCCATTGTGTTGATTGTGGACTATGTTGATTGTTGATTGTATTGATTGTTAATTGTTGACAGATTGACTACACTAATTACCCCTTGACTGTTGACCATTGAATTGGTCAAAAGTTGATCATGACCTAGTCAAAATATTGACCATTGACTGTTGACCTTGTCAAATGTTGATCGTTGACCGAGTCAAATGTTGACCAAATCAAATATTGGTTTTTAACTTGTCAAATGTAGACAATGACGACCGTGCCCCAAATTCGCATTCATAAGCCTTATATATATATATATATATATATATATATATATATATATATATATATATATATATATATATATATATATATATATATATATATATATATATATATATATATATATATATATATACATATACATATATATAAATATATATATATATATATATATATATATATATATATATATATATATATATATATATACACACATATATATATATATATATATATATATACACACATATATATACACATATATATATATATACTATATATATATATATATATATATATATATATATATATATATATATATATATATATACATATATATATACATATATATATACATATATATATATATATATATATATTTTATAAATGGTTAAATAATCGAAACATAATATGATTATGTTTATATTTGATATATTTGCTTGATATGTGTTGATATAATGAAAGAGTTCATTAGGCATAACACATCCATCATGGAGATGAAGGAGTTCATCATCTATCTTGAATACATCATTAAAATGACAAGTTCATTTTTAACCATACATCATGACGATGAAAGAGTTCATCGATTTCTATACATGGAGATAAGATTTTCATATACAATCTAAGAAAAATTTCATGGAGATGAAATATATATTAGGAAATCTTTATGTTAGTTCATAAAGATCAAGGCTATGATATATCATCGTTATTATTTTTATTCTATTGGTACATGTGATGTTCTTTGAATATTGCATAATAACATGTAATATTAAATAAAATCCCTCAAAATAATGTTAAGTCATGAAGTGCCTTCCATAAGTCTAAATCTCTCAATACTCTGATCGACCCTGCATAGGTCATGCCAAAGCTGGGTATGTAGGGACGATCTTAGGAGGAGAGAATGCGGGAAATGGGAGCCAACATAGATCATGCCAAAGCTGAGTATGTTGGATACTATTTTGCCGATGATTAGACATGGTTTGACTTAACTTGGCTATCAAGTCAGACTTGGGCTCGGGGCATACGATAGGATATATACGTCGGGCATATGATACTTATCCTATGTTGTTCGAGAGTTGTATGAGATACAATTGGAATTATTCCTACCTAAATAAGTTAAGTTATAGGCGATGAGCCAAAGCTCACTTAGGACTTAATTGAAATATGGATCTTATCTCACTATGAAACTTCATGGATTGAAAGTTTCCGAGTCAATGCGATTGAGGGTTATTGATTTGATTAAAAATAGTGGGAGCCATTATATGAAATATTTAAAGAATAATAGTCTTTGTATATTATTCAATTCGAATAGTATATCTATTTATGTCTCACAATATGTCCTTGAGAAGGACAGATAGCATAAGATGCTTATAATTTTTAAAATGAACATGGACAAGTGTTGTCAATAATGTTCTTGTGCTTAAAAGGAACGTAAAAAGTACTCCCAAAGATAAGGGCAAGATGTTGCCGAGGCTTCGGCCTTAGGTAAGAAATTAGTATATTTTGCAGTGAATCGGTTCATTGAAAGAAACCATAATTTCTCAAGAAGATATGAAAAAGGGAATGAAAGGATAGTGTGACTATCACTTCAAGTATTTTTGTTATAGAAATTAACTTGTCTATTTCACATCATGTGTATTAGATGCACGATATGAATCACACATTTATGAAAATGTGCTGACAAAGTTGTAGACTATTAAGTAAATATGATGTTAATATATGAGTGACAAATGTAGCAAAAGTTGTCGCATTTTCTCAAGTAACTCATTTATTTACATTGTCTTTTTGGACTTATCGCGGACTTAAATAATTGTTATTTAATGTCGATAATAAATTTTGTATTATCTATAGTTCGAGTTTATCTATGAATGGTTATTAATTTATTATTGAGAATAATAATTTCACCATACACAAATGTCAATTTTCTTTGGAAATGTTCCAATAGAAAAATTAACTTATGTGTTATATCGAACAAGATAATTATAAGTCTATCTATAACATTAATATTAAGAATTTAAATCTAGCATTGTCGCTTGGTCTACTTAAATAAGATGAATATTTATTAAATCCATTAAGATGGATTTTCAAATTCATTTGACTTTGAATCATTTGAAATATGTGTAACTTATTTATTAGACAAGATGACATATACGTCTTTCACAAAGTAAGGTGAAAGCAAGTTACTTATTGGCTCTCATACATAGTGATGTATGTTCATCAATGAGTGAAGGTGCTAGAGAAAACTACTTCATCGCTTTATTGAAACAATAAATTTGAATATTTTGAAAAGTTCAAAACTTTCAAATAATGAACTAGACAATAAACTTGGCTTTGAAAAATCAAATTTTTTCGATGAGATCGAGGAGTCCAGAACCAAGCGTTTGATCATCATGATAACTATATCGAACTTTATTAGATATAGTTCGATTATGATGAGTCAAAAATATCTTCTATTTCTTTCGGGGTTACGCTCTTATTGCGTTCATACTGAATGTAATTCCATCTAAAGCAGTTGTAAAAGACTCCATATGCGATATGGACTGGTGGGTGTATCAGATTATCTTTTATCAAGGATATGGACTGGTGGATATGATACTTAATTGAAGCATCATGCATCTAATCGGATTAGTGCTTATTGTGGAATATCTTAAGAAAAGTAAAGGATATTACTTCTATAATTAATATGAAAACAAAGTGTTTGTTACTCAAAAATTATATCTCTTTGGAAGAAGTATTTCCAAAAGAATTAGTGGGAGTAAATTTGAAAAGTTCAAATTCCACATACTGACAGTAATGCTCGGATGGAAATTAATTCAGATTTCAACTAGTGATTGAGTATGCAATTAATCAACTAGACTCTCAAGATGTTGAAGAGTCTGAGTATATAACATAAGTGTATTCATGTAGATCTATTAGAATTTATCGCAGGCCCAAAAAATATAGATTTTTCGTGTCTAATGATAAAATTTTCATACTCATAGATGATGAGTCCAAATTCTACTAATAGACTATGATGAGTCAAAGCTCTAATGGTTAGAGACTTTGAAAGTTGAGATGTAATCCATGTCAGACAATCAAGTTTTGAATTTGATTGATCTATCAGATGGAAATACGGTTTTAAAAGAAAGACCGACATGGATAATGTGCAAACATATAATGCATGATTTGTGGTTAAGTTAAACTCATAGTATAGACTATGATAATATTTTTCCAAGTCATCATGCTTATGTATTTCAGAATTTTCTTGGGCATATGTTCATAGTATGATTATAAAAGATGCCAAGTAGATGTCAAGACGTTGTTTCTTAATAGAAACATATGAAAGTATGTATATGATATAACTTGAGAGTTTTGTCTATCCTAAATTTTTTGAAAAGAGTTTGCAAGTTGCATAAATTCATTTATGAATTAAAGCAAACATCTCCAGGTGAATATTTATTATTTGATGAAATAACCAAACAGTTTGGTTTTATCAAAAATTAAAGATAAATCTTATGTTGACAAGAAATTCAGTGGGAGCATAATTACATATGATGTGAATTAAGTGTAACAAGCATACATAAGTTTAATCTTAGTGAAAGTCACTAAATAATAATCAAGAGTATGATTATATACTTGATAAGGATAAAGTATTCTTCTTAGATTATGATGGACATAAAAATATGCAAAGTATTTGTATATGACAATGTTTGATAATCCATTTAAGAATCCAATCCCGCAAATGATGGTGATCATGTTAGGTCAACTGGTATATGATACCACGTAGATCAATGAGTATGAGATACTTGGTTGATTTGGCCTAGTGCAAGTGGGAGATTGATGGTGTTATGCTCTAGGCCAAAGTGTTTGTGACCTAGATGATGGATTGTAATAACAAACATAATATTTATTCTAAGATATTTCATATAATATGTGCGTATAGATTATTTTAATATAATTAAAATAGACCATGAATATGCAATTCAGCTTTATGTCATCAAAGTGCGTGACTTTGATAGTAAAACTATAAAGTGTTATGAATGCTATTCTAAATCGTCCCTGGTCATTTATAGGATATTTGTGAAGACAAATATACTTACGGATACATATAAATATATATTTATATACAAGCTATAAATGTACACCAAGTATATTAGTTGACTGATGATTATGTTTTACCGATCATGGATAAATAGTTATCAAGTCATTAACATAGGTATATGTTAGAGACCATATACTTGGATCGACCCGCCATAAGAATGCTACATGTTTTACGTCATTAGCGATTCTTGTAACATAAAGTATTTATAGTCCTTTGACCTGAGATTGTCTCGGTTCCCAACATGAGTAATTTTATACTTTGATATAATCTAACACTGCCTTTAACCGGGTGGTCATAACGGTTATGATTAGGTATACAATGAATCATATAGAGGGATGAGTGCAATCAAGACGGGATTTGTTCCTCTCATAAATGAGAGAGATATCTTTAGGCCTCTTGATGAATTGAAATGAAGAAATGTATGGCCATACTCAAATTAATTAATAAGAGTTATTAATGTCATTTGTTCTTGTTCAGTTTAATTTGGGATCAAGAAATATTAATCGATTAATATAAGGATGGCGTATTACATGCCTTATGATCGATATAGATATCGCACGACTAAATACGTGATTGTTGATTAGGTAAATCGGATCACCGATATTCACTTAAATTGGGTAGTCATGATGGCTTTCTAGAGTCCGCTCTTGATTTATAGACTGTCAAGTCTATTGCCAACATTAAGTGAACCTACAGGGTCACACACAAATAACAAACTGAAACGGGCGCAGAAAATCCTAGCGACTTATATGATGAGTTGCATAAGAATGTCACAAAATATATTGTCATCTTATGTGATAAGATATGATATATATGTATATAAAGACTATGAGCACAAAAGATCATGTAATCTAGAAGAGTCTAGATGATGGCATATGGATAATGACGAGTGATGTCATACACATCTTTTAGTGTGAGGAGACATGACTCTTCACCTCTATATAAGGACATAGAGGGCTCCAAATTCAATAGACCAAATCATTCTTTCTCTCATTATTTCTCATTCTGTTTTGTGAGACAAAATAGAGAAAAATATCATTTCTCATTTGTGTAACAAAATTACGAAAGGGTGCTTTCCTTTTTGTATAACTACGAAAGGGTGCCATATTTTGTATGACAAAATGAAAGGGTGCGATTATATGAGAGGAATTATATACATCTTTTGTGAGATAAAATAAGAAGATTTTTCTTATGCAAGAGGAGAACAAGCTACTAGCATATATATTGTTCTTCTTCCCGTTTTAAGAAGTTTGTTCGTGTGGACACCGGTAGAGGCGTTCGTACTTTCGGCGCTTGTGATCTATTCGGCCTAAGAAGATGAGAACGGTTTGTTGAGAGACCTCAAAAAAAGCAGGCACGCGTTGTGATTATTTATCTAATTATTTGGTTTTATTGATTTTTAGGTGGGAAACGGAGAATTTCAAGTAAATGGTAGGAGCCATATATGGTGATATTTGTTGTCAATTTTAAAGGAAAAGGGATAGAATAATTTATGGCACGTTAGAATATATTTGAGGTATATTAATTATGGAGAAAGGATATCATAATCATGAAGCATGCTACTAATAATTAGTAGCGTAACTTAAGCAAAAAGTATATAGCATATGAAGCATGTTTAAAACCTTCTGCTTACCATATTACTAGCAAGAAATGTAGATTCATTTTTTTGTGGAAATTTCTTTTTCTGTACTTACTAGCAATAAGTGCTTACCACTTCAATGTCTGAATCTCTATATTAGATGATATTTTGAGAGCCTCATTTCCTCTGTTGAGCGCAATTTCAAATAAATTGTAATAATACCCATTATACCCTTAATAAATGAGTCAATCAATAAATATTCTCTCAATCAAGAGAAATAAGAGAAATAAGAGGATTATCATCGGATGGTTTCTAAGAGTTAGGCGGTTAATCCGAAGGTCTTAATTCATTTTTTAATTATATCTTTGAATCGATTCGTAATTTTCGGTTACCTTTGTTGTGCCAATTATGATGAATCCCATTAGAAAAAAGCCCATGGGCCTAGGAGACTTCCTCTTTGCCCTTCTTAACCTTAAATGTAAACCGAATCCCACCTCCCCATCTCCCAATCCATCTCCAACCCTAAACTTAAAACCAACACTCTTTCTGACACCAACCATAAAACGAATCCCACCTCTCCGTCTCTCGATCCTATCTCCAACCCTAACTCTACCATAATTACCCCCTCGCCGCTCACACGTCTCTGTCAATCAATCTCCATAACCTTGAACCCCAATTCGAACCACAATGGCTAGTATCCTATCGAGCAAGAAGAAGTTGCCTGAAGGAGACCGTTACGATGAATTGAACGATGCCCATGACTTCTCACCCTCCATTTTATCTGAAGTAAGCTCATTTAGTTTTTTATCTGCCTCTTTTTGAAACGAGAGGCAAGTGAAACGCTTGGTTCATTCAATTAATTAAGAAATAAAAGAATTTGATATAAGCTTTACGAATACTACAAAAATGAGAAAATATTAGACATAACAAAACAAAATCTTGGTAATTAAGTAGGGAAGAAGAGTTGCAATGATGGAATTGGTAACAATTGTGTCTCCAATGTCTCCATTGTTTTGGTTTGCATTTCAAAATGCAAAAGTTTTTCCTCCTCCGATTGCACCTATTAGGGCCCATATTAGATCCCATTCTTTGTTATCTTCAATTTGCTGTGTAGCTATTTTTACATGTATAAGCATGAAATATATGGTGTAACTAAGATTTTCTATTAAATTCTTTATTTCGAGGTTCTGGACGCAATAACAGGACTCGGAAGGATGAAAGTGTGTGATGACAACCCCGAATCTCCAATATCTTGATCCCACAGGATATATGGCTGCACGCATGGGATTAAGCAATAATGACCTCCTTGAATCAGCTGCTTCAAAAGACAACAAGATGTTGGAACCGATTCGTGTTGAGGTTAATACTCAAGGAAGGGACAAGATCAAAATTGGGTTTGGAGATGAATATGGGGAAATATTCTCAGTGCGTGTTGTTGATTTAGGCGGAAAGTCCCATTGCAAGATCCATGGTGAAATTGTGCTGAGAGCTTCATTAGGCAAGACATGCCTTTTTAGGCGGAAAAAGAAAGATCCATTGACAATTGCATGTGGGGTTGGTCTCTCTCTCTCTCTCTCTCTCTCTCTGACACGCATATGTTGAAAATTGAGTGCAGGATATCATCCCGCTAACAGGCCCGATTGTAGCCACTTTCCCTTATGAAGGTTTTGCCGTTGATATTCACCTCAAGGAAGGAGACAATGATTTGTGTGATGGATGGCTTCGAGTCCTGTCCGATTATACAAAAGTCCAGAACCCACAGCAGATTGAAGCGCTCACATGGAGTCGTGGCTGTGTAGCATTAACCTATAGTATATTTTACGATGCTATACTTGCGGAAGTGGAAGTCAAACTTCTTAAGAATAAAACCACCACCAAGATATGGGGCACCATCACTGCTTCCATTGACGGCCTTGCAGATATGACGAGAATGATATTCAACAAGAATGCTGATGAGTGCCTCACTATCAACCCTGGAGGCCTCATGCCCCTCTCGAGGCCATTATTGTCTGCCCCCTGTTCATCATCTCTTATAATAGTGGTGAATCTTCATGACTCCGCCTCTGTCCAAAATAAACCATGTGTCGCGCGTCCTTTATCTTTTGCACCTAAATACTTTGGGGATTATGTGGGGATTGTTGCCAGTGAGTGTGGTACGATTAAAGTGAAGGTTACTTGGTATCGTTTCCAAAATCACGAGAAGACAATGGCTGCACTCCGCCTCTATCCCAAGTAAACCGTGTGTCGCACGTCCTTTATCTTGTGCACCTAAATACTTTGGGGATTATGTGAGGATTGTTGCTAGCGAGCGTGGTATGATTAAAGTGAAGGTTACTTGGTATCGTCTCAAAAATCACGAGAAGACAATGGCTGCACTCGGATTCTATCCGAACAAATAAGTGGAAATGTAGAGGTTTTGTGTGGTGCATGAAGAACTGAACTCACCTATTTTCTACATAGTTTCTTTAGGATCCAACCTATGTTTGTGTCGACGTTGCGCAAGCTTCTTGATGGGTCTTTTTTTATCATTGTTTATGTGTGACATGATATTTGTTTTTCCTGTTTACTTTGTTTATTGATGGAGTTATGGTTTGGGATGTTATGTTTGAAATTGTATGCCCTTGTAATACTTTTGTGTTTGTGTATGTTGTTTCTTATTCGTGCCTTTGTACTTTTTTCCACATATGGCCTCAAAATTCACACACTTTCGATCACAGTACGACTATAATATGCCCAATTATACCATCCTGTAGGTGAATTACTCGCGACTCATGATTGAAATACAAATAATAGGAAAGTAGTACAAGTTCCCAATTTGTGTTGTCTGACGAATAGATTAAATTTGTGTTGTATTTAGCTTCTGAACTTCGGTTCAATTTATAGGCAGCATTGTACAATCATAAATGCCTTTTGTGTTGTGTTTAGCTTCTGAACTTTGGTTCAATTTATAAGCAGCATTGTACAATCAAATGTGCCAATTCCTTCATTTTATATTCCGTGAAATCAAGCATATGCCCATGTCGCCTTTCGTTGTATCTCTGCCAAGAATTATGCCCACTACTTTTTGCTCAAAATATAGACTTTGATTCAACAACCCATCATGTGATAAGCTCACTACACAAACAAGAACCATTAGGAAATCAAAACGCTTGTCATGTACACTTATTTTAAAACAAGGCATACTCGCGGGTTGCGCAATATTTCCATCGGTTTTATGTGGATTTCACCAATAGAATAATAAATAAAAGAAGAAGGAAAAAGTAGACACTACTAATGTTCATGATTGGTATGAAGTAGGACGAAAAAGTGGATGATGAATTATTGTTGATTCATATGGAATAGTATTATCGAATATTGTATAGAAAAATGATTTATTATGTATATAAGTATTATATTGTAATGTAATAATTTGACTAATTTGACACTGTACAATTCATGCCTGGCTCGAGTGGGACGGAGGTATAGCAAACCTTCCAATCTTTACAGGATTTGAATTTCAAGCAAGACCACAGAAAAAATTGTTCATTTTACTTTAAATTAGAATACATGAAATAAAAGTACATCTTGCATTAACAATATATTCTTGAAATGGTTGACTAATTCGATGAGGTTACTTGTAACGGAGTTAAAACATGAAAAGATATTTTGCTAAAAAGATAGGTAAAATAAAATATGAACTATAAAATAACCATTCCTCTTTACACTTTAATAGATCCATAGACCTTGAGATAGTCACTAAAGCAATAAACATTTATATACAAAGTTACGACAAGGGGAAAATAAAGATAAGAACCCAACTAAGACATAAATCTCAGAAAAGAAAATCCTACTAAAAAACTTTGAAAAGAACCAAATAATTTGGAAAAAGAAAGAGCATATAAGAGCTTGGAAAACGAAACGGCAATAAAAAATCTAGAAACTTCAACTGCTGACACAATCGTGCCCTTTCTTTTAAATCAAAAAGCCTAGGAAAACTAATTTGCAAGAAAAAGGCATTATCGCCTTTGTGTAGCTCGACAAAATCAGTCTTCAAACTTCAACTTTTGCCTCAACAACAGCCACTTCTATGCCCAAATCATGATATCTTCAAGAAAAGGGGCTTTTACTCCGCCTATAGACAGATCTGCATCTTCATCGGACAAATCAGCTTTCTTTTTTTTATCAGCTTGGACTTCACCTCTTTGCCATTAAGAGAATTATTTCAACCAAAATAGTCTCTTCTTGAGCTTTCACCTAAAGTCAAATCCGCCTCTTCTTTCCATCCAACTCCGCATTGCTTCTTCTGTGATTAAATCAGCTTCATCCTCTTCTTCAACTTTACCTCGTACCAAACATGCTTTAATAGAAGTACTTCATACTCAGGCACTTCTTCTATTTCACTTCTAGCCGCCATTAATGGAATTAAAAAAATTCCATTATTTCTATTCACATAACACTTTTCAATACAACATTTCTCAATTATAACCTCACCAATCAACTAACAACAACCATTTGAATATTTTTGAACATTTCTCTTACCGTATTGTATGATTTTTTTTAATACTACAATTTCCTCCCAAACCAATATTGCAACTTTTCTCCATTTCTTATCTTCAAAAGAACGCAAAAACAATACCTTAGCTTTATCCAACAGCATGTGAAACTGATATTTGCATTTGGAAAGAAAAAATTATTTTGATATGAATCCCTCATTAAGGTTCACAAACAAAATTATTAAAAGATACTTGTAACATCTTTCATCTCTTTCCAGAAAATTGCTCACCCTTAGTTTGTGCTTTCATTTTAGCATCCTGTTATCAAAAATTAACTAAATCCTTCAGCAAAATTAAAAAAAAAGGACTTTTTTTTTTTTAGCATTATTTTTAAAAATAATTCAGCAAATAGCACTGTTTTCGAAAAAATTAGCTAACTAGCACTACCGCCACCTATTGTGGCGGTAGAGACCTTCTACCGCCAGCACCAATGGCGGTAGTACCTAATTTTCCAAATTTTCCGTTAACAGCCTTAAAACAAGATAATTAGATACAAATTAACCTTTACCGCCAGATGATCTGGCGGTAGCGGTAGTGGCATTGTTGTAATTTTTTCCTGATCCAATCGGGTATCAAACCCGTTAAAAAAAAAGAAAAAAAGAAAAATAACTCTACCGCCAGGCCACCTAGCGGTAGAGTTATTTTTCTTTTTTTTCTTTTTTTTTTTAAATTAGTGACGGTTTTTCTGAACAAACCGTTAGAATGGTCTGGCGGTAGAATTATTTTTCTTTTTTTTTTTTTTTTTTTTAACGGGTTTGATACCCGATTGGATCAGGAAAAAATTACAACAATGCCACTACCGCCAGAAGGTCTGGCGGTAAAGGCTAATTTGTATCTAATTACCTTGTTTTAAGGCCGTTGACGGAAAATTTGGAAAATTAGGCACTACCGCCATTGGTGCTGGCGGTAGAAGGTCTCTACCGCCACAACAGATGGCGGTAGTGCTAGTTAGCTAATTTTTTTCAAAACAGTGCTATTTGCTGAATTATTTTCGGAAATAATGTTAAAAAAAAAAAAAAAGAGGTTAGAACATAGGTTAAAGAATTAATTTTCTTGAGCCATTTATATAAAATTTATGTGCAATAGAATGTGCACATTTGGAGAATTTACTTAATTTAGTAAATAAATGTGACCAAAAAACCTAATGTCCGGCGCAATATAGATCGAAACTTAAAAAAAAAAAAAACACAACACATTAAAGAAATGAAACAGTGTCGGCCAACAAAAAGGATAACCTTTGACCTTTTCTTGTCACACTAAATTAAAAAAAAATATGAAATTTAGTTATAAAAGTGAGTTTCCTCATAAAAATATTATTATAAACAATTCCTCAAAAAAAGAGTCTTTCTATGGAGACACTCTATTGCCCCCCATCTGCATCGATGTGGTCAGCATGACGTAAGCGAAACCTGATGGTAAGCGGGTAAATCCGGCATCTGGTTTATACATCATTTTTTATGCAGTCTCAACCGTACTTTTCTGTCATTGTGTACTGGTAGCGGCAAGGATGGTGTCAGTATTCTTAGCTGTCATATTTTGGGATTTGGGCAGAAATTTGGAAGAAAAAAAAATTGGGCTTAATTACCACCTACAAAAATCCCGCCGGTTTATTTCAAAAAAATTCGAAATTTTTTGTACTGCCCATTTATAACTACCTCTTTCTCTCTCCTCTATTTATCAAAACAACAATAATTATTTTTTCTCTCCAGGCGATTTGAACGAAGAAAAACGCCGGACGAACGACGACTGGAGATTCGTCGGTTTTCACCTCACCTTCGACGCGGTTCACCACCTAGCCCTGCAACTCCGGTTCCCACCAAATCATCGATGCACGGGTTCTTCTTTCTTGTTAATTTTTTCTGATTTTTTGTGCATTTTTTTTGTTGATGTTGGTAATAGTTTTCCCTTTTCGTTATCTTTGAAATGGCTCATTTTTTGTAGGAATATTGGAATTTTCTTCCATTTTTTTAACTTGATTGATTGATAATTGAAGGCCTCCTTTCGTTCTGCAATTATCATCTAAGACGAGGTCCTGATTGTGCGTTTTCTTAGATTTTGTGCAAGTGGGTGTACAAAGTGAAAACCAAAGCAGATGGGTCAATCGAAATATACAAGGCTCGACTAGTTGCACGAGGGTTCTCACAGCAATACGGGCGGGACTATGATGAGACATTCAGTCCAGTGGCGAAGATGACAATGGCACGAGTCCTCCTAGCACTTGCGGCAAGTAAAGGATGGAAGATTTGGCAGATAGACGTGAAGAACGCTTTCCTGCATGGTGAGCTCGATCGAGAAATATACATGGATCAACCACAAGGATTCGTGAGTATAACCAATCCAGAGTATGTGTGCAAGCTCAAGAAGACGTTGTACGGACTAAAACAGGCCCCGAGAGCTTGGTACGGGAAAATAGCAGAGTTTCTCGTACAAAGTGGCTATATAGTGCGGCGACAACAGACTCAAGCCTATTCACCAAGAATATTAGAGGCAAACTCGCCATAGTCTTGGTGTATGTGGATGACCTCATCTTAACCGGTGATCTCGTAGAAGAGATTCGGCAAACGAAGGAGAACTGTCTATCCGGTTTCAGATGAAGGAACTCGGAGAATTAAAGCATTTCCTGGGGCTTGAGGTTGAGAAGACGAGTAAAGGTGTATTTCTTTGCCAACAAAAATATGCAACGGATCTTCTAGAAGCTTATGGAATGTTAGAGAGCAAGCCACTGTCTACGCCGATGGAACCAAATGCAAAGCTTTGTGCTGGGGAAGGGAAAGATCTACAAGATACTCGAATGTATCGACAACTGGTAGGAAGTCTCATCTATCTGACTCTTACCAGACCCGATATAGGCTTCCCTGTTGGAGTAGTAAGCCATCATATGCAGAACCCCAAGAAGCCACATTTGGAGGCAGTTAGGTGGATACTTCGATACGTAAAGGGTACATTAGACTACGGTATTATGTACTGTAGAGGCGAAGAATGGGGACTAGTCGGTTATTGTGATGCTGACTATGTTGGAGATTGTGATACAAGGAAATCAACAACCGGTTATGTCTTCGGTTTGGGATCCGGATCGGTGTCTTAGTGTAGCAAAAGACAGCCTACCGTATCCCTCTCTACAACAGAAGCGGAGTACAGAGCAGCAGCTACTGCTGCACAAGAAAGTACGTGGCTGGTCCGTCTACCAAAGGAGCTTCACCAACCAATCGATAAAGTAAGCCTTTACTGCGACAATAGGTCGGCGGTATGCTTAGCAGAGAATCCGGTATTTCATGCAAGAACTGAACATATTGAAGTGCATTATCACTTCATACGAGAAAAGGTTCTACAAGGAGAGATTCAAATGAAACTGACACCGACGGAAGAGCAAGTCGCCGACATTTTCACGAAAGGTCTCAACACAAAGAAGTTTGAGGAGATGCGCGCTCAACTTGGAGTGCTCAGTCGATCAGCGATTCAGAGGACTTAGTGTTGAGGGGGAGTGTTAAATATGCAACACTAAGCCCAATCCAACTTTAGCCCTAAAATATGAAGAATCTGTAATCAAGTAAAAGCTACCAAAATATCTTGACTCTAGAATCATCTATTAAAATATCTTTGTTATAGGTAGGTTAGTCTCTAGAAAATTCTACAAAAATATCTTGGGTCTAGATGTCTCCATCCTCTAGTATAAATAGGAGTCTCATTATCACCATTTGCATCAAGCCACAAAACAAATTCCTCTCTCTAATAAAGAGTGTTGTGAGAGTTGTAGTGGTTTAGTTGGAGGTCTAATAATATAGAGGTAGTAGGGTTGTAATTTTGGAGGTTTAGTAATTGAGTAGTAAAGTATATTGTAATATTATTGAGAGAATAATAAAGAAATTTTATTTAAATCTTGTCTCTCTACTCTACATATAATTTATTTTCTAATAATATTATATACATAAAAAGTGAAAATAGAATATAAAAATGGAAAAACAGTATATAAAAGTAAAAAAATAAGAAATGCACAAAAAAATAAATAACAATATATTAAATGGCATAACATTATATAAAACGAGAAAACATGACATAAAATAGAACAAAACAGTATATCTGCAGTGTGTCGTGCTACAGTGTCGTGACTCGAACTTAATTACTTCTCTTAAAGTTAGATAGTATCTTATCACTTGAGCTAGAAAGATTTGGTAATTAAATATTTATATAATTAAAAACTTAGATTGCATCCTAGGCCTACCTCATTTGTATGTAGCAAAGAATAGTGACATTGATACAAAAATGTCTTGATAGGAACACTCCAATATTAAAATAAAAACTTAGATTGCATCCTAGGCCTACCTCATTTGTATGTAGCAAAGAATAGTGACATTGATACAAAAATGTCTTGATAGGAACACTCCAATATTAAAATAACTTAAACTTAAAACTCTTTTGTGGAAGAAGTAAAGCATGTAGAAAAGAACAAAAACTGAACTTGGCACTAGTATAAATAATGAAAATGAAGAAAAAAAATGTAAACTTATGTCTTTTTTTTTCTTCAATATATGATAGTCTTAATGTCGACTTTTTTGTTTTTATACCATTTTCATCAAAAATAAACCAGTAAATACCATCCATTTCAAAATAATGTGGTATCTACCATTTCCGCCACTACCAGTGGCGGAACATGTGATTTTTCAGTTTTTTCAAAAATTTCTCATTTGAGTGACTAAACATGATTAATTAGTGCAAATGAACAGTGTTCCGCCACTGGTAGTGGCGGAACAGGAAAAAAAAATTTTTTTTTTTTTTTTTTTTGAGAAAAAATTAATTTTTTTTCTGTTCCGCCAGTGAAAGTGGCGGAACAGATAAATTTTCCCCCTGTTCCGCCACTGCCACTGGCGGAACACGTCTTGTTCACTAATTAATCCCGTTTTTGAAAAATTATAAAATCCACATGTTCCGCCACTATTAGTGGCGGAACAACATCTGTTCCGCCATTAGTAGTGACGGAAATGATAGTTACCCCATTATTTTCAAAACAGTGGTAAATATTAGATTATTTTCGACAAAAATGATATATAAAAAAAGAAGTCCTTAATGTCCCACAACGGGCAGGCCCATTTTTTCCCCATTTCCAAGCCTAGCCCATGAAAGAAATACGACTGTTCAAACTTCGATTCCAAGTACTTGATCAAACATTGAAAAAGTCAAAATCAAGACTCTTGAATAGGTCTAACTAACTAACAACCAAGACCCTATAAATACATACAGATCCCTCAATAATCTCTCCATTCCAACACAATCAAATATATTCCAAACCAACCAAGAAGAACCATAAAAAGAACCCCATCAATTAACAACCACAAATCACCACAAAAGAAAAAAGATCCAAAATTAATTAAGAAATATGGCAGCTTTGAGAGCTCAAGGACTTTGCCTGCCATCGACCTCCTTTTCCTCCTACCCGGCTCGACGCCGAGTTTCATCTTGTCGTGCAACTCTCAATCTTTCTTCTGATCTCAGCCCAAAAGGAACAATCAATTTCCAAAAGCCGATGATAAAACTCAACGAGCTAACGCAAAACCAACAATACACCGTTATTACAGAAATCACAAAGAGAAGATCGCCCAAAAGCCCGAAAGAGACTGCAAAGCTACGAGCCATAGCAGAGGCAGTAGCTGACAGAGCTGAGATGCATGATATAATTGGTCAACAAAGAAACAACTGGAACCATCACTTTCTTCACTCTATCAATTCGTTTGCTCTCAGTGCTTCTCTTATGAGTGGCATCTCCTCTTCTTTTCCCTCGCATTTGTTAGAGTTCAAACTCTCTTCTATGCTTCTCTTTACGGCTGCGGCTGGAATGATGTTAGTAGTTAATAAGATCCAACCGTCTCAACTGGCTGAAGAACAACGTAATGCGGCTAGACTATGTAAAAAGCTCGGACGTGAGATTGACCAAATGCTCACTACAAAATCTCATATCACAAAACAAGATGTGAGTGACGTAATGGATAAGGTGATTGCACTTGACAAGGCTTATCCATTAGGTTTGCTGCCTGGCATGCTTGAAAAGTTTCCTGAACATGTGGAGCCGACATGTTGGTGGCCCAAAAAGCAAGCTAAACAGACCGAGACGTTAACTGATCAAAACCAAAGAGAAGGAAACGGATGGACTAAGGAGTTGGAGGAGCAAATGACGGGTCTAGTTAAAGTGCTAAAAATGAAAGATGAGTCGAATTATGTCGAGTTAGGCAAGTTAGTTTTGGGCGTAAACAAAAGTTTAGCCATATCAGGTCCAGCAATTGCAGGATTAGCTGCTATTGCAACAGGATTTGTGAATTCTCCAATTGGAGATTCATGGGCTCCGATTTTATCAGTTGTTGGAGGGGCTTCAGTGGCTGTTGTGAATACGTTACAACACGGTGGACAACTGGGGATGATATTTGAAATATTTAGAAATTGCGCTGGGCTTTTTAGAAAGATGCAAGAGGAGATTGAGAGCAATTTGAACGAGACAGAAGTTGAAAAGCGGGAGAATGGAGAGGTTTTCGCAATGAAGATCGCTCTTGAACTTGGAGTGAATGTAGAAGATTTGAAGGAGTTCACAAGGCTCGCTTCACCGTTGTGTAAAGTTGAGGATATTAAGGAGTTTGCGAGCAAGCTAATTTGAGAAACAACTAAATTTGTCCATTTTATTGGATGTTGATGTATTGTAGACACTAGACTAGATAGAAAGAGATTCTTTGATAGTTGTAACTAGGAAAGATAATTCATTATTTGATAAAAACTTATACAGATTTCGCACAAATTAGCGCGAGATATTTAACTACTTGTATGGCAAACATTGTGCATCTCATATGTAAATACATACTTTTAAGCAATATATACCAAATCACATTTTACTTCAATTTTTATGTATATGATAAAATATTTACATTTCAAGCAATATGCCATCCAGTTTAATTTGAGATTTTTTTTTTGGATTGATTTGTTTGTAATGAAGATAATGGACTGAACAAAGTATATAATAATGCAAGGTTGGTAAGGAGGGTTTCAAGATTTCATCTGATTTTCAAGTCTTGGCATGGAGGAGGTTGCCCATTTTTTTTCTTAAAAAAAATATGGTGTTGTTGATTGTTGAATAGACTCGTTAGTAGTTACTAATGAAATATTGAAATAACTGAATATTTATATGGTTAGAAACTTAGATTGCGTCGTTGCCTCATTTGTATGTAACAAAGAATAGTGACCTTGATAGAAAAATATCTTGATTAGCAACAACTAACAGTCCAATATTCAATTGACTTGAATTAAAACTTTAATTACTCTTTCTGAACTTAGGCATGATTGGAAAAAAACGAGAGAGAATTAAAGCAATGGCTTGTTCGTGCTCTTTAAATTGGACTTATATATTTTTAGTTAAATTTTTAAATCAATCATACTAATCGCGGAATTCAAAACCCTCACACATGAAATTGTAGTGCTAATACCGTGTAACTAACTAGGCACTGTTGCAGAAATAAATAGACAACTAAAATATAAATTATTGAAAATAAAAATATAGATGAAGAAGAAAATTTAAATTTATATATGATAGTCTTGATGCCCGACAACAGCCAGGCCCAATTTTCTCTATTTTGTTGGAATTTGTATTGTTTTATTTTGTATTGATGGAGAGATAATTTGAAGAGATTAGAGGGGGAGTTAGAGGATCTTTATCAATACAAGAGACTTTGTTTGTCTCTTCCAAAACACAAAACACAAAGAGAGAGAAGAACAAATAGAGAGAATAGATACACAATCACAAAAATAACGCACAAAAAAATTATTTCCGATGGAGGGATAATTTCCTCCTTTCTTTTTTTATTTATTTATTTCTTCTTGTTAGTTTGTTTACAACATAGATAATGAGGGGGTTGGATTTGTTTCCTGACTCATGCCTTCTTATTATATCCTATTACATATTTTCAAAGGTATCCTAAAATTACACCATTTTGGATGAATATATATCATTTCATACATAACTACACAAGCGCCCCTTCAAGTCACTCTTACACATACCCTTATGGATATACATCTTTTCACTCACATTTATACACACTAAGAAAATTATTTATAATCTATGTGCTATAAGCCTTACAACTTAACCCAATAATTATTTTAATCTAATTTTAAATAAATTAATATTAAGACAAAAGTATTAATTTCAATATATTTGACCAGAATATAGCTATGAAAGATACGACTGTTCAAATCCAAGCACTCATTTTGAAGTAATTTTAATTCAAACAATGAAAAAATCAAAATCAGGACTCTTGAGTCTTGACTTGAACAGGTCCAACTAACAACCAAGACCCTATAAATACATACAGATCACTCAATAATCTCTCCATTCCAACACAATCAAATATATTCCGAACCAACCAAGAAGAACCATAAAAGGAAAGAACCCCATCAACTAACACCCACAAATCACCACAAAAGAAAAAAGATCCAAAATTAATTAAGAAATATGGCAGCTTTGAGAGCTCAAGGACTTTGCTTGCCATCGACCTCCATTTCCTCCTTCCCGGCTCGGCGTCGACTTTCATCTTGTCGGGCAACTGTCAATCTTTCTTCTGGTCTCAGCCCAAAGGGAGTAGTCAATTTCCGAAAGCCGATGATAAAAATTGACGAACTAACGCAACACCAACAACAATACACCGTTATTACAGAAATCACCAAGCGAAAATCGCCCAAAAGCCCGAAAGAGAGGGCAATGTTGCAAACAATAGCTGAAGCTGTTACAGATAGAGCTGAAATGCACGATATAATTGGTCAACAAAGAAACAATTGGAACCATCACTTTCTTCACTCTATCAATTCGTTTGCTCTCAGTGCTTCTCTTATGAGCGGAATCTCCTCTTCTTTTCCCTCACATTTGTTAGAGTTCAAACTCTCTTCTATGCTTCTCTTTACGGCTGCGGCTGGAATGATGCTAGTAGTTAACAAGATCCAACCATCTCAACTGGCTGAAGAACAACGCAATGCAGCCAGACTATGTAAGAAACTCGGGCGTGAGATTGACGAAATGCTAAGCACAAAATCTCGTATCACAAAGCAAGATGTGACTGATGTCATGAATAAGGTGATTGCACTTGACAAGGCTTATCCATTAGGTTTGCTGCCTGGCATGCTTGAAAAGTTTCCTGAACATGTGGAGCCGACATGTTGGTGGCCCAAAAAGCAAGCTAAACAGACCGAGACGTTAACTGATCAAAACCAAAGAGAAGGAAACGGATGGACTAAGGAGTTGGAGGAGCAAATGGCGGGTCTAGTTAAAGTGCTAAAAATGAAAGACGAGTCGAATTACGTCAAGTTAGGCAAGTTGGTTTTGAGCGTTAACAAGGGTTTAGCCATATCAGGTCCAGCAATTGCAGGATTAGCTGCAATTGCAACAGGATTTGTGAATTCACCAATTGGGGATTCATGGGCTCCGATTTTATCAGTTGTTGGAGGTGCTTCAGTGGCTGTTGTGAATACGTTACAACACGGTGGACAACTGGGGATGATATTTGAGATATTTAGAAATTGTGCGGGACTCTTCCGAAAGATGCAAGAGGAGATTGAGAGCAATTTGAACGAGACAGAAGTTGAGAAGCGGGAGAATGGAGAGGTTTTTGCAATGAAGATCGCTCTTGAACTTGGAGTGAATGTAGAAGATTTGCAGGAGTTTGCAATGTTAGCTTCACCGTTGTGTAAAGATGAGGAAATGAAGGAGTTTGCGAGCAAGTTGATTTAACTTAATAATAGAAATCACTATATTTGTGTATATTAGTGGAGGTTGATGTATTGTAGATAGAAACTAGAGATATTTTTTTTGTTTTTTGATAGATGCAAATAGAAAAGATAAATTCATTCTTTGATAAATTATATCGATACTATGGAAATCATTGTGCAAAGTACGAGATATTGGAACATTATTAATCTAAATATTATATATCTCATATTTAAACACATAATTGTAAGAGTCCAAAGGAGTGTCATTACAATCAAATATGCCCAATAATTTGATCTTAAAAGCTCAAGCCAGTTATAATTGCAGTAAACTCTTTATACTGTTTAACTAATTAAATTTTCTTTTAATACATTAAGTTGTGACTAATCTCTTTTTTCTCTTTTCTTCAGGAATGTTACAAATATATGCCAAATCCCATTTTACTAGAATTCTTAGTATGTATAATAATATTTACATTTCAAGCAATATGACGTTCACTTTAATTTGAGTTTGTAATTTTGGGTTGATTTTTTATGAAGATAACGGAATGGAAGAAGAAAGTATATAAAAATGTAAGGTTGGTAAGGAGGTTTCAGATTTGACCTGACTTTTTCTCAAAAAAATATTGGGCTTGTGTTGTTGATTGTTGAATAGACTAGTTATAACTGAAATATTCAAATATTCAAATAATTGAAATATTCCAACATTCTAATAACTGAAATATTTCTACCGTTAGGAAATGTCGATGGAAAAAAACAAATGTTCAAATAACTTGAATACACTATTTTATTTGATTTAAACAATTACTCATTGGAAGAGAAATAAATTATGTTGAAAAGAACAAATACTAGGCATAAATTATAAATTATTTGGGCAATAAAGACACTACATATTGATGATGATAATATATTTAAATAGAGAAAATACCACTGTTAATCTTAATGGTTTAGATGAAATTATCCATCATTAAATTAAAAAAAATTGTGGAGTCTAGATATTTTGAAATACTAGTATATATATATATATATATATATATATATATATATATATATATATATATATATATATAGTTACATTGTTGTATTTTGTAATAGATTTAAAGTTATATATACTTTGCCTCCTTGATTTTTATGTATTTTCTATTACGACCCATGAATATGAACAAATATTTTTATTGTGTCTATTGTAGGACAAATCAAGTTTTATTGTGAAAAAAAATATTTACATACAAAAGTTCTGTTGAATAATTTAAATGTGTTTGATAAGAAGCCGCTGACGATCGACCCATCATAGAAGCCCTAACCCCTGAAGATCGAGCCCTACGGAACTGTGTAAAAGTCTCAGTATAAAAAAATTCCAACTCAAGCAAGTCAATAAATTTTCGCAAGTTATTTTGAAGGAAATATGTGTTGTGCATGAATGCAAAAAGATGTTGAAAGACTATATATAAATGCGAAGTTAGGACTGGTCCATACTTTATTTCTGTTTCGATTGTTAATCGAATAAATAATAGGAATATCCTTTTTGGGCTTACTTGAGTTAAAGACGGGCCAATCTATCTGACTTTTTCCTTCTACACTTACAAAATGGGATCATTTAATATTAAAACTTAAAATCGAACCCACAGTTGTAGAGTGATGGATTTTGCTAAATATATACTAAATAAGATTGTTTTTATTTAGATCCAAGCTTAGGGCATCTCCTAAAATTTCTAGATGTTTTATTACTTTAGCTAGCAAATTTTAGTCATTTAATATTAGAACTTGATTTTAAGACTTCTTTTTTAAGTATCTACGTAAAAATTATTTCAGCAAATAGCGTTTGACTAAATTTATTTGTAGAACTAGCGTTTTCGCCGGATTATCTAGCGAAACTGAATAAATTTCACCATCGAGCAAAAGTGCATATTATTACTTTTTTTAGTGTAAGATTTTAAATTCTTCGCTAAAATTTATATATCTTATTCTCATTTCTTGTACTTTACAATTACATATTGATTAAGAAGTAAGATTTAAGATAAATAAGTCGAACAATATATTATGTCTAGAGTTTCTAGGAGTTTCTCCACTGGTCCCTTTTCACTAAAATTATAAATGGTGCATGCAAATCCAACAAAGAAGTATTTGTAGAGAAATAAATGGTGATGCCTTCTAAGAGTCTATTTTAGCCCATTACTATATTTCAGATTTTTTTTTATGAATACTTTATTTGTGATTGGCCATAAATATACTTCAAATATTAGCTGATAGCCATAAAGATACTTCTAATATTAGGTATTTTAGCCTTTACTATATTTGAGATTTTTTTTGATTGAATACTTTATTTGTGAATTGTGATTGGCCATAAATATACTTCAAATATTAGATAGCCGTAAAGATACTTCTAATATTAGGTATACTTCACATTTTCTGTTCATGCTCATTGACTGCTAGCTCTACCAAAATAAGTATTTTATTTTGCTTATAGAAAAGAAATCTTGTTGGCTTATTGTAGTTTACTAATTTATTGAGTCGTATGAATATATACTACAGAAAAAATTGCAAAAGAGCCCCTGCATCTTAGCACTATTAACTAAACTGACGGTTAATATTTTTTTTCTTACAATTAGACATAATGCGCATAAGTTTTTTCTGTAAATTTTCCTATAATATATAAGCTTCATTTGAAAAGAAAATTTAGGTTATAATCATGATTTCTACTTACTCATGTAACATATATCTAGGTCATATATTTGCTTATTTTTTAATGACATATATTTGCTATTGTATAATATCAGTTTAATTATATATACTCTAAAATAAAAGAAGACATACTACGCTAGCTCCCATGAACATTTTTTATGGTCCAGTTGTCTATACTTTATTAACACAATTACATTAGCTTAATAAACTTAATAATACAAAAGAAAATTACAAATTGCAACACCAACCGACCAATTATTACACTTCATAACCAAACGTATACAGCTCAAAAGATATCAACATGATTATACTTGAATTATTAGCATCCCATACTCTAAACATAGGTGTACACCCATTTTTAGATAACAATAATAACATCTACTATTAATGATTAGAATCTCCGACACAAAACAGCATGATCTAAATCTCAAAACATTTTTGTTTTAAAAGATGTATTCATTTTAGAACTTTTATCATAGATAATAGAAAAAAAATTGTCAGAATGAACCAATATTATAGATGGCTGAGCTCAGGCTCAATATCCCGTACTTTTATTATGCCAACATTTCAAACAAATTAAATTTTAATTGCACGAGAAAATAACACAATGCTTTAGTATGTTGTAGATTAAATTTTATAATATATCGATGGCTTGTTTTTCAGCCGTTCAATTTTGTTCATAAATTTTGACATATGATGGTGGAGATGTATGATTCCAAATTTTAGGAAATTTAATTTATAACATAAAAAAATATATATTATTAATATATACTATTGAGAATTGATATTACTCTAATATACATAACTAGATATTCTATCATGAAAAAAATGTTGGTCATTGAATCTAGCTGATTTATATAATATAAAAATATAACAATAGTTGAGCATCGTTGCATTATTTATATATATTTAATTTGAAACCATACAATATGCTCAAGGTATATCATCAAATCATATCATATCCTAATATTACTTTTATTTATATTTATATTTTTTGTTTTGCCTTTTTTTGAGGTGGACATCCAACTAAGGAAGAAAAAGTTCGCCCTAAAAATAAGCACACAAATGAAATGAAAAGAATAGAAGGCAGCCAACACTACATTTTCAATCATCAGCAACAGGTCACCTTCCCTTATTTTCAATCACTTTCATTCGTCTGTCATAATAATAATAATAATAATAATAATAAATAAATAATAACAATAAATAATAATAATAATAATAATAATATTAATAAATAAATAAATAAACAATAACAATTAATAATAATAATAATAATAATTCGTAATAATAATAAAGACAAAACTACATATTCAATGATTAGTAACATCTCAACTTCCATTCCATTCCATTTCCATCCCCATCACAAGAAACGTAATCATCACCTAACTACAAACATAATCCAACACAATGCCCCAATAATACAACTCCATTACCAAGACCATACAAACCCCAAAATGTGTCATGAGCCCACATTTCCATTTTATTCATCTCATCCACAAAAAAAATAATCAACCTTCTAATTTACTTACACGTAACAACCAATCCTACAAAACCAAAATAAAAAAATAAAATCAACCAACCAACCAAGCCACATCCCTATACAAAGCCTCCCTCCATAACACATAAAATTACAACAAAACAACAAATCACTCCTCCTTCGTCTCCCCCCACTACCATCTTCTACTAGTTTCTACCATTTTCTACTACTTTCTACGAAAGTCGTGTTTTACACTTGTAAGGAAACTCGTGTTTTGATGGGCTTTAGTTTAATCCCCATGCTCTCAGGGGAGAGCAGCTCGGGGGAAATGCAAGACGGGCTCAGAGGACTCGTCGGACTCAGAGTGTTACGGTCGGAGGATTTGCTATTCGGTCGAAACAGACCGTATCCGATTAAGAAGTATTCCAGCGGGATCAGCATCGCGTGCGGCTGCTCTTCCGTTACCACCGATCCGCACCCCTGGACCTGGAACATTATTATTATTGTTATTATTATTATTATTATTATTGGATGTTAGATGTTTGAAATGTAATATGTGTGGTGTTTTTTGTTCTAATCTAATTTAGTTGAAGCACACTCTTTGGATTCTCTCTCTCTCTCTCTCTCTCACACATGCATCTTGAATGCTCAAAATAGAAACGTCATTATTGTATTTCTTTTTTTCTATTGATGAAAATCATCATTATTTTTATTATACTATAATCCCAAGAGTCAATATATCAAATTTACCCTTCTTAAAACTAAAATTATCAAATTTGCCCTTCCAAAATTGCAAATATCAAATTTACCCTCCCAAAATTGTAGTGAAGACATTTTTAACATTTACAAAGGGTACACTTGATATTTTGAGTTTCGGAAGCGCAAATTTGAGATTTCGAGCTTTTGGAAGGATGTATATTAATATGAAATTCCCCATATAATATATCGGCTTAATAAATAAAATAATGATATATGTAATAATAAAAAAATGAAATAATATACCTCAACTAATGCGCTAAATCTTCGATCGAGTTTAGAGGTCATATGAACAGCTTCAGAATGAAACGGCGAATTTTCGCCTACAAATATCAAAGTTCTGCATTGCAACTGCTTTAATGATTCCGTCAAATCATGCCTCCTATTAAAATATTATTATTAATTTAATTATTAGATCATTATTATAAAAGATAAATTAAATGAATAAATGAAGTTTGAGTAATGTAATGTAATGTAATGTATATCTTACCCGTTCATGGATTGAAGGAACCGCCATACATTTATGCTCTGTTTTTCTTCCAATAACTACATATTTAAACATAACAAATTAGAATTTTAGATATAAATAAGTGCAAGGGTATTTATGTAAATTTACAAAATTAACTTTTTTACTAACGGTTCTACAAGCTTGAACGATATCTGATTCAGGCACTTGAGCACTGCCTCTCACTTCCTGTTTTTTCAAAAAATAATAAAATAAATAAAGAGAGAAATTACAAAAAGAACCCTAAAAAAATATTTAATTTTGAACGGACCTTACTGAAAAACCGTTGAAGCAAGCTTTCTTTAACCATCCCACACATTCCGTAATAATACAACAAATTTGACAAAACCTAATCAATTGTTCCAAAATATTATTAAATTAACAATATATTTTTTAATTTTTAATTTATTAAATTAATACCTTATTGTAAAACCATTCTGTCCAAGTGGGAGCTTTACATATAGGAGATACAAGAATTAATCCAAGCACTCTCTCTCTATATTTCGTCTAAATTTAAAAAAAAAATTAAAATTATATTTCTTATTTATAATTATATATGATATATTAAAACTATATTATTTATATGACTTACAGCAAAAAGAGTAAGAATATAAGCGCCAGCTGAAACGCCCATGCACATAACTGAACCTAAACTGAAACCCAATTAAAAAGTAATTAATTAATTAAAGGAAACAGTAAAAGTTGAAAAAAATAAAATAAAGTACCCAAAAAAGTCGATGACATCAGCGACCTGGTCCGCCAGGTCATCAACTGAAGGAACTGGAATATTTGACGAAATTTGAGCTGCACCTAACTGCAATTTTCTTAAATAAATTACAAAAACATCATTAGAAATTTATCACATTAATTCATCACAACATATTGGTTTTTTTAAATTGACCCCTCAAATTTTTCATCTTTTTCCAATTAATTAACCCCTCAAATTGATTTCTTTTCAATATGGTTTCCAACTTTTGCAAATAACCCCTCAATTTCTGGATTTTTGCAAATAAGCCCTTCAAAATTTTCTGAATTTTTGCAAACAACCCCTAAAAAATAGAACAAATTATTTCTATAATTAAATAAATAATGAAATTGGACTTAAATTACGGACCTCATGGCCAGGAGGGCAAATATGGTAAATACAAAAATTGTGAAGCAACAAAGATGAAGCTTCAGTGCAAAACAATAATCCTTGGAAGCAAGACATATCTGACCAAAAATTACACAAAAAAATTACAATCAATTCAATTCAATTTGGGGGCGAATTGAACTTGGAACTTACGATTTAAAGCAATATCCGAGTAAGTAATTAATGCGGGTTTTTCATGGTCGCCGTAAACTGCTACCGATACTGGCCCATGATGCGTATAAATATGATGCTCCTAAAAAACGAAAAACTTAGATTAAAATTAACATTTTACTTCAAAAGGGTTAGTAAAATAAGAAAAAAAAAAGAGTAATTTGAGTGAAAATATGAACTTAATTGAAGAAATTTCAGTAATTTGGACTCAACTGAGGAAATTTAGTACAGAAAGAACTGAGAAATGAAATTAATCAGTCAGAAATACAAGATTACTAACAAAACGGAGCACTAACAGCTCAAAAATCACAAGGAAAACACAATTAACAATCAAACAAAAAAACGCAAGCAGAAATGAAACAATGCGAGCTCTCAGATTTCATTTCCAAAAACCCAAAACAAAAAAAACCCAACAAAAACCAAAAACAAACCTTCCCGCCGAACGAAATCCTCTCTACGTCAAGCGACACCGAGCTCCCCGATTCTCCCATTAATCAATCACTCCTTTCTCCTCCTCCTCCTCCTCCTCCTTCTTCTCTCTCAAAAGGACGGCCTCGAAGACCTCCTTTCGTCCTTCTTCTCCTTCCTTCTTCTCTAAAGAGAGCTTCTTTCTCTCTTTATTTCTCTCTTTGTTTTCTTTTCTTTGTGCTTTGCTTTGCTCTGAGCGCTCTGTGCTTATAAATCAAGCGTCATTTGATTTATTTATTCTTCTTCTTCTATTTCTTGTATTATAATTTATACACTTGGTTGGTGGACCGGGTGCAGGAAATGAATAATACGGAGGAAGGGAATTAATAAGGACCAATGAATATGGGGTTGTTAATTGGGAAATAATGGAAAAGGAATTAATATGGACAGCTCAACTCATCTTTGTTGGAGTGGAGTGTTATTTTATTACTGTTGAGTTTTTAATTGCCAGGATTCTGATATTGTTGGATTGTGTAAAAAATATGGGAAAAGTTTATTTGACCCCTCGGACTAACCTCTTAATGTGCTCTTTATCATTGACAAACGGCCCGTTTACCATATTTTTTTATTAAAGGGGCCTAATAGTATATATATACAGATATGATATAACAGTATAAACACGTGATATATAGATATGGTATAACAATAATTCAGACAAAACAGTATATATATGCAGTATACAAATATGATATATATATAGGGATGGTTCTTTTGACAACCGGTTTATTCGGTCAACACGTGACAACATTGCTTATATAAGCGAAAATTCAAATTTCAGCCGTATGGATAAAATATATATGTTTTGAATATGTTATAGATCAATTTTCACAAGAATCGGAATATTATACTATCATGTATCATCAAAATCAGAATAAGAATTTAGAAAAACTATGTATACATATTTTGATAAAATATGATGGTAATGATAATTATTTTTGATTTTTTTGAAAATTGGACTGTAATATATTTAAACCATATATATTGCATCCGTAAGGTTGAAATTTGAAGTAGCAATTAAAATTTTGATATTTAGCAATGTTGTCACGTGTTGGTCAAATAAGTCTGTTGTCAAAAGAACCCATATATATATATATATATATATATATATATATATATATATATATATATATATATATATATATCAGCCAATAACAGTATATAGCTGTCGTGTTGGAGAAAAAAAAGAGCGACGAGAAAAAAGATGAGAGGAGTTGATGAAAATGTTGTACGACAGGCATGATTTTTCTTTGTTAAATAAACAGTGGACCTCGTTTATCAGCGATAAAGAGTGCATTTGAGGGATTTAAAGTGGGGGTCAGATATATAGGTCCAAAAATATGTAATGTTGAAAAAATAATGTGGTTTGTAGGTAATAATAAAAAAATATTTGAAATACACAACTACTTGCACTTGTCCATGCTTATAACTTCAGTGTTTCAGACAAATATTTATTACTTGTCTTTTATAAAAAAGAATTGATGAAATTACTCTTGTAAAAAATATAATAACATAAAATATACCACAATAAATTCATATTAACATGTAATAAAGTATCAAATGCCATTCTAATTACCTTAGTATCTAAAAATTGAAAAGACAATATTAATAAAATATCAAAAAATACATGCAATATAATTAAAAAAAATTGTGTTATTCTTCAAAATAATAATGTGATATGTAGGTATAACAAAAAAATTATATAAAAGAAAATGTACACCAAATTTCTCTTGTAAATTGTAAAAGATATAATCATAACATCACTACAATAAATTCATTTTGTTACTGCTCGTCAAATAAATCATCAAGCACAAGTACAGTTCCATAATATTTCTTTAAAACAACAAAGTCTGGCCTGGATAGTAACTACTAAGTAAATGAGCAGGGTCCACGCATTAAATTCAGAACCGAAGAAGCATCATTCTACTTTCTCTTCATTCCCACCGACGCTCTCACTCCGTTAAAATTCACCCGCGAGTAAACATACCGACACAAAAATATACCCCATCCTATTATTTTCACCCCAAATATCAAATTACCAAAATGCCCTCTCTCTCCACCGTCCGATTCCCATCCGACGGTCATTAACAATTCTAATACAAAACTACACTCGCCGACTAGTAAACTTCCCTACGCCCGTTTTACCTTTGTTTCCCAAACGCCAGCAGGCTGACAATGAGTAAGTTTCGAACGCCGAGTTCAGATGGAATGGTATGACAGTCCGAGCGAAGGGGACTGTTGGATACGTGGCGGGGTCGACACGTGGAGGGAATTGAGTGGAGGAGAAGGGGCCACATAGGAATACAGGATTGTTGATAAAGAAGAGAAGGCCTTTTGCACAGGATATTGACATTTGGTGATTGATTGATTTGTTGTGGTAGTTTCATAGTTTGGGTTGTGTTGCTATTTGGGAATTTTCTTTTTTTTTTTGGCTCTTGTTTTGTGCTTCTGCGTTTGATTTCGCAGAATGATTATTTAATATAGGTATGCTTATTTTAAAAATATATGTTTAGGCTATGCTATTACACTTTAGGCACTTTGTGGCGATATGAAAGTTAGAAATAAAAAATTTCAGGTCAAATTAAGAATAGAATCAGGAAGTGGAACTATATGATCGACTCCATATGCGTGCTTTGCAACAATTAAATTGACAAATCACGTTGTCACCTATTTGCATCATGCTCATATGCCAATGAAATTTGGAACAGAACGGTCTTAGATGCAAATGTGATACTAACTACAAATGTTCAAACTCCACGGAATCTATTAAATAGTTTTACGGCAACAAATGACCAAAAAGCCAAAAGAGAGCGGGTATCGCTTTGGCTAGTATGTTGATGGAACTTGTCGAAAGAAAGAAACACGCGAATCTTCAAAAATTGCCGAAGATCGTCGAGCTATATCTACAATTTCGTCAAGTACGACTACGAACGTTGCAAGTCATGGATCCCAACATTGCTAGATTAGGTTTTTTTACGTATTTTAGTTTTCTTAGAATTGTTTTCGAAAGACTAATGATTGTAGCAATGATGCTATATAATATGTAAATTTTTATTTTATTTAATACAATCCTAGTATGCAATCGCCTACTCTTCAAAAAAATAATGTGATTAATATTCTTTTATGAGGAGCTGAAACAAATCTACGTCAAAATTATAAAACAAGGTTTTATAATCTTCTCATGTTTTAAGCCACTAGCTTGATTAAATAAAAAATAGCATAATATAAATATATTTCCTTATTATTATAGTATTATTTGGATAGGAAAATAATAGTAAGAACTAAAAGAGATGATAATGTAGTTTTATGTGAGTCATATAGAAATTTATTGTCACAATTGAGATTAGTATCAAAGTAGTATCATGTAATAAATAATGATTTCACATAAGATCTGGAAAAAATATTAATATATAAATTGCAGTGTGATAGCATTTAATTGACAAGAAAATATGTTTCATGTGGACAAATTAAATGACTCATTTTTCTGCCTAATAATAGAAAAAACTATTCAAACTATGAAAATATAGTAGATCCAAAATAATTTAAATTTTCAAAGTTGGATCTTATGCAATAATGTCAATAAAAGGACTCCTAACTTTGAAATATATGTTAATTTCATTTTTTTTTTCTAAAGTAGACAAATTACATCAAAATATTTGTGAACCTAATGATCATATGATAAATTGATAACTCATGCCAACATCCGAAAAATAAAATTATAAAGTTAGATAACATATATAAATACATGAACTTATTTAATTTTGTGAAAAATTAGCTAACGACCTGATTGATCATCATTTAAATGATTGGACAGCTTTCACCTTTTGTTCCTTCTTTTTATTGTACATAATCATTCATACGTACGGCTCAATTAACGGTACAACTTTACCTAAATTCATGGCAGTATTTTCATTTTTCATATATTAAATATGAATATTTCTCCATTTATATATATTAATTTTCTTATTTTTGGTGTTAATATGAAATTGAACATTGAATTGTAAGCTTCTCTCATATATATTAATATTAATATATAATATATAGTACAAATAAAGGTATATGCTAAAGAAGTTTACACCAACTTTAAGTCTTTAATTCTGTTTTAAATTGCCTGTCACGTAAGCAATTTGTAGAACATGCTAGATATAGGATGACTTGATTGGAAAATATTCTTATTATTATTTATTCGCTCCAACAAGTTACATTGAACATTAATTTCGTTTGATTTATAATGAGATGGAAATTACGGAATTATGTTTCTACAATATACTACATTACCATGTTTTTGGGGGTTGGACATTTTTTCAAATACTAGAGATACCAAGAACATAATATAAAAAGGAAAAGAAAAATATAATTGAAAATATGCTTGTAAGGGAGGCAATACTTGTTTTTGACAGCTAGAAGTGCTTAGACACAACACAAGTGATCAGAAAAAAAAAAGATATACTTTTTTTGTTTATTATGGAATTCAAACATTTTCTTTTTCTTATGGGAGAATTTCATATATGTCATTACAAAAACTTAAAATATCACATTTGCCATTAGAAAAATCTAAATATCATATTTGCCACTATAAAAACTTTAAAATATCATATATGCCATTACAAGAACTTTAAAATATCATATATGTCATTACAAAAACTTAAAATATCATATTTGCCTTATAAAAACTTAAAATATCATATTTTTGTCATCTCAAAACATAAAATTTATCAAATTTAATCTTTTAAAACTTAAAGAATATCAAATATATCTAGCACCGTTAGCTTTCCGTTAAGTTTTATTTAATACTACAAAATACCTTTCTCTGATTTCTCCTTCACTAGCAAAAATATTCATATTATCTCTTCAACCTAAATTATCTTTTTCGTTTTGTCCCCTCTTTCTCTCACAACTTTATACCTATAAAAATTACCAATCTCTTTTGTTACTTTTCTTATTTAGAAATAATTGCTCCAAAAAAAAAGATTGAAATTGGAATAAATTGATTCTTTTTTTACTATATTTTCTAACATTAACTTTTGATTTCACATTAAAAAATGAAAAAAAATATTTGGTTATATACATGAATCTAAATCATGAATAGAGAAGGAAATAAAATAGGGATAATATTGGTGGTATAATGTTATTTATAAGACTTGGCCATCAGTTTAACGGAAAAAATTGGATGGTTTCGAGTTTTGGATAAACTTGATAGATTTTGTATTTTGGAATGAAAAATATGATATTTTAAGTTTTTGTAATGGCAAATATGATATTTCAAGTTTTTGTAATGGCAAATATGATATTTTGATTTTTACAATGGCAAATATGATATTGTAAATTTTTGTAATGGCATATATGAAATTTTCCCTTTTCTTATTTTTGTGCAGGATGCTCATGAGAATAAAAAAACAAGTATTTTCACAATTTAACCCCATTTTTCAAAGTTTATCAAAATAGAACCACACGTCTCTTATTTGCAAATATAATTTTTTTTTGTAGCAAATTAATAATTAGCCCCAACTTAAAAAAGTGTAGTTGAAAAAACATGAATCATGCAAACATCATTTTAATTTTGATTACTAACTTATTGACATAAGAACTAATTTGTTAGAATGTTTCCTTCATAGAAATGCTTATTGAAGTATAGATTAAAGTGTTTGAATTAAAAAATGGTGTGAACTTCACATGACAATAACTTATCAGGTAAAACATTCTAAATTTATTATGCAAGCTGCCACTATTATTTCTATAATGAAAAATTTCTACACAAATTTTGAATTTGTGTTGACCAATGACAGCCGTCCATCTTTCATGCATGATTATTTAGACGGCTCTCAAGAATCATTATCATCTAATTAATTAATAGTATTATACTAATACATCTAACTAACCTTGTACAGCTAGCTTTCTGATCTTTTTAATTACTTACAGAGATATTTTGTTAATAAATCCTGTATTTTGATGTGATTGCAAAACAGTCCCTACATTTTGTTCAGCCCTAAGGCTTTTCTTTATGAAAAATTCAAAATAATGACACCAGACTATTTATAGCTGATACGCGCTATAAGTACTATAGTAACCCTGTAGTGATGGTATATAAAAACTGAAAAAACATATAAACTGAAAACAAACAGTATATAAAAAATTCATTCGATAAAACAATATATATTTAAAAAAATGAAAACAGCATATAAAAACATATAAACTGAAAACAAATAATATATACAAATTCATTCGGTAAACAGTATATATTTCAAAAAATGAAAACAATATATAGTGTATATAAAAGCGAGAAAAAACAGCATATAATTTCAATCCGTCGCTACAAGATCACTACAGTAACCCCGTCGTGATTTCATATTTCCCTTTATTTTTTGGACTTACTCAAGACAGGGGGGCTAGTCTACAATGTTTAATTAGGTATGGTTTTTGTATACAATTTAGGCACTAAAGCAGGTGCTAAATTCTAGCTCAAAAAAAGCAGGGGCTAAATTGCTAAACTCTCTTGCTTCAATTATGCTAAAGAGACTTGGAAAAAAATTAAAGGTCAAGTATGAGTCATTTATGGTATTAATGACTTGTCCTTTTTCATTAAAAGGATCTAAATGTTGATTGAATGTTCAAGTAAGAGAAAAATATACCTCTCTTTACTTTGATATATCCTTCCATACTGTTATTTTTAATTAAATATCAAAATCCTTGTAAGCTTTCAAAGTATGAAATCTAATTTAAATACTTGTATCGTACATTACACGTCTTAAAGCTGATAGCTTAATTAGTTACTAACATGTCATTAATTAGTTTGTCGGATTTTGATATTTTTGTTAGGCAAATGATATGGACCAGAATTATTTTAATAGGAGCAAAAAATTTAATAATAAAATTATACTTTTATTTTTTTCTAATTCATTCAATATATTTAATTAAAAAATGTAAGAGTGGTAGCGGGATTCTTCTTTCTCTCCAAATTTAATGTGATTAACTCTTTGATATTGAATGAGTTATAAAAAGCAACATAATATTTTTTCTTTTCTTTTCTTATTCACATAAATATTTTATTTGATCTTATATGATAATATTTCAAAATATGAATGAAATACATATATAAATAAATGTGTAGATTTTATTACTTCATCATTTTTTTTCTTTTTGTTGCTTGTTAGGCTTGGTACTGTTGAAATAAACAAAATATTATTTTAACTCAAGGGAGATGGACTTAATCACTATTTTAAAATATCAAAAGTAGTTACTTCTCCGTAAACAAAAACCTAGAAGTGAATAAAAAAATCAATTTGATCAGTACTTTTTATTCATAAAATAATCTTACTACAAATTAACTAAACTAATACAATTAAAAAAAAAACTAAAACATAATAACGAGATAGAAGAGACAAAATAAACAAGGAAATGAGCACAAAATATGACTTGAATAAATTAGACAGATCAAGACTAATCAACAGTTATTATTCAAATCCTCATTTCCTTTTTTAGCTTAATTGATTGACACACATATAAAAGGGCAAAAGTATAAATTTATTATAAAAATTTTCTACTCCAATCAAAATAATTCCTGCCCATATCACCATCCTTTTTGTTATTTTTATTTTTATTTTTTATGCAAACTACCACACCAAACTACTAAAAATTGATATGAACACAAGTAATAGTCGTATAATAAATAACAATCTCTCATCACTTTGAGAAAGACTTTCAACTAAAATTGAAACTTAACTAATTTTCTTGTGTTGTCGTTCTGAAGTGGTCAAATTTTACATTTTCTATTCTCTATTTTAATGTGCATGATATATAAATATTTAGTAGTGGTACAACCTTACTCGTCAAATGCATAATTAATGTAAAAGAAAAGGATTGTCAAAAGAAAATATCCAACAAAAGACTATACAAGAGAAAGTATTTATGTATAATAGAATTTTAAATATATTATAATGAATAATTTGTCACTATAAAAAACAAAAAAGTAAATAAAATTATACAAAAAAAAAATGCTACTTTTATATTTACTCTTTTGTACACACATCTTCTAAATGCTCATAAAATCAAACTATCAACCTTCATATAAACGCGGGGCACAAATTCAATAGTTCTGCCAAAATTATGGACAAAAAATCTTGACTGCCTACTCCAAGCTTGCAAATCAATTTGAAATAAACGTGCTATAACTAACTAACTTTGGCAGGACTCATGTTTTCTATTATTTATCAAATTTAAATTATGTAAAATTTGTAAATTAGTTAATAATATATATATAATATATGTTGTGTTGTGGTTAAAGCTTAGAATATATATTTACTAGCTTTAATATGCAATGCATTGTCATGCCATTTATTTGTTTTTTTCTCTTTTAATTATTTATGTAATGGTTTAAAGCATAACAAACAAATTATATCAATCAGTAAGTGACTTGGTTATGATAAATATCTTATTATAATCTTTTTATATTATTAGAAAATTGGTCAGTAATAGAAAGCACATCAAATCAAAATATAAAATACAATTTGAAAAGGTCCATATATAATTGTAGCGTGATTCATGATCTTAATATATAATATATAACTATAGGTGCTTTTTGGCTTTCAATGGTGTGACATATATAGGGGTCAAATTTCAAACGAAAGATGCTAAGAGCCTAAGAGAGTGTGATTAACTTATAAGAATTAACTTAAACCATATTTAATTGATGGAATTTCTTAATTAGACACGCCTTAATTTACTAAGCAACTTTTTAATGATTTAATTAGGTGGGTAGTCAACTTAAAATCATATTTCTTCTCTCATTTATTCTTGATTTTTGGACCTCACAAACTCTAGTTTCATATAGTGACATCCCTTCGGAAAATAGGTGACTCAAACTTGTGTCCCAAAATTGCCCTAGTTAAATAAGCTACTTATTTTTTTTGAAACGTTGTCCTAGTTAAATATTTACTTACGTTGTATTAAATCAAATAGAAAGTTCGTTACATAAAATATTTACAATGATAGTGCTAAAAAAAAAGATAATCTATTCTTAGAATGAAAACTACTTTCTAAGAAAAATATAGAAAATAAATAGGAGCTTAATCCTTCTGTTTCCAGTCTTGAGTTCAAGTTCTCGCGTCCAAGTCTAGAGTTCATTCTTTGGCTATTTCTACAACATTCTCGGCCAGAGCCGTTGTTTGTTGATAGTTGCAAACAATGCGTCAATTCCTTACCTTCCATATTTTCCAACAAGTGGCGATCCATATTGTGCCCCACTTTCGTGGGCTATTCTTGATTAGCTTTGATGAATTGAGTTAAGAATTTACAGGGGCTTTGCATCGTACTATTTGGGATTGTAATATAGTGTTGCCTTGCAATGCGTATTCAAACATGTTTTGCGAAATTGCATTGTGCGAAGAATTGTGCGTGGATCTCCGTCTCGCTTGTGTTGTAGTGGATGCATGCTCCTAAATTCAGTTGACCTCTTGCATGGAGCTTATCTCGTGTTTACTGTTTTTCTTTTGAGAGGAGCCACATTATAAAACCTTATCCTCAGAGGGACTTTGAGTTTCCAAATCTTCACTTTATCATTATCCTTTTTTCCTCTTTCGTAAAGTTTTTACTGAGAAAGACTCATATGATTCACTATTCCATACAAGTATGTCATTTTTTGAAGAGAGAACGATCTCTTGGATTGTGTTTTGCAGTTTTGCTAGATACCTTTCTTGTTGGATGACAAAATGTATTGAATATTAAATCTACTTATTATATCACAACGCATCAGAAATATTACTCAGCTTAAAAATTGAATATCTTTACGCACACATTTTTCTCTCTGACAAATATCTACTTACTACCATAATATATCTTGCATATAATCACATAATAATGCTTTAGAATATTAAGTTCAGATTCAAAATATCACATTCTCTCAAAACAGTAAATAACAATTGATAAATCATTTAGTGCAATTTTTGGATGCAATTTGGAGAATTTTAAGAATAATAGAACAAAATTTAGAATAGAAGAGAGATCTCAAGAGGGGATATCCCTCCACAATATATTTTTTTTCCCTTTTTCTTTATTTTCTTGTTGCTGATAAAAATAGATATTTCAACTAAAGAGGGAGGGGGACTTGACTCTTGCTTTGTTCAGTTAATATATATATTTATTTTATTTACTTATTTATGTATGTATTTATTTATTTATTTTGATTTTGCCGAGAAATTGACCAAAAGCTTGGCTTTTCTTGCAAGGACTCCCTTTTTGTCTTTAGCTTGGCAACTAGGCCAAACTCTTTCCAAAGTATTTTAGAAAGAAAATAGAATTTTCATACAAAATATTCTTTTCTTGAAAAATGAAATCATGTACATATTATGTTAGAGAAAATGAATCATCTTTGCAAATATTCTAATATTTTTTTATATTTTTATGCATAACATAAGTGTCTAAAAAAGAAGCGCACAGGACATAATTTTCTAGTTTTGTTGCACATTTTTTTTTTAATATTTAGAATATTCACAAAATAATTCAAACCTTCCTAACTTTTTTAAAATATCAAAAATATAAAAAAATACTAAATTAATAATTTCGCCCTTCTTACAGTCCATTTTATTTCTTGGGCCTACAAACTATGATAGTTATATTTAGGTCTAAAATGGCACATAAATATTACAGCCCAAAAAAGCCCAAACAGGAAACTCTTAAACACGTAGAAACTCTAACGTGTCATATTCTTATTGGCTGAGATCTATAAGTCTTTTATCTCTCCATTCCTTGACAAACAGGAACTTCTCTTTCATTTAAAATATCATAATTTTTTTTTTGAATTGAAAATATCATAAAATTAGACCAATAATAGAAAAACAATTGGCACAATTTGCAGTCTTTAATTTTCTTTATTTTGCGGTCTACGTTTTGCTCATAACAATTTACAGTTTTTTTTTTTGCACGTATCAATTTGCAGTCTCTTCTTTACACTTATCAATTTGGAGTCTCATTTTTGCTCATATCAATTATCAATTGTACACTTTTCTCTATTTAATTAAATATGCAACAATCATTGTCTTAAAAAAATTAATATGACCAAATCTCACTAAAGTGGAAATTCGAGCAATTAACTTTTGGAATATTAATAAAAATACAAATCTTATTATTTCAAGAAACTCATTAAAAGATATTATGTTTGACATAAAAAACTGAAGTTAAACTGAAAAAAAAAAGTTCATAAGTATATAACATGAGTAAGCTAATAATATCTGAAATGATTAAAATGGACTTGTCAAGTTTATATTTAACTTGAGAATATAAACTCACAGTTGAATAAAAGTTTTACATTACAAAACTAAAGAGAGAAAGAAAGAGAGAAATCTAGCAATGGCGAAACTCCTCTCTTTCTTAGTTCTTCTCTTCTCCTCCCTTCTCCTCCTCACTCAAGCTTCCTCCAAGAAGCCTCCCGCCACGGCAGCGAGGAAGGAGGATATACCATTCATCAAATGCCAAGTGTGCGAGAAAATCGCGCAGCAGATCCACGCACAAGTTCAGAAGAAGGAGGCTGAAATCTCGCCCAAAAAGGTGGGTATTTGGTTGAATTGTTTGGTTGGTGGGTTTGATTTGGTTGGTTTTGAATTGGGTTTGTGTTGATTTTGGTTGGTTTTGTGATTTAGGTGTCGGAATTTGAGATAATTGAGATTTCGGAGAATGTGTGTAATGTGAAGAAGCAAGAGGCGGATTGGATGCTTCAGATCGATATTGTTGAAAAAGGAGATAAATTGGAGGTAATTGATTACTTAATTCTGTTTTACCTTCATAATTTTTCCGAATTTCTAAAATTCAAATTTGAATCATTGAAATAAATTTCAGCTTGTTGAGCAAGGTGAAGAGGGCCATTGTAACTCAGAATGTAAAACAATTGAAAAAGCATGTCAAGAGGTAAATAAACTTACGATTCAAACCCATTTTTTATTTGAAAGTATACAAAATTATCCTCCAATTTATTAAATTATTATTTTTATTAGGTAATTGAGTATGCAGATACAGATGTAGCTGAATATTTTTATAAAAAACGGCCCTCAATTGAAGAATTGAATAAGTATTTGTGTTACGATCTTTCCAAAGCTTGTTCTGTTAAAACTCCGCCTCTTCCAAAGGTAAATAAATAAATTCATTAATTAATTAATTTTCTTTTTTTTATATTTTGAGTAAATTACATAGTGGGCCTTCAAATTTCAAGTAAATAAGAAATTTATTTTCGTTATATGACTAGAAATTATTTTCTTTATATTATATTCTGTTAAGATGACTTTTTTTCCAAAGATGAATAAAATAAATAAACTTTTCTTCCAAAGATGAATAAAATAAATAATCAATTAGCAATTTTTTTATATTTCGAGAAAATTACATAATGATCCTTGTAAAATACATAATTTTTGTAAATTAATTATTATTTATTTTATTTTATTTATAGGATAGGATTCCAGGTGAAAAATTTGTACCGAAACCATCAAAAGATGCTGAAATGGAAAAGATCTTGAGATCCATGCAGGTATATTAAATTTGATAATTTAATTACATTATATTTAAATTAAGGATAAATTTGGGGTAAAATTGAGGGGAAAATTAGGTTAGATTTAAGCACAATTGCACAGTTTTAGAATAAATGAGGAACAAAATGTAGGAGAATTAGGTTAAATTGAAGCTTAATTTCACTCTTATCAGTTATTGTTGATCAATCAAACATTGAAGAATTTAAATATTTATAATATATTTTGTATTATTTTCTTAGGATATGCCTGGAGCTCCAAACATGAAAATGTTTTCAAGAGATGAATTAATGAATAATAATTTTAATGATGATGGTTCAAATGATAATGATGATGATGATGATGATGATGAAGAGGAAGAAGAAAATTTTCCAAAAAATTTGGTAAATTGTTTTTTGTAGTCTTTTTAAAAAAAATTTACCCTAAAAATTCATAATTTAGTTATAGGTCCAATTTAGAGTGTCGCACAAAAGTTAAGAGCCAATTCGTTAAATTTAACATTTCAAAAAATTTGGTAAATTATTTTATGCTATTTTCCATTTTCACCCTCAAAAAATTTATAATTTAGTTTTTGGTACAATTTGTTTTGTCGCCCAAAAGTTAAGAGACATTTTTTTTTGTTTTTGAACATTTTTTAATGTTTTAATTTTATTGTTTTTTGAACATTAGGGAAAGGTTTTGAAAAACAAAGATGTGCCAAAAAAGGATTTGAAAGAAAAAATCCTTCGACAAGTTTCAGAGACTGGAAAAAAAGTAAAAAAAGAAATAAATAAAGCTTCACAAATTGTGAAGAAATGGTGGAAAGGAAATAAAAAGGGGAAAAAACAGGGAACAAAATCTTCAAAATCAACCAAAAACGAGCTTTAAATAATGGAGAGAAATAGGTATGCATTTAGGTTTTTTTTATTTTAGATGGACTTTTTTGGTGTGTGAGAAATTTTGTGTGTAGAATTATCAGACTTTAGAAAATTTTTGTATTAATTTACTTAAAAACGATAATAAAAATATTGTGATAATTATGTATCTTTTATAACTCATGGAAATAATGTTGATTTTTTTTCTTTTTAAGAAATTTAACTATAATCATTTGCAACACACAATAGGCGTAGTTTAACATTAAAAAATGCTGCCTTAAAATAAAAAGAAACATCAAAGACATAACATTCAAATTTGCTTATTATTTTGCATTTATTCAATTTTCTGAAATCTTTTGCATGTCCTATGTCTTGATGGATAATTTGGATTTGGAAAAAAAATTGGACCTCCCAATCATATGTAGCTCTTATTGCCTCCCACTTTTTAGGAGCCTAATTTAGGGAGTCCGTTTATACTCCAAAGAATTTTTCCTTATCTCATAATGGTTCCATTACATTTTAGCCCAAATATTCAATAAACCCAAATTATTGGCTCCCCATGCCTCCCATCCATCTCATCTCGCAATTTTTTGAATTTCTCATGATATTTTTAATTTCTCGCGACACAGACGATACGGGTCAGACTGATATATGTTTCTACTACACTTGTATGTATTTTGTGTAGACTGATATGTGTTTGTTTAAAATTTATATGTTCAGACTGGTATGTGTTTTGTTTAGACTTGTATAGGTTTATACCTTACTGATATGTGTTTTATTTAGACTGATATGGGTTTGTCAACATTTAATATATAATAACTAGTATGTGGTTGTTGAAATCTGTTATGGACTTCTATTTATTTAATTTGTGTTTTATTTAGACTTGTATGAGTTTATACGTTACTGGTATGTGTTTTGTTTAGACTGGTATGATTTGTCAAAATTTGATATATAACGACTAATATGTATTTGCCGAAATTTGGTATTGACCTCTATTCATCTGATATGCATTTTGTTTAGACTTGTATATGTTTATACCTTACTGGTTTGTGTTTTGTTTTGACTGGTATGAATTTGTCAAAATTTGATATATAATGACTAGTATGTATTTGTTGAAATCTTGTATGGACTTCTATTCGTCTGATATGTGTTTGTTTAATTATAAACCCATAAATTCAAAAAAATGCGCTGAAAAAATCCAAAAAATTCTACTAAAAACGCATTGAAAAAATCTAAAAATTCTTCTAAAAACGGGCTTAAAAAGTCGCGTGCAGCTGGATAGATGTCCCTGAGCGCAGATAACGTCAAAAAAAGTGTCCAAAAAATAAAAAAATTCTATTAAAAATGCGCTGAAAAAATTAAAAATTTCTAATAAAAACACGCTGAAAAAATAAAATTTACTAAAAACGCGCCGAAAAAATTAAAATTTATACTAAAATGCGCCGAAATAGTCGCGCGAAACTCGCGCAACCCTGCGCGAAGCTGGACAGATGTCCTATTGTCCATAGGACATCTGTCCAGCTGAGCGCAAGGAACGTCAAAAAAACGCGAGAAATTGAAAATATCGCGAGAAATTGAATGGGAGTCGTTGGGAGGTACGAAAAAAAACATATATGCTAGATTTTATGAGAGGTAATTAGGGAGGTACTAATTATTTCACAAATATAGGAGCCGTCAGGAGTCAACAAAATGGAAGTCACAATCATTTTCTAAATACTTCCCATTGAGATGCCAAGTGACGCGCTATAGTTGATCGGGAGGTAGAAAGTTAGTAACTATGAGAGGTAATTAGTCGGACTCTTTGGATTTATGCATTGTAATTTTTCAGTCGAGTAATCTATAGAGATAATCTTCTCAAAGATTCGTTTCTCTCTAGTGATAGAGATTATGATTTCATTTGTCGATGGCCAATATTTTGTATACTTTATTATAAAAAATGGTAATATGTCAGACCATTTACTCACAATGGGAAAGATTGATTTTGTCTCCATAGAGTCGAAAAATATCCCAAGATATTGCGGTTATATTCAATGATGTCGTAAGAGTTGATGTAGCCTGTATATTTACAAAAAGAAAAAGAAACGTTTATTAATTGGATAGAAAGGGCATAATCAAAACTTTGATTCTATAATATGAGCTTGGACATGCTATAACTAAAAAAGTTGATAGTTTAAACTATTTATTGGGCTGATTATAAATAAGTTTTATTTTATGATCTTTCTGAACAAAACTCGAGTGACTGAATAACTTCTATAAAGATGACTTCTAAAACCACACTGCAGAGTAATCAGTAGTACCATACTACTGATATAAAAATATATTTACTTGTATTAATGTTCATCTTGATTCACTCCAATATCTAAAAATTGTGCTATATGAGGAATGTGTTAAAGTATATATTTTGTTAGAATCAGTGTAATCTCACATTGATGCAAAAGAAATCAAAAGACACATAAAAAGGAAAATTTCTGAAACACTTTTTTCATGAGCGTGTATGATTTTATTCATGAAGACTTAGGAATTGAGTGGATTTCTGTTCACATATCATGCTGGTAAATTAAACAAGGTACTTTGGGCTCATAAGAAAAGTGTTTCCTACCTAGATTATATCATATACATCGTACCTCGAAAAGGATTTTTATAGAAACCCTTAAAAAAATTTTGAATATTTTACAAAAAAAACCCTTTGTTTTTAGATTTTCTCTTTTAAACTTTATAAATATTTTGTAATGTTCAAATTAATTATGATTTGATTACATATTAGAGAATGTTTTTGACCAGCTAAGAGGCTCCAAAAAAGGATTTGAAAACGAAAACTGTACAAGGAGTTCGAGAGACTGGGAAGATAGTAAAAGAGCAAAGAAGTAAGGCTTCGCAAATTATGAACAACAGTGGAGAGGAAAAAAAACAGCATTAAAATCTATAAAATCAACAAAAAAAATAAGCTTTCAAATACGTTTAAATTTAGGTTATTCTATTTGAGATTTACTGTTTAGGTATGCTTGAAAAATTTTGTGGGTGTAGATTTATCAGACTTTAGAAAAATATTGATGATTCAGTTAGTGATTATAATTATAGTATTGCAATAGTTATGTATTCTTTTTAATGTTTCAAGCAACGTCAATGATATGTTCATAAAAAGAATTGCTTTAGGGTTGAATTCTTGCATTCAATATTCATTGGAATAAAAGACAATTTTTAACACACAACATATATGAGCCATCTCTATAAAATAAAATAAAAAGTTCTTCAAACTTTGGGACTCAAATGACTGTATTCTGGTGTTATCTAGATTTGAGAATCCAAGGTGAAATTCCTATCGCCCCGAGAGAGAGAGATTTTTTTTTTGCGGTTAAACTCATTGTCGCGATCATTTTTTTTGGCACCACGGAGCGGAAGACATTGCAAGATATTGCAGGATATCAATAATCATTTTGGTTTGCTCTAATATCTAAAATTGTGTTATCTTTGAGAAATATATGTTAAAATATATAATTTGCTAGAATTGGTCTAACCTCACATTAATGCAGAAGAAACAAAATGACACTCTAAAAGAATCCTTTTAAAGCACTTTTCTTATGGCCATCCCTGTTGTTACTCATGAACCACACTAAAGAATAGCGCAAAATTTGTGTGAAATTATATACTTTTTTCACATATCATGTGATTATAGATCAAACAAATATCTTGAATTTCACATCATTATATATAACAATTATACAAGTTACAACGATGAATTCTCAACCAAAACATACATTATTTGAAAATGTCCCCTTTATTTTGTTTTATTTATTGAAAGGCCAATAAGCAACAGCCAAAACCGCCTCTCTTTCAAATATTTTTCTAGTCACATTTGGCATATTTTGCATTCATCATAAGAGACTCACTAGCACCGTGATAATAATTAAAAAAATAAGATGGTTGAAAAATTGTAAAAATAACTTTTATGCAATAAATTTCTTAATTTGATTCAATGTTTATGTAAAATAAATTTTAATATGCCATAAAATAAATAAATATCTTAATAATTAGTTTTAATATCACATCTTTCAATCAGAACCCCTCCAAAATTTTTGAAATTCTCGATTTCTCTGTTGAAATTTTTTGATGTGGTTAGAAGCATTGTATGAATAAAGAGTCAAAAGCCATCTATATATGTGAAAGAAAAATAAAGGCTGATTTAGGTACATACCAGTTTTAAATTTGGTACATGTCCTTACTCTTCATTCAAATAAATGAGTTTTTATTTATAAATTTTTTGAAAGTTAAATTTTTTTTTGAAAGTGTTTTATTTATAATTTCAAAATGAAGTTACAACTCAAATTCAATATAGTCATTTAAAAAAAATACTCGAATTAATTATCATGTAGTATTTGCATAAATTTGACTTATTAGTTTACATGAAGATTATAGTTATTTTTATTTACTTTGTTTTGTTCTCTTTCATCAAGTTTTGGGTTTCACCGCGTTCAGTGTTTATAATTCCATCTATGCGAGTTTATCTAAATTGAGAACCATGTGTTTTCTCTTCAATCCAAATCTCCGCCTAATTGTCATCCAGATTATGTTTGTGGCATGTCTTTAGACTTCCCGATAGTAAACATTGGGTTATCAGGAAGAAACCGTGTATTTAATTTATGCATTTGGCATGGGCAGCTCACTCCTACAAGTAATGATATCTAGACATAGAGAGTGTCTCACATCATAACCTAACAATAAAAAATAAAAATAATAAATAGAAAATAGTGTCATTCAGTTTGCTTTTCTTTACTGGGTGGAATAATTTTGGAGTTTATTTCCTCTACTCGCTATAGAAAGCTACAATGTTGATATCGATATGATGTGTAGTATTTGTTTGATAATATTTTTTTAATTTTGAAAGGTATTATGATGCTTACTATCATATTTAATACCTGGATAAGAGTTGCGGTAGTTTTTCTTCCGGTCCACCTCCTTCCATTGCAAAAAAAACTTGAAGCGCTTCTTTTCCTGTAAAATATTTTTGACAATGAAATTTTCAAATCTAATGAACATTTTTGTAATATATATTATTCAATAATTATTATTTCACAAAAAAAATATTAGATATAAACACCATTGCATAGAGACTTTTGCACTTAGAAACCTCGCAAAAAACAAATGTTTGATACATGACATGATGACACCCACACTACCCATGAAAGAATGACTACATCGGTTTTACAATTCTACATACTTAATTACATTTATTAATAATCATTTTAGTTCGCTCCAATGTCTAAAAATTATGTTATATTTTAGGATTATTCCTTATTGTGTATTTTATCAGAGTAAGCATTAATGCAAGAGAATCAAAATGACAACCCTTAAAAAGAAAAGTTTTGGAAACACTTATTTCATGAGACCCTCTTGTTGTTCATGAAGACACAAAACTCCAGCTAAATTTGTGTGAAATTATACACACTTTTATGTGCTGATAATTTGAACAAAACACTTTTTGGCTCATAACAAAAGTAGTTCCTACCCAGACACTAGACCATATCATATATATCTAACATCAAAAATACTAATAATAAATATAAATAAACATTTCAAATAATTAGACTTAATTCCAAATCACTAACAATGATTGTACAAGTTATAACCACATAATCTCCACCAAAACACACATTACATAAAAAAATGTCCTTTGTTTTAATTTTATATTATTTCTATTTATTCAAAGGCCAAGAAGCACCAGCCATAACCTCCTCTATTTCATATATCTCTTTAGGCACATTTGTCATGTTTTTGCATCCATCAAAAGTCACACACTAAAAATATTAAAAAATAACATAAATAAATAACAGAATTTTAAAACTAATAAAAATAAATTCAATACAATAAATAAAATTCTTAATTTTTGGAATTACCACGTCACTTTCTATCTGAACCCCACCGAAATTTCTTATATTCTCAATTTTTTCTTTGTTAAAATATTTTGAAGTGCTCTGATTTTGAATAGCAGGAATTTGAAGGGCATCTATGAAATAACAACCTGGCTCCACTGATATAACCTTCATTTTCAAATTAAACAAACTTAGTAATAATAATAATTATTATTATTATTATTATTTAAATATTTATTATTTAATTACTTACCACGTCTTGCTTGAGTTCTCTGATTGTTCTTAAAGAATTTAATCCTGCTTCTGTAGGTCTTTCGAACCCCTAAAATGCCAATTATAATGGAAATATTATGAGCCACATAATTAAATATAAAAAAATTAATATGAAAAAGACAATTTTTAGATTTCACCCTTTCAAACATCAGAAATATCACACACACAATCATTTTTCTTCACAAAAGGCTCAAGAACTTTGATATTTTAAAAAATTTTAAGGGTAAATTAGACATTTTACACTCTTTGAAATGTTAACATGATAATTTTAAGCTTTTGGAAGGGATATATATGAAATTTCATAATTATATAAGTAAATAAATATTTAAATGGACCTTATTAAAACCCCCGGTATCATGTGTATCAAGTCCAAGAAAATGGCCATTCAGTTTGTTTTTTTGTACTCGGTGGAATAATTTTGGAGTTTATTTCCTCTACTCGATATAGAAAGCTACAATGTTGATATCGATATGATGCGTAGTATTTGTTTGATAATATTTTTATAATTTTGAAAGGTATTATGATCCTTACTACCATATTTAATACCTGGATAAGTGTTGCGGTAGTTTTTCTATGGGTCCACCTTCTTCCATTGCAAAAAAAACTTGAGGCACTTCTTTTCCTGTAAAATATTTTTGACAATGAAATTTTCAAATCTAATGAACATTTTTGTAATAGATATTATTCAACAATTATTATTTCACAAAAAAAATATTAGATATAAACACCATTGCATAGAGACAAATGTTTGATACATGACACTCACACTACGTATGGAAGAATGACTGCATCGAGTTTACAATTCTAAATAAATAATTACATTTATTAATAATCATTTTAGTTCGCTCCAATATCTAAAAATTATGTTATATTTTAGAATTATTCCTTAATGTGTATTTTATCAAAACAAGCATAACCTCACATTAACGCAAGAGAATCAAAATGACAACCTTAAAAAGGAAATTTTTGGAAACACTTATTTCATGAGACCCTCTTGTTGTTCATGAAGACTCAAAACTCAAGCTAAATTTGTGTGAAATTATATACACTTTTATGTGCTGATAATTTGAATAAAACACTTTTGGCTCATAACAAAAGTATTTCCTACCCACACACTAGACCATATCAATATATCTAACATCAAAAATACTAATAATAAATATAAATAAACATTTCAAATAATTAGAACTAATTCCAAATCACTTACAATGATTGTACAAGTAATAACCATGTAATCTCCACCAAAACACACTACATAAAAAATGTCCTTTATTTTAATTTTATATTATTTTTATTTATTTTATTTTATTTATTCAAAGGCCAAGAAGCACCAGCCATGACCTCCTCTATTTCATATATCTCTACAGGCACATTTGTCATATTTTTGCATCCATCAAAAGTCACACACTAAAAAATTAAAAATTAAATTAAATAAATAACACAATTTTAAAACTAATAAAAATAAATTCAATACAATAAAATAAAATTCTTAATTTTTGAAATTACCACGTCACTTTCAATCCGAACCCCTCCGAAATTTTTGAAATTCTCAATTTTTTCTTTGTTAAAATATTTTGAAGTGGTCTGATTTTGAATAGCAGGAATTAGAAGGGCGTCTATGAAATAACAACCTGGCTCAAACCTACATTTTCAAATTAAACAAACTTAGTAATAATAATAATTATTATTATTATTATTTAAATATTTATTATTTAATTACTTACCATGTCTTGCTTGAGTTCTCTGATTATTCTTAAAGAACTTAATCCTGCTTCTGTAGGCCTTTCGAGTCCCTAAAATGCCAATTATAATGGAAATATTATGAGCCACATAATTAAATATAAAAAAATTAATATGAAAAAGACAATTTTTAGTTTTCACCCTTTCAAATATCAGAAATATCACACACACAATCATTTTTCTTCACAAAAGGCTCAAAAACTTTGATATTTTAAAATTTTTTAAGGGTAAATTAGACATTTTACACTCTTTGAAATGTTAACGTGACAATTTTAAGCTTTTGGAAGGATATATATGAAATTTCATAATTATATAATTAAATAAATATTTAAATGGACCTTATTAAAACCGTCAGGATCATGAGTATCAAGTCCAAGAAAATGGCCTAAACCATGAGGCATAAATATTGTTCCTATTCTTTCTTTCATCATTTCATCCAAATCTCTGAAAAATATAATAAATAAATAAATAAGAATTTTGGAATTATTGGATAAATTTGCCTACCCAAAAAGAATTCCTTTGTTGATTAAATCCTGAAGAATGGTTTTCTCAGCCAGCCTGTCACAAATTTATTAAAAAAAATGTCAAAATAATAAATTAATACATGCAAGATATAAAATAATTTATTTACTAATAAATTATTTTAAATAAATTATATTTTTTTATTAAGCTATTTATTATTTCTTGTTTCTGCATGTCAATCCAACTAATTCCAGGTTTCATAGAATAAATTACATTATCATGCGCCTTAGGCACCGCCTAAATTAAAAAATCAAATAATTAAAAAATCAAATAAATAACTCATCAAAAAAGAACCGAGCTGAAATTAAAACAACAAAATTAAAAAATAACTCATTACAATTAAAAAATAATGAAAAATATAATAAAAAAATGATTTTTTAAAAAATAATTAATAATAATTGTTTTGGCCAGTAGCACAAATACACGTATAAGAGCTAAGTCTACATCCGCCATACATATAAATATGATGCAAAAATATACTTTCCAATTGATATTCTTTCATGCCTTGCTTTGCATTTCTCATGAAATTCAATTTTTATTAACATGTATCAAAAATAAATACTACAAAAAAAAATCTCTTTCGAATAAAAAAGTAAAAAAAGAGGTTTTTTTTAAACTATATTTTCCATTATTTACGACAAAAAAGTTACCTTTTGGAATATTCAAAAAATCGTACTTTAAACATTATTTGCATATTAAATTAATTCAAGTTCCAATTCATATTGATTAAGGGGCTGTTTGGAGTGAGGAATTATGAGTGAAATTAGCATTTTAAAATCAGGCAAATCTGTAGTTCTCTCTCTCTCTCTTCATAGAGAGAGATGTGTGGTTGCTCGTGGAATATAGAAAACATTTTACATTTGCCATCTAATGGGAACTTTGGTTTTAATATTATATGTTGTTATTTAGTAACTTTGTTTCTATTATTGCGGGATTCATTATTTTGTTTCTATTATATTTTTGCCATTTATTAATTTTAATTATACTTTTCATCTTTATTATGTATTTTTATTATGTATTACTTACTTTATAATCATCAATTTAACTATCATTCAAATATTTACAACTACTTTTATATTCACAAGAACAAAATTCCAGAATTTTGAAGCGACCAAACAAAGAATTATATTTTCCAGTATCTTATTTTCCAAACATCCAAACAAAACATGGAATTAACTAATTCCAGAATTTTTACTTCTCCATTTTATAATCTGGTTCCATTCTACTAATTCTGCATGCCAAACTATCATGATCCTAACTATCATATTTTTTTATACCACGAGAAGAGTTGCCGTAGTTTTTCTTGTAGTCCACCTCCTTCCATTGCAAATAAACTTGAAGCACTTCTTTTCCTGCAAAAAAATTTTGACAATGAAATTTTCAGTCTAATTAACATTTTTGAAATATACATTATTCAACAATTATTAATTCGCAAAAAATATTAGAAATAAACATCATTGCATAGAGCATTTTTGCACTTATGTTGTGCTTAGAAATCCCGCAAAAAATAAATGGTTGATACATGAAGACTCAAAAATGGCGCTAAATTTGTGTGAAATTATACCCACTTTTATTTGCTCTTTTGGCTCATAAGAAAAGTATTTCCTACCTAGACCCATATCATACACATCTAATATAAAAAAATAACAATAATTAAAAATAAAATTACCAAATAATTAGAATTAATTTCACATCACTTATAACGGTTACACAACCATACAATCTCCACCAAAACGGTTATACAACAATAAAAATACCAAATAATTAGAATTAATTTCACATCACTTATAACGGTTATACAACCATACAATCTCCACCAAAACATACATCGCCTTAAAATGTCCTTTATTTTTTATTTTATTTATGTAATTTTATTTTTATTTATTCAAAGGCCAAGAAGCACCAACCATAACCTCCTCTATTTCATATATCTCTCTAGGCACATTTGTCATATTTTTGCATCCATCAATAGTAACCCACTAAAACATATAAAACAAACAAAAAATAATAATAAATAAAATAATTGAAAAAATGGGTAAAAAAAACTCAATGCAATAAAATAAAATAAAATTCTTAATTTATTTTAAATTACCACGTCACTTTCAATCCGAACCCCTCCAAAGTTTTTAAAATTCTCAATTTTTTCTTTATTGAAGAATTTTGAAGTGGTCTGATTTTGAAGAGCGGGAATTAGAAGGGCGTCTATGAAATAACAACCTGGCTCCACCGTTATAACCTTCATTTTAAATCAAACAAATAATAATAATAAATAATATTTTTTAATAATTATTATTTAATTAATATTTAATTACTTACCATGCCTTGTTTGAGTTCTCTAATTGTTCTTAAAGAACTTAATCCTGCTTCTTTTGGCCTTTCGAGCTCCTAAAATTAAATGCCAATTATAATGAAAAAAATAAGCAATAAAACTAAAATCACATGAGAAAATATGTAACTGAAATTAGTGAAATATAATAATTTAGCAAAAAAATTCACTTTTTTAGTTTTTACCCCTAAAAACATCAGAAATATCACACACAATCATTTTTCTTCAAAAAATCTCAAAAACATAAGGAGAAAAATTAGGCATTTCACAGTCTATTTGACGATTTTAAGTTTTGGAAGGTTATATATGAAAATTTCATAATTATATCATTAAATATATAAAGAAATGGACCTTATTAAAACCGCCAGGATCATGAGTATCAAGTCCAAGAAAATGGCCTAAACCATGAGGCATAAATATTGCTCCTATTCTTTCTTTCATCATTTCATCCAAATCACTATAAAATATTAATTAAATAAATAACAATAAATAAAAAATAATAATTTTGGAATACATGGCTAAATTTGTGTACCCAAGAAGAATTCCTTCTTTGATTAAATCCTGAAGAATAGTTTTCTCAGCCAGCCTGTCACAAATTTATTATAAATTATTAAAAAAATTAATATTAAAACAATTAATTAATTAATGAAAGGAATAAATATAAAATTTTATCTTCCATAAAATAAGATGACCAACCACTAAAAGAAAACGTGAAAAAATAATTGTTAATGAATACCAATCATGGAAATATCAAATTATCTAACAATTTAATTCAAATTATTTTATATTTTTTATTAAATTATTAGTATTATTTCTTACTTGTGCATGTCAATCCAACTAACTCCAGGTTTCATAGAAGAAATTACATTATCATGCGCCTTAAGCACCGCCTAAATTAAAAAAGTAATTAAAAAAATAATAATAATAAATAAATAATAAAAACAAAAGCACTTACATTGTAGATTATTGTCTGATCTTCTGTAAATTTTCCATTGACCTAAAAATAATTTTGAAAATACAAAGAAAAAATAAGAATAACACGAAAAAAAAGAGCAAAATGGCAGAAAAATGAATTTTGAGAGTATTTGAATTTCAAATTTTAAAATAAAATAATTTTTTTTTGAAATACTGACAGGGAAAGAACATGTGATATCAGAACCATAGAAATGATATTCAGCTCCCATATCCATCAATGAAATATCTCCATCTCTCAAAACCTACAATTAAAAATAAAATAATAATCATATAAATATAATCACCAAAAATAAGTATGAAATACTGATATTACCTTATCATTTGGAGCAGCTGCATGACCATAATGAAGTACCGAGCTGAAAATAAAATATTGCAATAAATATCAAAAGTAATTATGACTCAAAAAAAAATAATGAAAAAATGATTTTTTTTTTAATTAAAAATAATTAAAAAAATACCTGTTTTGTCCAGTAGCACAAATACACGTATAAGAGCTAAGTCTACAGCCACCATACATATAAATATGATGCAAAAATATACTCTCTAATTGATATTCTTTAATTCCTGGCCTTGCATTTCTCATGACCTAATTAATATTTTTTTATATTTCAAAAAAATATTAAAAGAAAAATTATTTTATTTTATTTTTTCTCTTTCAAACAAAAAATTAATAATAAAAGGGGAATTTTTTGAATTAAAAACTATATTGAAATCCTACTTTAGACATCATTTGCATATTGAATTAAATAATTAATTCAAGTTCCAATTCATATAGAATTAATAAAAGAACCCTACTTTTCAGAATATTAAAAAGCTACTTTAAACTGGAAAATTAAAGGGTTTTTTTAGAATTTCTAAATTTAGTAGATTTTTGAAATATTCCAAAAGTTAGGGATTTTTTTCCTAAATTTGATAAAACAGTCTTTTTTTTTCAAAAATTCCCAATAAAAGATCACATAAATTCATATAATAAATAAATAAATAAATAAATATTTCCTATTACCTCAATATGCGCTTGAGAGCTAACATCATTTGCATACTGAATCAATTCAATTTCCAATTCAGATTTAATAACTCTGCATTCTGTTATGATTGGATGAAGCATTTTTAAATCCGTCTCAAATCTCTCTATTTGCTGTTTTATTAAGTAAACAAATGTAATGTAATAAGTTGAGGGTAAATTTTTCCTTTTTAGCTTAATTTTTGGTTTATAAAATAAAAAATATAATGTAATATAATATAATAAGTTGAGGGTCAATTTCTCCCTTTTTTGCCTTAATTTTTGGTTTGGTAAATGGAAAATATAATGTAATATAGTGAGTTGAGGATCAATTTGACCATTTTACCTGAATTTTTGGTTTTGTTAAATAATAAATATAATATATAATATAATAGGATATAATGAGTTGAGGGTCAATTTTACCTTAATTTTTTGTTTATTAAATAAAAAATATAATATAATGAGTTGAGGGTCAATTTTACCTTAATTTTTTGTGTATTAAATGAAAAATGCAAACTCACATGGAAAAAAAAGCAATGATCTATCTAATTATTTTCTTTCTTCAAATCTTAGTAAAACAATATATATTGAATTTAATTACTAATAAAATAATAATAAATGTAAGGTACCTCAAATTTAGCAGGTTGGGAATAATTATTACTATCGGTATTCAAACCGTATAATAGAAAAAGTGGAGTTTTTTTCTCTTTATAATTTTCTTTAAATATATTTTCTAGGGCTGATGTCATCTCATCGAGGTAAAACACCAAGTCAACCTTATACATTTCCTGAAAAAGAAATTAAAATAAGTAATAACTAGGCAAATAATCATCCATTTTGAATAAAGATTGGAGAATGAAATAATAAAAAAAATATAATAATAATAATAATAATACTTTGAAATATGATAATGGCTTTATTTCACCGAGCCAAACTGCATATTCAGATGGAAGCCTTGGAGCGAATAATATTGATTTTCCAGATGAAATATCCTTTAAGAAAAAAAATAAAAAATATATTTATTAGATTTTGTTGGAATTTATGTGACATTTATTTATGATTTACAAGGGAATCATGATATACTCAATTTTGCAGGGTCATATGTGATATATGTGAAATTAATTACCTCTTTACGAAAAAAAATTATTTTTATGAACTTATAATAAAATGAAAAATTTGAACTTACAATTGCACCAAAAAAACCAGGCTCACGAACCCCAAATAAATAGGCAAAATAACTCTCTTGCCTAAAAGATTATAAATCTAACTTATTAGAGGAAATGTGGTAAAGTAAGTAAAAGAAATTAATAAAACAAAATGTAGTAAAAGAAAAAAAAATTACAATTTGATGATCATTTTGTTCATAGTAAAATATCATGATAAAGAATACCTAAAAAGCTCTATATGATCAGTGCAATATCTCGTCTTTTCTTCACCTCCCTGAAAAAAAATAATTCAAAAAAAATTCAAAATTAATTCCACAATTTATTTATGGAATATGAACAAATGTGAATTGACCGTGATTTTATAGAGAAAAATAGCGAATTTAACCCTGAAATCCAATCCATCTCCGAATCATCAAACGAAACATTCAGTAAAAATACGAAAGATTTCAATCTTCCTTGTTCACTTCCCAGCTCGAAAAATAAACCAAACAAAAAAATAAACAAAGCTGTAATTCCAACCTGGAGCAGAACGAATCCATGGAGGGGACGGGAGGCGGCGGAGAGGTGGCCACGAAGGGCGTCGAGGAGCTTCCGGCGATTGCCGACGTGGAGATCCATGGAGATCGCCGGAGGCGTCAGCGCCGTGCCGGCCATGGCGAGAAATAATTAAATTCTTCTTCTTCTTCTTCTTCTTCTTTGGGGTTTGATTGGAATGGAATGATTAAATTAAAGACATTTCATTTCAGTCTGAATCGAATGATTAAATGAAAGACCTTTTAGTGATATGATATTTAATTGATTGGGCTTGTTATATTTGGGCCTCCATAAAATTAATGTATTTGTTATAATGGAAAAGGAATGAGACGTTGTAGAAGAATGAGATGAAGTATTTATTATATTTGCTTTGTAATTTCAACAGAGACCTGCTACAGCACGGCGCACTGTAGCAAGACTTGTCCACGACGGGATCCAATAACAGTATATATAATTTATTTTCTAATAACAATATATATAATTTATTTTCTAATAATATATATATAAATGGAAAAATAGTATATAAAATGAGAAAACAATATATACAATTAAAAAAATAAGAAATATACAAAGAATAAATAACAATATATTAAATGACAAAATATTATATAAAATGACAAAATAATATATAAAATAAAAAATAACAAGTATATCTACAATGTGTCGTGCTTACACATTTCCCATTTCAATATATATTATGTTTTCATGGATCATCTTTCTTTATGTTGTTGAGTAAGAGAGAGATGGAAATGGGGAATGAGAGGAAAAGAAAACTATGTTGAGGTGTGCATTATCATTTTTCTAGTGAAGCTTATAATCATTGAACAATTATCTAAATACTCCATTAACTATATAACATGTAAATACCATAAATACATACATCACAAATACATAGATCGTCCAACTATCATGCGAAATCCACATCACAAATACATAGATCATCCAACTATCATGCAAAATCCACAAACGTAAAGTTCGACAAATACATCGATCATATTCATATGGGTCCAATGAAACATTAGTTATTTTCTATTCAAGTTGCTACCTCTATTAACAAAATAAATCAACATAAACTTTAGAGATACGAGAGTTGTCAATCAACACTAATTATTATCATATTATCAATTAGCCAAGTTAGCTCTAAGTTACTCCTAAAAGATTTCAACACAAAAATATTTAGCAAATTATGATATACAAAATATATAAAAGGAGATAATTCAGAATGTCCAAATTGATTCATGCCAGAATTCTGAAGGATCCTATCAAACATTAATCACAACTCCAAGGCATAATTGAACTATAATGTATAAAACACCATATATAACAAAATTAATGAATAATTTTGTTTCATCAATACAAAACAAAAAATTTAATTAAATCAAATTTTAACTATTGCCAACATAATTAAGAAATCCAACAAATCGAATAGGTGATTCAACTTTAGAGAAATAGTATTTTAACGAAATTAATCGCGAATCAAAATAAAACCAAACTCACATCTCAGATTCGATAAATCGAACACAAAATTAACCGAAACCTAAACCATATCCATCACTTAAACGTACTCAAAACATCACATAATCAGTCTCATAATATCCATAAACAGAAACTCAAAAACTAAACTTCAAAACCTCAAAACCATCTGACCAAATCTCTACTTCTCATCTGATTTGGGGGCGATTAAAGATATATGACTATAATTCCATGTTTTAGGTGATAATTAATTGAAATAGCACACAAATTGAATCAACAAATACTAATCAAACAGCCAAATTCATACCTCAAAACAAGAACTTCAAAAAACTCAAATCCATTTAAATCTACTCAAAACATCACATAATCCATCTCACATAATATCCAAAACATCAAATTCAAATTCAAAACATCAAATTCTGACCAAATTTCTACTGCTTCTGAGATCTACTTCTCGGAGGAGTTGGGGCCTCTCTTCTTCCCGAAGCCGACGACGGCCGTCACGAAGCGGCGGTTGTACTGCATCCTCTTGTGCGCCCTGCCTCTCGGCTGCTTCTTCTTGTCCTGCTTCGCCACCTTCGGCGTCTGCCCTCTCACCTTTCCAGCACGCGCCAACGATCCGTGAACCTTCCCTGCACAAACCCACCAAAAATCAGAACAAAAAAACACAAAAATTGAGAAAAAAAAACACGCAAAAATCGCAAAAATTGAGGAAAAATGCACAAAATTAGAGATCAATCTGAGGAAATCAAGCAAGGATTTGAACAAATTACCCATGATTGATTGAGTTTGATCTTGGTTTGTGAAGAAGACGAGGGTTTTGGAGCTCTGAGAGGAAATGCGGCGCGAGTGAGAAGGAAAGTTAGAAACCCTAACTGATGGTATTTATATATATTTATATATATATATATATATATATAGGATTTTGTGAGGTGATAATTGGGCTTTTGAAGGCTGTTAATATTAATAATTGGGCTTTTAGCTGGAGAATGATGGGCTTATGTATTATTTGAATTAAATAGGCCTTGAATATTTTAATTTTATTGGTAATTTGCAGAAAAAGGCCTGGGTTATATACTAAGATTATTAAGATGGATAATGAGGTTTTTAAAGAGGTTTAAATTTTTTGTAGATATTTAGGCTGGAGAGGATGATGGGTTTGTGTTTTATTTGATTTTTTAGGGAAATTAGCAAAAAATCGTGATATTTAGAATTTTTTTTGATAAATAGCTAATGAGATATTTCAATCGTAAATAATGAAATATATTTCAATCATACTATTATCAATTATGTGATAAGTCTAGGATGAAATTAATTATCATTTTATAATTGTAATGATAATTCAAGGAAGAACTTTAAATGGATAAAGATGCTTTTGAATAATTGTGTTCCTTCTTATCAATCATGTAGCTGTCTCTTGACGTGATCTTGGCCAATTATTCCAATCACCTTTTAACTAAATTCTTTTGAAAAAAAAAAAGGTTACATTTAAAAGTGCACAATAATTCGTACTTTTTTCTGATTAAGTTAGGTGAATACACATTTTTGAGTGGGCTAAAAGAAAAAATTAGGCAAATTAACCATCATTTGTTTGGTTGGTCCTTCACGTACAACATTAATCAACCGGATGTATATTGTTTGATAGCCTAATCATGGTTACTATGTATCAAGATTTTGATGACTTATATCTAACTTCTGTTCTTTAATACATCAAAATTCATGTATTAAATTAACTTTTGGTGTATAGTTTGTGGTTTATGAATAGGGGCGGTGTATATTATTTGATAGCCTAATCATGGTCACTATGTATCAAGATCTTAGTTTACGGCTTGCTAAGTTTCTATCAACTGATAAAAATAAGCTGAGAATTAAGTTACTTTTGATATTTAAGAAGTTGATGGGTTATATATATCTAACGTTTCCTAATTGGAAATTAAAACACATCCCTCCGTTTCCTCACAAAAACGTTATATACATCATCATTGTACTCTGATATTATAATTTTTATATTTACAACTTTTTATGATAATATGATTTTTGTATTTATAACTACTATGATATTATGATTTTATATTTACGTTCTCTGTAATGTCATAATGTCTTACGTGATATTTATGTGGAAAAATGATATTATAGGACCATTATTGTTAAGGGCAAAAAAAATATCAAAAAGGAGAGAGTTCGTGCCAGCCAAACAAATAATGTATCAAAACTTTCTTAAAAACTAATGATTATAGGGAAATTTACAAAAAAAGCCCCTATTTTTTCTGAATATTACAAATAACCCCCTATATTTTCGTTTATTACAAATAATCCCCTCCATCCATTTTTCCATCCATCTAAAGTTTAATTTTTTAAAAATGACCAAAATACCCTCACCTAAAAGAAAATAAATTAAAATAAAATAAATTAAAATATAACAAAATAATTATTTAAAAAATAAAATTAATTCAAATAAATAAATTTTAAAGAATAAAAATGAATAGAAAAAGTTTAAAAACAAAAATAATTAAACAAAATAAAAAAATATTATTAAAAAAATATTCAATAAAAATTAATTAAAATAATAAATTAAACAAAATAAAATAATTAAAGAGCTAGAAATAATTAAATAAAAATAGAAATAATTAAATAGAAAGCAAAAAATAAAAAAATTAAATAATATTAAATAATAATTATTATTATTGACACATGAAATCCTCATTATCGGTGGTGGAAGTTTATAGAACTGCGGGTGCATGCGGCGCCCCTCCCCCAATTTTTTTTTTTGTACTATTGATATATACCGCTTCTGTCAAAATCTTTGGGAGGAAGGAGAGGGGGACATGCCGCATGCCACCCCGGTTTCTATAAAGTTTCACCACCGATAATAAGAGTTTCATGTGTCAATAATAATTATTATTATTTAATGTTATTTATTTTTTAGTTTCTATTTAATTATTTGTATTTTTATTTTATTATTTCTAGCTTTTAATTATTTTATTTTGTTTAATTTATTATTTTAATTAATTTTTATTGAATACTTTTTAATACTTTTTTATTTTTATTTAATTATTTTTTAAATTTTGTTTATTTATTTTATTCTTTAAATTTTATTTATTTTAATTAATTTTATTTCTATTTAATAAAATTTATTTTTAAAATAATTATTTTGTTATAGTTTTATTTATTTTATATTTATTTAATTTTTATTTAATTTCTTTTAGGTGAGGGTATTTTGGTCATTTTTAAAAAATTAAACTTTAAAAGGATGGAAAAATGGATGGAGGGGGTTATTTGTAAAGAAAATATTTCTGACAGGGGGTTAATTGTAATAAACGAAAATATAGGGGGTTATTTGTAATATTCAGAAAAGATAGGGGGTTTTTTGTAAATTTCCCATGATTATAATAGGGACCATTGACATGTAAAGAATAAGTTGGCTAAAATTTGGTTAAACAAATATATTTAGTTTAGTGGCAACAAATTGGCGTAGTATGTCATCAAATATCTGTATCAATCCCTTGGAATATTGTAAAGTACAAAAAATTCTTTTGTACTCTTTAAAAAACAAAATAAATCATGTCCAAATCCCTGTAAGCATAGAAAGTTTCAATTTTGATCTTTTGCTCTCCTAACTTTTTAAGCATAGTTGTTATTCTTAATTTACATATAAATAAAAAGTATTACCATAAGTACAAGTATTGAACAATTAATGTCTGATAAAGGAAATAGCACATCATAAATATTTTAAATATTTTAAAACATACTTATAATTTTTTTGTAATTCAGGATTAATTGTCTATTTTTCAAGATTTGAGTTCAATAAAGATACATTGTCTTTCTGAATTCACCATTAAATGATTAGCTGATCTATCTTCTACCTAGTGAAATATTTTGATAAATTGGTTAGTTAAGAGTGAATTTGATAAGATGATTGGTATGGAAATGGTTCTGTCGATGTACAAAGTTTGTACAAATTAAGTTCATTACATTCTTTATATTTATATTGTTGTTGACTTTAAAAAAAATTACAATTGTAGAAGCACAAATATGGCTTATTAGACTAGAATTTTCTTCTCTTTAAATTTAGCATAAATACTGGGGAACAATAGAAAATTTTCCAATTATCTTTTAAATAAGCCCTGTAGATTGGGACAATTTTTCAACTTATCTTTTAAATGAGAAATGAGAAAATTTTCCACTTATCTTTTAAACACACGACACACCTAATTGTACAATCCTTTTTATTAATTGTGAAAAAGAAGATTAGCACAATTACGTGTGTCGTGTGTGCAACCAGTCAAGGATTGATTGCTACTGATTTATTTTAAAAAGAAGGCAAGGCTTTATTATTGGACCTACTAAATTGCGTTCTAACACAATAATTCACATGAAAATTATTTGTAAAGTTAAGTATTGATTGTATAAAAGTTTTATAATAAAACAATATCTTGTTATTAATATACAGATAAATTTGAAAAACGAATTCATAAATAATTATTTGAAAAATGTAAGAGTTTGGCAATTTTGAAGATAAGACATGGACTTTCTTTTTCTTCTTTTTTTTCAAATTAAAAAAAAATGTGCTTCTCTTTATCTATAACATGAACTATGTTTTCATGTTTATCTGCAACAGGAAAGAAACAGATGACACAGTTTATGTTGCACGTAGAATGCCCAATTTCAGACCATGGAATGAGAAAATTGTCTCTCTTCATTTTTTTATTTTATTTTATTTTATTTTTTTTTTGCAATTTATACATAAGGAAGGACTCGTTGGCAAACTTCTCACTTTTTTTTTTATCAATATTACATACTACATTATATTATAGATCAATATTTAGCTAAAATAACTTCTCGCTAAAGTCTAAAAAAAATTATCCTATGATTGTTCTATCCTACCCCCCTACCCCCACCCCCCCACCCCCCAAAAAAAAAACGAAAAGTGTTGATTTCCTTTCTGTATTCGAAGCCTTCAACTATTGGGATGATGCATCCTTAATCATGTCGAGGACTTTTCATGCGTTTTTCCTCGCATTTTAGAAGATTATGTTATTTCATTCTTTCCAAAGTTTTCAACATGCTGCTACCCATAGGGCTTTCCATTCAATGCTTTTGCTTTTGTCTAGCTTTCCGTATATCCATAGTAGTATCTACATCGAGCAAATCCCTGCCGTTAGACATTGATAGTTTAAACTGCGTGCAAGTCATTTGCCAAAGTTCATTTGCAAAGCACAGTCTAAGAAGAGGTGACTGATTTTCATGCAAATTCAAGTCACGCCACTATTTATTTATTGTTGACCATAATTTTTAAGTCATTCCTTTATGAGGAGCTTGCTTTTGTGTATTTGTCTGATAAAAAATTTGATTCTTAGAAGTATTTTCAGTGTCCAAATTGCTCTACATGTATAGTCCTTCACGCATGTATTTTCAAAAAATCTATTCATTGAGTTAACTGAGAATTTTCTTTTCTTATTAATGTTTCATACTACTTTATCAACTTTATTGGCTAAATTTGTGCTTTGTATATTATTTATTAAATCATACTGGAAGGTAACCAGTCTCTGATCCCATTGGAGGGAGGCCGAGTCACACCATTTATTTTTTGCTCGTCTGAATAATCACTTTTTTTTATAGGAGAAATTAAAATTGGAGGCTTTTGAGTTTTGTTTCATAGAACCAACTTGTCATTGAATGAATTGGAGCTAGAAAAATCAAAACAAATAAATAGTATAGTTTAATCTGACATTGATTTACAAAAACAATATTACACATATTGACATCATTAATTTATCATAAAGATAGAAAACTATATGACAACGAAAATAACTGATTAAAGTATTTCGGGATATGATTTATCATTTTAATGAAAATTACTTCTTGTGTTGTCAACATAAATATTGACAATCTTAGTCCTTAATCAAATGTTATTTGTTTAATATTTCTGCAGTCGGCATTTTTCTTTCTTTTACTTGCCTAGAAAGTCAATGTCATATTACATCATTTTTATTTGTTTAATTACTTGTTTATTATAATTATTGTTACTTGTTTATTATAATTATTGTTATTATTTTAGGTAGACATAATAAAGTATCAATCAATTTTCCTTTTGATTATTATAGGCCTCTTGAATCTTCTCTTCCCTATTTTGCATTTTGAATAAATAACCTAGTCAATAAATGTCATTAAAGATTATAAGGGAAAAAAATTAAAAATAATAAAGAAAAATACCGTCTCAACAATATAAGACAAAAATGGCCTTAATGAATTAATCAAATTGCTTCATCATACTATTATACTCTTTAATTATGTTGAAGGGATCTATTAAGATACAAAAAGAAATTCCTTTTCGACTCAAGGAGATTCAGAGAGTCAAAATTACACAAAATTTTGAGAAGAGCATATTTTCACCCTTCATTTTCCAAAGGGGCCAGGAGAACTTTTCCATGAAAATGAAATGAAATGAAATTAACATAAATAATATTTTATCGAGGGGCCTAAAGTTCTTTCATGTGACCAACTATTTTTTCTTTTTGAACGTAAGCTTGATACGTAACCAACTATATAACTAACCATAGCTCAACTCATACATAGATAACCTGTCAAACCAAAGCTCTCTCTCTCTCTCTCTCTCTCTCTCTCTCTCTTCTATTATCGCCTTCTCCTCTTACTCTCTCAAATGGGAACATGTGCATCAACAGAGTATTATGAGAGGAAAGAAACAGATGAAAATATAGTTTATGTAGTGGATAAAGAGGGCACAATTTCAGATGATGGGAAGAGAAAACTAGCGTCTCTCTTCTCTCAAAGAGGCAAGAAAGGCCCAAATCAAGATGCAACCATTTTATGCCAGGTTATTCATTATTCGTTTATTTATCTATTTATTTGTCATTTTTATTGTCATTCAACATGATTTTCTCATAATCTCTGTGGGATTCTTACTGTTTTTGTTTGTTCCATTCTGTGATCGAGCTTGGAATTGCAATTGTACAAACAGTATTTTGTATATTTCTTACCTTTAGGTGTAACTGTTAGGTTCTTTTTTATAAATTAAGAAATTCTATGAGCTTAATTAAATTTGAGATGTTTTAATTTAGAGAAAAGATAGGGGGTAACTAGAAAATAGCCCATGTACCTATCAAAATATAAAGAAAATAGCCCATGTTCTTTTGAAAAATAGGAGTATGGGTATATTTGAAAAGTAAAGAGTTTTGGGGTTATCTGTCAATTAGGAAAAGTCAAGGGGCTTTTTGAAAAGATTATTTGAAAAAAATATAAATTAATAAGAAATTCTATTTTTTTATTTGAAAAATAAAGATTGGCCTAATTTCTTTCTAGTGAATACAATTGATTGATTCAAGAAATCAAATTTTATATATTTTGTTACATTTATGTTCATAACAAGAATAACCAAATGTTTCTCTTATAATTATTCAACGATTTCAGATTCCGATTTCCGAGTCATATTAAAACAGTATTTCAAATTCCGCTTCACAATTAATATGTTAAAAAGTTAGATAAGTTTGAAACCAGATCATTCTGAATATTTAAAAAGCTATGGGGTTTAGATATGCAAACTTGTTGTTGAATAATCTATGCATAAAACTAAACATCTATTATGCATTGAACAAGCAATGAAAAAAAATTAAAAATCACTTTCATATTAACACTTCGAATATTTGTCTCAAATTAGGGTTTCGGAACGGACGAAGGAATATTTTGTGGAGTATTTGACGGACATGGGCAAAATGGTCATTTAATCAGCAAGCTTGTCAGAGATTACCTCCCTTTTTTGATACTTAGTGAGAGGAATTCATTATTTCTCTCTAAAAATAATGATTCGAACTTTAGTGATGAGGAAAATAATTACGACCCATTGACCGATTTACATTCGCCAAATTCCGTTATTACTTCTCAAATTTTTGAAGATTGGAAAGAGGCTTGCGTAAATGGGTTTAAAGCCATGGATAAAGAAATTGGAATGAAAAGTAATTTGGATTCGTCATTTAGCGGTACAACTGCCGTTTCAATTATTAAGCAGGTATTATACATAAATTATTATTAATCTTATTATTTTTTTAATTTTGGTACTCTTTTTTTGTATTGATATTAACATTTTCTTTTTAAATGATTGTATATAAATAGGGGAGGGATTTAATTATTGCAAATGTTGGGGACTCGAGAGCAATTTTGGCAAGAGAGACAGAAAAGGGTTTGATTGAGGCAATACAGCTGACCACTGATCTAAAACCTAGCATACCTCGTGAGTCTTATTATTATTATTACTAAATGCATAAAATCATCTATAGTGCATTAAAAGTATGGTGCCGTGTCACATACACAGCATGATAAAAAGAATGATAGCAGCCCAATATTGTTTATACTGCAATTATTATTTTTTTCATTAACTATACTCTGATTAGTTGTAATATTTGCATTATAAACTATGTCAAGCTGCAATCATACTTTATTCTCTCCCCCCTCACCGAGTACCATTTTATATCCATACTTGCCTAAACCCTAAACTCAACTGACAACATTTCACCAATTCAGAGGAAGCAGAAAGGATAAAGAGGAACAACGGACGGGTTTTCGCCTTGAAAGACGAGCCGCACATACAGCGCGTGTGGCTGCCCGATGCCAACTTTCCCGGCCTCGCGATGGCTCGCTCGCTCGGCGACTTTCAACTAAAACGTTACGGCGTTATTTCCACGCCTCAAGTTTCGTATCATGAGATTAGTAGGAAGGACTTGTTCGTCGTTATTGCAACTGATGGGGTATGGATCTAAAAATTACTTGTAGTCTAAATTAATTTTTTTTTTTGAGTAAATTTAATCTTTATTTTAAATTTCAACTTTTCAATTGGTGGTTTTCTATTGCAAAACCTCAAAGTATCACCTATATATAATATACCCCTCAAAAAACATGTAATCTCATGAGTTATTTACAAAACATGAGAAATATCATTAATACACCCCAATTTCTAATTTTTCACGCAAAAGGTAGCTAAATCATCGCTGAATCATGCACAATAAAGTGCTGATAACAAGAGGCTAGTTTCATAATCTTTTTAAAGGAAATACAGAAATCGGAAATAAGGATATACATGATATTTCATATGTTTTGTAGGGACATATATGTGATATTTTTCAATGTTTTGTGGAAGTATTCATGATATATCTTATTTCATAGGAGTATAGATGATATTTTTTTAATTTGCAGGTGTAGACATGAAATTGCCTCTTAATTATTTTTATAGCTATATTGATAAACATCTTTTTAAAAAATATGTTAATGCTAATTTAATTTCCTCTGATTTATGAAGGTGTGGGATGTGCTGAGCAATGAAGAAGTGGTGAAAATAGTACGCGAGACAAAAAGAAAAATGGACGCCTCGAGTGCAATTGTGGAGGTTGCCGTCGAAGCTTGGAAATTCAAATATCCTGCTTCAAAAATAGACGACTGTACAGCAGCATGTCTTTTTTTTGCATGATAAAAAATTTAGTATGTGATGTTATAAATGAGGATTTCTGTATAAATATGTGGTATTTTTGTTGTGGCACCGGAAGTGTGTATGATATATATGTACGAATTTTTTTTGAACAAAATTGGAGAGGGTTTATAAAACCCCTCATCCAATGTGTAATTTCCATTAATCATAAATTATTTACAGATTTCTTACAATTATTCCTTTCTCTTAATTTCTATCTCCCTTCTAAGTAAGAAAATAAAGCCCAAAAGAGAAAATTAAGATCTATACAAATTTCCCTAAAAAATCCAGCCCAATAATAAAATAAGAAAATAAAATCCCGGATTTCCTTTCCGAACTACCGCGGCAACAATTTACGTTCGAGAATATTAGCAAGTTATCTTATTCATTAACGTTTTTATTAATTCTTTAGCTGATTTTTTAGCCATGTAATTTTTGTATGGACTTAAAAATCAGCAAAAGAGTTAGTAAATTATTTAGTGATAACAACGTAACTCAAATACAAATGAGATATGTGTAATCTTCTCAAATTTGTTATTGATTTATCCGTTTGGTTTGTGTTTATTTTGGAATGAGCCATTAATTGATGTTCTTTAATGAAACTTTTTTAGGAAAATGTAAATCATTCCACTGTTGGGGGCTCCCAGAGTATGATACATCGTGCTGCACGATGTGTTTCCCAGCCGGCCGAGTCTCCTATCTTCTCCATGTCGTCCCCTTCTTCTCCAGCGCGATGAGTCTGATATATACCGTTTGTCTGAATTATATCTTAGCTATATATTATTTTCATCCGAATAATATATATTATTTATCATAACATATATATATATATATATATATATATATATATATATATATATATATATATATATATATATATATATATATATATATATATATTGTTTTCGTGTCGTGCCTCTTTTTTCATCCCGTCATGTTGCCGTCACTGTCTGCTGAACTGAAAAGCGCCGAGTGCAGAAGTGTCGTGCTCCCGTCGTACTTTAACTGACGTGACAATATCAACACCCAAAAGTGGCGCACAATATCAGCACCCAACTTGTTTTTGCCTCAATTCATCCAAAAGAAAATGAAACTTTTTTCAGGGCAAATAGAATAAATTAAGATTTTCCGAGGAATTGTGTGGGAAGATCTGAATCATGCTTGGTCAATTTTCTTCTTCTTTGCATATACTTTAATTGTGATCATATTATACAGAAAAATACTTAACACCAAAACTTATTTTTAAAAAAAATACTTATCACCTGCAATTTTAGCTCTGCATATGATATCAATTTGACATATGCTAATAGTTTTCCCTAATTTTCTAAAATTGCATGTAAAATAATCTTTTCCATGTCACACAAATACTTTAAAAGTTCAATCACATCGTATTAGATATCGATACATGTATCATACGTTGAATATCATATCAGATATTTCACAAGTTATATCGTATTTGAATATTTGACTTCAAAATAAGAACAAATATTTCTCGGATACTTTTTCATATCTACATTGAATACTTGTAAGAGCATATATAATTATATAGTTAATTAAAATTAATAAAAGACAGTGTGATTAATATAATATAATATACCAAAATTCTAAACCCAATGTTATTTCTCCCGAAACTTCTTGTGGATCTGCTATACAAAATATTACAAGGCCCCAAAACTCGTCAACTGTCACAAAAGTCAGGCAGGCTGAAAATGAGGTTCGTTTTTGACCCAACAAACAAAGCAAATTAAGATGTGGGTTCACATTTTTGGTCCCTCTCGCCACCTTTCCCTCTCTCTCTCTCTCTGTATCTCTGAATATGAGTAAGTAAAATCAGTACAGTCAGTGATCAGAGAGAGGAGACGAGAGGTTGGGTGGAGATTTGACTAGAAGGTAAAAACAGAGCATGCAGCACGCCATTGCCATGGCCGACTCACGAAGAGACTGCACCTCACTTCACGTCAGACCCACAAGACAGAACTAGAAGAATGTCAATCGTCCAAAATATGTAACAAAACGCTATGAGCCGTTCAAAATTGATATATAAATATAATGGAGCCCATATGTCTCTTCATTGTGCATCGTGTCAAGAAAATCGTATATTGGTCAGAAACAGTGTGCAGTAACCAACGACAGAGATTCCATTACAACACAACATGCCCATCGATTTGTGTGGTTCAAGTTCAAGTTCAACCCATTTAGCTTATTCTACACTCTATCTCATTATTATATTATATTATATTACGAAATTTTAGAGCAAAACTTGTGAGCTGCAAGGATATTTCAACAAATTTGGTCGTGATAAAACTATTTTTCAGATTATTTCAAGCAAATTATAAGTCTTGAAATCATTCGGATTTATGACAGTTTGAGCCCAATGTGTAGTCATATGGAGGCTTTTGGTGCACCAATGAAATGATTGCTTAAATTTGTAGTGACATAACTCAAGGAAACACCATAAATCACGTTCTTAATTATTGTGACCAAACTATATAAACAGTTGAAAGAAAATTAAAACAACGGTCCACAATTTAGAGAATGTTATCATGTCAATTCAAAAAAAAGAGAATGTTGTCATGCAAATTGCAATGCACAATTGTACATCATTCATACATAATATCTAGAAGGAATAAGATAAGGTTTGCATCGCATTGGGTAGTGGAGCCTCCAGATTCCATTCAAACTCATCCCACAAGCTCCAACAACCTCTTCCACATTAGCCCTTGTTAAAAACCAATTTGCATTAATAGGTTTTAGTCCCCTATCCTTAAAATTTTAATTACATTCTCAATCATTTAATAGTTCAATGGTTTTAAATGGACAACATTTTTTTTTCGAAACTTCTGCAATGAAGGGCTACAATGTAAAAGCTATATCTCTATAAATTCTGTATAGGTGAAAAAGAAAGAAAGCTATTGAACAGAAGATGTCCGCTTACACAAGAATTGCAATTTTCCTTCAACTGTAGACCACAGTACTTGTCTACTTTGCCCACCCAAATTGGGAGAGATGAGAGAAACTTTGAGAACCGAGCCTATCCGTCCATCTATATCTCATTCCACCAACTACTCTATAATGTATAAAATTAAATCATCTGAAATATTGTAGAAAATATATTGATAAGATTTGGAATCATATGGATGGGTTTGATAAATATTTGTAGAGGAAAAAGAGCCGCTGTATAATAGGCTGATCCGGTCCAAAACCTAAACCAGACAAAACAAAGCACGTACAAAGAGAGAGAAGAAAGAAGGAAGAGAGCAGTGAAAGGAAATACACAGAGATACAGTCCTCTCTCTGCAATAAGATTTCCACCAAACCTATCTCTTTCTTTCCCTCTCAGAATCATATCAAATCCTCTCTCTCTCTCTCTCTTGTACTCTCACTGTGCACCCCATCATGCTTTTCTTCTCCCTCTTTGACCCAACCAAACCATTACTACACCCTCTATAACCTCTCTTTCTCTAACACACTCTCTTTCTCAAGCCTCATCCAACAAAAAAACTTAAACCCAAAACAAAACCATGGAGAAGAATCAGAATCAGATGCAAACCCTAATAACCCAAAACCAAACCCTAGAAGAAGCTCTCAGGTGCCCAAGATGCGACTCAACCAACACCAAGTTCTGCTACTACAACAACTACAACCTCGCTCAGCCTCGCCATTTCTGCAAAAACTGCCGCCGGTACTGGACCAAAGGTGGCGCCCTACGTAACATTCCGGTGGGCGGAGGAACTCGCCGGGGATCCAAGCGGACCGCCGGAACCGGCAGCTCCACCACCATCTCCACGTCAGCATCCAAGCGACCAGCCAAAGCCTTACAAGTCTCAAATGATGAAGCACAGAATGCTGTTTCTCCTTCTGTTGAGCCTGTGCATGATCAGAATATTCTCCTTGACATGGGCCTTGGAAGCTTCAGCACCTTGTTGGCCACAAATGGAGGGAATTATGGTAGTTTTCAGCTGGATGGAGGGTTTTTGGGTGGACATGGTGCACTTGACGTGAGCTCTTCAGTTGATAGTAGTGGGAATGAAGGGCTGTGGACCGGACGTTGGGGAGATTTGTCTATTTACACTCCTGGCCCCACTTTTCAGTGAGAGAAAGAAAAAGAAGTGAAAGTGTTTGAGATGTTTTGTAGGGTTTGATGGGTAAAATTGTTGTCAGTTGACTTGGGTTTAATAACTTTGTCAATGGTGATTTAGTTTTAGGGTCTGTTTTGTTAGATATTTGGTATTATTGATGGTAATGTGAGCTTTTTATTTGTCAAATACATTTGCAAAATTTCTTGTTTCTTAGGGGTGTTTATGGAAATATGAGAATTAAGCTCCTTTTTATCTGAGAAATACGAGTTCATTTTATTATTGATATATGATATATGATTTCCACTGAAATAATTTTCCCTGCCTTAATGTCATTTACAATATAGCCAAACATATTACCTCTTTTATGTAGACACTTTTGTTATTTTGTATCAGTATCTGTATCTTGTGCTAGCTTATGCAACATAAATCATATATACATATTGAAACTGGCATAACTTCAACAAAAATGATATTTTAAATATTTGTTTTGGTCTTTTGTATTTTTACTCCTTAATGCGTTTATTTAACATGTGTCTATATTCTAAAATTTACAAATTTTCCTCCTCGTTAACATGTGCTTTAAATTCTTATTTAGGGTCCGTTTGGCAAGTGGAATTAGGGAGTGAAAAATATAGAATAATATAATATAAAGTAATATAAAATAAAACACATAATATAAATAATATAGAATAAAACATATAACATAAATAATATAATATAATTCTAGAGTTGGGAGGGAATTAAGTTTAGGAAAGTTTATATAGATGAAAAATTTCTTGAATTATATAGTTCTATTTTTAGTTTTGTGCCAAACAGAAAATTCTGAGGAATTGTCATTTCAAAATTCCAATCCGACTAAAATTCTTAGTTAGAGATTTTCTTTCTACGTTTGACTTTTCTGTCCTGCCCCTTCCTCCAAATCATAGTACATCAGTGATGGGGCAAGGTGCATAATTATTTTTATTTTTCATCAATTATATTATTTAACATGTGGTTTATATTCTTATATTTACAGACTTTCCTTCTGCATTTTTTTTCACAATTATACCATTTAACATGTTGGAAGAGTGGAATAATGGAAGAATCAAGAGTGGTTTTTCCATTTTATTCCATCATTGTTCGGCAAGTTTTATGGAATAAAAAGTTGATTTAAAAAATAGAAATAATTGCTAATTACTATAATATCCTTATTTTAATTAGATTCTATTAATTTATTTAATAACCTCTATTTTTTTTAATTAAGTAAGATAGAAAATATAAAAACATAAATGTTCAATTAAAAATACAATAATAAAAGAAAAATAAAAATTTATTCAAAAATATAGGAAGACATATCTCTTTAGACAGGGAAAAATGAGTACAATCATTTGCACATTTCAAATTTATGATTTTATGAAATTATTATTAAAAATTAGTGATTTTTTTCATTCATATTTTTTAAAAAAAAATTATAGAAGGAAAAGAGAGAGAAAAATAATGCATTAATTGCTTAATGCCATGTAATCTAAAGGTGGAAGAAAGAAGAATATTTTCGTCCTAAAATTTGACTTATTCCATGTAATAAAGATCTTTCCTCATGGAATTAGAAAATTTTACTTTTCCACCAATTTATTCAATTTACTTCCATTCTTGTTCGGCTGGAATGACCCACTTCTTCCACTCTTATTCCACCTTGCCGAACGCCACCTTAAATTGTAGCACATTAATGCGGTTTTTCATTTTCACAATGTTACTTTTATTTATCAATTCTATATTTTTATCTTCACCAAAAACCATGTGCTTTACAGTTGATAATTTTATGCCGAAAATGAAAATAGTATCTTTTGCATAAATGATAATTTTTCATCTTGTTGAGCTACATATTCTACGGATTTTGAAATGAAAAAAACATGTACTGTACACAAGTATATAGGTATCAAGAAAATCACAAAGACTCAATTAAAAACATAGACGAGCATCACAAACATTATATCTATAGTATTCCAACTCTTTTTTCTTCCTTTATTTATTATTTCATTCTTTATTTTCATTATATATATATATATATATATATATACTTAACTCATTAACACCAGGATTAATACATATCAAGTCCCTTCACTATTATGTAGAACAGGATCCTAATGATTTTATATAATGTTTCTAAATTTTGATATGCATATATATTACTCACTAATATTACCAAAATTGAAAAATATATAGAAACAAAAACAAAGAATAGGTCCACTAAAGCATAATAATAGGATTATAACCCAAACATTCTGACAACAATTAGTACAAATTCAAAATTAAAAACGAACAAAAAGCAAGAATATATACTTTTACACACACCACTCGATCCAAATTAGCCGCCCCTTTTCTTCCCTTAATACAAATTAGCTAAAACCAACCAACCAAAACCACAAAACAAAACAAAATATAAATTAAAAATTACAACCCAAAAAAGGTCTATTTCAAAAGTTAAAAATCCCCATTTCAAAACACTTTTAAGACTGTATGAGACCTACAATCATCACAATTCTCTCTCTCTCTCTCTTCCCTTTTTTTACCGTCAAAATAATTTGTTGTTGCATATTAAATAAAGAATTCAGAATTTTGGAATTTTGAGGGGGTTCTAAGCATAATACATGTACAAACTATTTGCCGCTGCACAAGCGATTGAATTTTCAGTTGGATGCCAAGCGAGATGAAGTAATTTTGTCGAAAAATCAAATGAATTATTTCCGTTCGATTCTGCATTTGGACTTTCTCCCCCTGTTTTATTTTATTTTTAATAAAATATTAGAATATAGATATTAAAAGATGTAATTTGATATAAAGCCTTCATGTGGGCATTTTTTTAATTAAATTGGTAGGTCTAGATGATAATCTCATGTTTCATTGAGGGGGTAAAGTTGGTATTTTTCACTATTCAGGGTAGTATGTGATATTATAATGATGTGAAATTATGAAAATAAAGTAAATATATTGGATTAATCATCAATCATTGAAGATCAATTGAGGCTTAGTTATAATTAATTTGGGGTTAAAGTGCGAAAATGAGGAAATTTATTTAGGTTATAAATTCAAAAATCTAAATTGATGAATAAATAAAGAAAAGTAATATATTAATAAAAATTAAAAAACTTGCCTCTTCTGACGCGAGTCAAAACTGATGACCTGGCGGGCCTTGCAGCATTTTGAATCTGTTGCCTGTCATTTTTAATTTAAAAAAAAAAAAATTAGGGTTTGAAAAAAGATAATAAAAGAAATATTGAACTTTAATAAATTACCGTCTCAAATTTCTATCATATACACGATTTAGTTAGACCCGCAATATTATTTCTAACTCGAATGTTTATTTATTTATTTTATTTTATTACCGTAATAAAAGAGATACTATTATTTCTGACTTAATTTTTGGAATATTTTTCTAATAAATGAAATAATATTTTATATATTTTTAACAAACCTCATAGGGTTTCTACTAGCCTCCAAAGTCAAAGCCTCATTGCTTCCATTTTGGCAACCAAATACTCGAAACAAATTACTGAAATAAATAAACAAAATAAATAATAAAATAATAAATAAAATAAAATAAAATAAATAAATAAATAAATACCTGTAAGAGCCAGTAGAAATTCGGTTACCGTCTCCACTTATGCAACATTCAAATTTGTCAAATATCGAGTCATTCTCATATAAATCACACAGCTAAAACAATTAAAATAAAAAAATAAATTAAATAGATTAGATTGGTAATAAAAAATATTTCTATAGTTATTTTAGATTGAGAAAATAAATATTAAAAAATATTAAAATAATACCCTGGGCCTTAAATGCTCATGGACCGGAAAAATTGCAACTGGGCCTGAATCCATATTTATGTCCCATAACTGTTTCAAACAAATCAAATATATCACAAAATGTAATCATATAAAAATACAAAAAAATAATAAAAATTTAATTATGAAACAATCAAGCCAAAAATATCACGAAATATAATCACAAAAAAAAACAAAAAATATTATAAGAAAAATTTAAATGGAAATACCACAAAATAAAATCAAAATTCTCAAAAAATATCATAACTAAAAAACTGAGCTTATATATTTATTTATTTTATAATATTTTTTAATTTTGGACCTTGAGAGTCATGTAATCGCGACTGAGAATGTGCCGTCCATTTTTGGAAAATTTAATATCAGAAATTGAGGCAATTATTTCGGTGAAAAATGATCTCGCGCCAGCTGTCTCGTGCTCCTCAAACCTGCTTCAAAATCCGCGCTCAGCAATTATTATATTTAAAATTAATTTCAAATATTACAAAAAAAAAAAAAAAATGAGGCCTCTCATTTTTTTGTTATTTCTCTTTTCAAAGTCGATCTGAAGTAAGAAAATTCTAAAGTATCAAGATGCTCAGTACTTAATTAATAATTTTAGCCTCATTCTAATGATATAATATGCTAACGAAATAAATAATTAATTAACTAAACGAAAAATTTACAAAAAAAGCCTCTGCATTATGCCCAAATTGCAAAAATAGCCCCTCCATTCTAAAAAAAACACCATTTAATCTCCTTTTTTTTCTTCTTAAATTCCCATTCATTCAAGGGCTCTTTCCCAATTCGGGCATAACGCAGGGACTTTTTCACAAATTCCCCATCAACAAATAAACAAACAAACAAATAAAGAAATAAATAAATAAAAAGAAAGATAATTATTGCAGTTCGGAATGGTTGTCTAACAAAGCGGACTGCCTCAAGTAAATGAACGAATAAATAAATAAATTAAAAGAGAGAGAGAGAGAGATGTGTAGTTTACGTAAGGGCTTTTTCGCGATTGGGGCATAACACAGGGACTTATTTGCAAATTATTCCCCAATCAACAAATAAACAAACAAATAAATAAATAAATAAATAAATAAATAAATAAATAAAGAAAGATAATTATTACAGTTCGGAATGGTTGTCTAACATAACAAGGCGGACTGCCTGCCTCAAGTAAATGAAAGAATAAATAAATAAAGAGAGAGAGAGAGAGAGAGAGAGAGAGAGAGAGAGAGATGTGTAGTTTACGTAAGGGCTTTTTCGCGATTCGGGAATAACGCAGGGACTTGTTTGCAAATTCCCCCTGAATAAATAAATAAATAAAAAAAGAAAGATAATTATTACAGTTTGGAGTGGTTGTCAAGCAAAGCGGACTGCCTCAGATCGAGTAAACGGATCGAGCCTTTTGAGCTGCTGTAGGCTAATGTGTAGCACTGTGTCGGGTGGAATTCCGCGCACGTTATCACCTCTGTACAAATAATAATAAAATAATAATAGGAAGGAAAAAGATTCTCTATATTTTTCGTTCTTTTATTTTATTTTATTTATTTGTGGTGGTTTCGAGGTTTTGGTTAGGGAACGGAGCTTAGTTGTTGTGTGTTAATGAAATGATAATAATAAAGATGATGAAAATAAATGAATGAATGAATAACTTAATTGAATTGAATTGAATTGAATAAATATAGTTATTAAATTAATTAAATAATAATTATAATAGTAATAATAATAATAATGAAGAGACTGTCCTACACTCTATAAATAATTTAATATTGTTTTGGTATTATTAACTAAAATCATGTACGTGCCTACAATTACACACAAAAAAAACACTAAACTCGAGAATAAAAATAAAAGAAAAATCAATTAAATAATAAAAATAAGTAACAAATGGTGATGATGAAAATAAATTAATAAACACATAAAATAAATAAACAAATGATGTTTTATTTGTACCGGTAAGGTCCTCCATATTAGTGGGTTTCACATCAACAATATTAAAGCTCTGATTGCTTATTTCAAGATTCCACAGATTTATTCTCAAATCGTCGGCCGAAATAAATGTTTCTCCATCACTACAAAAAAAAAAAATATAAATTACAGGAAAAAAAAATATATAAAACAAAATAAAATAAAGTAAACTAAATTATACCTATTGTTGGAAATGGAATTGATGTGATAATCATGTGCGTGTGCATAAACGCGCCTGCATCTCGCTACAGTGTTCGATTCTTGACTCGCCACCTGTCATTTATTTATTTAATTATTAAAATCCAAAAATATTATTCTATGATTTTGAAATATATTCAGACCCAAAAAATATAATATCGTCGGTCAAAACGGAATATTCATATTCATTCAGTCAGTAAGAATAAAATATTCTCAGCAAACGTAATATTCTCAAAGAAAATGGAATATTGTATACCCAAAACGGAATAATTCATGAAATAGAAAAAGAAAAAAATAACAGAATATAGTCCACCAAAACAGAATATTCATTTAAAAAAAAAAAAAAAGCTATAATAATAATAACAACAATAACAGATAGAGTACAACTACCGTGGGAAAATGCAAGGAAGAAATGGACCCTCAGAGGAAAAAATAAAATATTTTAATATTCTCAGAGGAAACGAAATAAAGTCAACCAAAACAGAATATTCATGAAATAAATAAATAAATAAATAAATAATAATAATAATAATAATAATAATAATAATAATAATAATAATAATAATAATAATAATAATAATAATAATAATAATAATAATAATAATAATAATAATAATAATAATAATAATAATAATAATAATAATAATAATAATAATAATAATAATAATAATAATAATAATAATAATAATAATAATAATAATAATAATAATAATAATAATAATAATAATAATAATAATAATAATAATAATAATAATAATAATAATAATAATAATAATAATAATAATAATAATAATAATAATAATAATAATAATAATAATAATAATAATAATAATAATAATAATAATAATAATAATAATAATAATAATAATAATAATAATAATAATAATAATAATAATAATAATAATAATAATAATAATAATAATAATAATAATAATAATAATAATAATAATAATAATAATAATAATAATAATAATAATAATAAGTACGGTGGGGAAGCGCAAGGAAGAAACGGAGCCTCCATTAGGAAGGCTGTTAGAACTGGAGCCTCCATTTTGATTGGCTGAATCCATGCTCATTACTGATACCCTTTTTGCCTTCTTCTCTTGCACCTTTTTGGTTAATTAAATAATAAAATTGTAAAATGGGATTAAAATTGGAGATTAACTAATTGAGGTTTAATTGAGAAATTGAGGGTTAAATGAGTTAAAATTGGGTTGAAATTGAGGTTTAAATGCAGAAATAAGGGGTCAAATAAATAGGAAACTTAGTAAAAAAAAAAAGGAGATTATCAAATTTGAATCCGTGCTAATTACTGATGCCCTTATGGCCTTCTTCTATTGCACTTTTCTTTATCATTATTATTATCATTATTAATTTATTATCCATAAAATTGTCAATTTGGGATAAAAATTAAGCATAGGGAAATAAATTCCAGCTTAATTGAGGTTCTAACTTCTAACTGAGTATTTGCAGGTTTATTGAGTTAAAATTGGGTTAACATTAAAGCTTAAATGGAGAAATAAGGGCTGATTTATGCCGAATAAATATGAAACTTAGTTAAAAAAATGTGAGAGAATTGAATAATTTGATTTTATTTATTTATTTTTAATTTACCTTCCAAAATTTGATTGTTTTGTCGTTCGTAGAGAGGAGAAAAAGGGAGTTGTTGGTGGTCTGGCACCATCTTATCTTGTTTATCTTTTCCTCTATTTCCAAACTTTTCAGATAGTCAAACTGAATAAAAAATAAAAAAAAAAAGATAAAAAATATTGATCAGTAAATAAAAAAAAAGTACATAATATCACACTTTCGTGCTAAAATTGAGGCTCAGTTGGGTCAAAATCGTCTCAATTGAGACTTTTTTGCATAAATGATGGTTAAAATGAGATAAAATTGGGCTAATTAATTACATAATTAAGAACCAATTAAGGGTTAATCTGTAAAAAAAAATACATAATATCATGTATTATTATATCCCACTTTACTACTAAAATTGACACTAAGCTGGGTCAAAACAGTCTCAATCGAGTCTTTTTCGCACAATTAGCTCTTAAAACGAGGCTAAATTTGGCTAATTGGGAGAATGGGGAATTGAAATCCTGGTTTTGTAAACAAGAAGCGAAAACCGGGAATTGAAATCCCGGATTTTGAAGTACCTCAGGTTCGTGGCTTTGGAATTCCGTTTTGTAACGGAATTCGAGGTGACGGTTGCTCGTGTAGTCTTGTCTCTCCATTTCCCTTCTCTCTTCATTCTGTAAATCAAAGGGAACAATGAAATTAAGTTGAGAGAATTTAAGAGAGAAAGAGAGAGAGAGAGTGTTTTAGGGTTAAAAATGTCATATTTGGACCTCTAAAAATGTATGGAAATGTGATATTTGTATTTTTAGAGGGATAGATATGATATAAATCAAAGGAAATAAATTAAGTTAACAGAAATTAAGAGCGGGAAAAATACCATATTTAACCCTCCAAAACTTCAAGATGTCATATTTACCCCTCTAAAATGCAAATATCAAATTCACCCTTTCAAAATCTAATGTATATCATATCGTATTTAGCCTTCTATATATGCAAATGTGATATTTGCATTTTTAGAGGGATGGATATGATAATAACCTGAATTTTTGAAGGGTGGATTTGATACTTACGTTTTTAGAAGGGCAAATATGATATTTTGAAGTTTAGGACGGGTATATATGAATTCAACATGCAACTAAATTAAATCAAAGGAAGTAAATTACGTTAAGAGAATTTAAAATAGACAGCCAAAAATACCATAATTACCCCTCCAAAACTTCACAATACCATATTTGCCCCTCTAAAAACGCAAATATCAACAAAATGTAATATATCTCATATCATATTAACCCACAGGTACTTACAATATGCAACCAAATTAAACAGAGAGAGAGAGAGAGAGAGAGAGGGAGAGATTAAAGAAGTAAAGGGTAAAATTACACAAACCTCCCTGATATTATTAATATTATTAATATTATTATTAATATCGGCTTTTTCAAATAAGACGACACGGCCGCCACGGTCTCCAGTCGCGAGATGCTCTCCAGTTTTGTCAAACTCTATTGCTGATATTATATCCACTATAAAAAACAAAAAAAAAAAATTAGTAATTTATTATTATCACAAATATAAATAATGTGTTCTTAAATTGATACTGTTTCATTAAAAGCAGGGGGAAGCGTTACATTTAGAGTACAAACATATTATTATTGAGAATGTAAATTATTGCTCATATCAGTAATTATGATATTTATTTTCTAAAATGGCAAACTGAGTTGAGTTTACTATTTTCGTAAAAAAGTATATTTTGATTTTTCATGAACATGGATTATCTCCTATAGTGTAATTCATTGTTAATTTATTACGAGACGGACAAAATATAAAACCGACCAATCAAATTTAGTGATTGGACTGAATATAAAACCGACCAATCAGATCGATTCTTTTTCATGCATTGTATGGACATAATGGCGTTTCATGCACGGTATAATCATTAAATGCTTTGAGATATGTGGCGTAAAACTTAATTTAGAAACAACAATCAAATCGATTTAGTGAATATTTACCTTTTCTCACTTTTTTACATGCATTTTCAGATTGATTTATTATACTAATTTTATGAATGAACATGAAAAACTAATCTCATAAGTTTGTGAATCTGAGTGAGAAAAAATGCCATAAAATGGGCGAATCTATCAATATAAAATGTCATTTCCATGTATAATAGAAATAGATAAAAAAATATATTTCAAAGAATGAAAATAAGGTAAAAATAAATGGGGGCTAAATAAAAGTCAATTAATCATGTTGTGAATAAACACTATAAATCCCCAACTTTCTTTCTTTAGATAAAACCAGTAAAAATAGTCTCTTCAAAACATCAAATTTACCAATAATCTTCAAATCACCAAAAATAAAACACAAAACAAACACTCAATCACACAAAACCAATAAAAACTGCAAAACTACAAAACCCCATCAACTCACATAAAAATCCCCAAATCACTCCTCAAATTCACACAAAAAAAACCGAAGTCAAAACAATAATTTCTCATCTATCCCACCTCAAAATCATTTCTCCTCAAAACCCAAATCATAAATCCACAGTACAATCTCACCCAAACAAAAAAAAATCCAAAACCATCTAAACCAACAACGGATCTTTCACAAACAAATCAACCAACCAAGCAACCAACAAACTATATACCTTCTTGTACATCCTCGCCGGCAGCACGCTCGCCGAAGACCTGCGAGAACCGCCAGTCCAGCGCCGGCGGCGGCGCCTCCGACGGCCCGCATTCAGCCACTTCAACCCCCTCCGGATTCATCTCTCAATAGTAAAGATCCAAACAGAGATCATCAACTAACCAAAACCCGATTCAATCGACTTTTACCGATTCATGGTCACACAGATTGTTAATTGACAATAATAGTATTATGTAGAAATGGAGGTTTGTTAATAGAGATTATCTGAAGATCAGAAGAAGAAGAAGAAGAAGAAGAAGAAGAAGAAAGAGGACTCGAAATGTTTTTGGGTTTTTGTTAGTTTTTCTTTTTCTCTTTCTTTGTTTCTCTTTTTATATTTGTTTTTTTTTTATATATATATATTTTTTAATATTTGTGTTGTGTCTGTTTCTCCTTTTTATTTTTATTTTTTATTTTGATTTTATTATTTTGATTTTTGATTTTTTGAGCTTTTTATTTATTTGTTGAGTTAATCATTGAGGCTGTGTGGTTAATTATGGGCCGAATGGAGTTGTCAAGCCCAAATTGAAGAATATATATTTAGACTATTTGTTTTATTAGAAAACCCTCCATATTTATTTTCTTTTGGTTGCTTAATTTTTTTGGAGTCTTCTTTTGGTTGTATATAGATTGAATTTAAATGGACATTTTTTAATACAAAGTATGTATACCTTATGGCACAAAATTATGTCTAATATATATATATATATAAATCCTTAGGATTACAATGTGTTTGAACTTGATTATAGACTTTTGAACTTATTTTCCATTTATCTATATTATAAAGCAGAGAATGATACCAAATAAATTCAAAATTAATTACAAAAATAGAAATACAATAATTAAATTTAGGTAAATAACTAATCCACTCACAAAAGCTATACTAAATTTCCATAAAAACAAAGCCTCCTTTTACAATTCACCACAAACACAAGGTCATCCTTCCAAATCTCTTCTTATATAAATACCTTCCCACCATCTTCTTCTTCTCTCTTCTTCGAAACCCTAACCCTAGAAACCCTAACAATGTCCGACGATTACGGTAGCTACGCCTCCTCCAAGCGCAAGTTCGATGACCCCGATGGCCCGCCGCCGCCGCGCCGGCAGTCGGGCTTCTCGTCGGCCCCTCCGCCGGCGGAGAAATCGGGCTCGTACAATAGCGTGCCGCCGCCGGTGGACGCGATCGAGCTGGCCAAGCAGCGGGCGCAGGAGGTTGCGGCGAGGTTGTTTAGTCAGGCGGAATCTAAACGGCCTAAGACTGATAATGGATCTGATGGTTCTGCTGGAACTGGTACCAATTGTTGTTATCCCTTTTTTTGAATGGAAATAAGAGAATTTTGTTGTTTTACTGTTGAATTTATTTATTTCTTGCTTTGAAATGCAGATTATATGAGCAAATTCACAACGCAGTCTTATTCATCTCAACTCAGCTCGACTCAATATCCATCGTTCTCCAATTACGGCCCTGGCAAGAAAATCGAAATCCCAAATTCAAGAGTAACAATCCAAACCTCCCTTTTTATCTGAAACAATCTCTTAAACACACTCTTTCTCTCTCAAACCCCCCTAATAATCTTTTTTTTACCAGGTCGGCGTGATAATCGGAAAAGGTGGCGAGACAATCAAATACCTTCAGGTTCAATCAGCAGCTAAAATCCAAATAACGAGAGACTCTGACGCGGATCCGGGTTCGCAAACCCGTACCGTCGAGATTAACGGTACGCCTGAACAGATGGTGAGAGCTGAGCAGATGATAAATGACGTGCTCGCCCAGGTCAGTAAATTTTTGCGTAAAGACCCCTGAGTTTTTTTATTTTCTACTTACTATATCTTCTCTCTCTCTCTCTCTCTCCTCTCTCTCTCTCTCTCTCTCTATATATATATATATATATATATATATATATATATATATATCATCTGTATGTACCAGACATAAATAGATATTCATGACTAACCTGGGGAAGAACGTGAGTAATCGTCTCTTCAGCCCAGGTGAGGGCCTTTCTTAAATATTCAAAAAAGCAAGGGGCTTTTTCGTAAATTTGTCTGCGAACAGATGATAAATGACGTGCTCGCGCAGGTTAGTGTAAGGGAAATTTGCAAAGAGGCCCCTGAGTTTTTAATATTTTAAGAAGGTCTCTAGGTTTATTTTCAAGGGGAATTTGTAAAGACCCCCTTATTCTTTTTGAATATTTTAAGAAAGTCTCTAATCGCCCAGGTTAGTTTAAGGGAAATTTGCACAAAGGCCCCTGACTTTTGTGAATTTACTCAAAAAAAGTAAGGGGCTTTTTCGTAAATAGAGTTTAATCCATTTATAAGGAACTAAAAAAATAATTAAAATTATATAGTTTTGTTGATATTTCAGAGTGTATTAATTAGACTCTCCCATATGATATGATGATATATATTTACTTTATGTTTAGTAATCGGTCTGTTAATACATGAAGATATTTTAAGATAATCCGACTTTATCAGTTTGATTTGTATTAATGATACTGATGGACACTGAATATTGATATTTTAATATATATTAAATTATTCAAGCATTTGTATTTATTTATTTATTTAATTATTTATAATGAATGCAGGCTGATGCAGGGACGTCAGAATTAGTTTCTTCTAGAAAGACGAGCGCTCCAGCTCCACTTGGTGCAGAACAATTTCAAATGAAAATCGGTAACAATAAGGTAAAAAATAAAGTATTTTTATGTCAAAATAATTTCATATTTTTACCCTTTTAAAAAAAATCTTGTGAATATCATGTACGCCACTGTATGTAAAACACGGAAACATCCTCCACTTGTAATCTTTTTTTTTTCCTTTCTGTTTTGTGTTTTTGAGAAGCACGAATTAGCCCTAATTTTCTTATTTTTTAGTGATGGTTCAATTTTTTTTATTATGTTTGTTTCTCTTTCAATTTGTTTATCTATTAAATATTTTATTGTTAGGTTGGATTGGTAATAGGAAAAGGTGGCGAGACTATAAAAAGCATGCAAGCCAAATCTGGCGCTCGTATCCAGGTTTGTTTATTTATTTATTTATTTTTTTTCTGATAAAATTATGTAACAGGTCCCTTATAAATTTATTTATTTTTATTTTTATTTTATTTTGTAAAATATACTTTTTTGGATTGATTTATGTACACTCATTTTTTTGCTTTGGACAGAGCGAATTTCCCCATTGATTTTATTTATGCCTTATTTTTTTCATCAATTAATTTTAAAAATTAAAGTCAGTACTACTTTTTATTATCATTCTATTCTGTTATCTTATTTCTGTTGTGCATATCATTTCATATTTTATTTTATAACTTTATGAATTGTTTAGCAAGAGGTACAAACTTTTATGACTGTTTGACCAATTTACGTTCTTACCAAACTTAAAAATGATTTATATTCGATTTATATACTGCAATTATATCAATACTCAATGATATGTTGAGACAAATTGGGTGCCTTTTGGCAATTATATTAGAATATATAGAGAATATTTTGGTTATTTTATTTATTAGGTTGTACCGTTGCATCTGCCACCTGGCGATCCGTCGACAGAAAGGACGGTTTATGTTGATGGAACAGAAGAACAGATTGAAGTTGCAAAACAGTTGCTTAATGAAATCTTAAATGCTGAGGTATTTTTATTAATATTATTTTCATGATTTTTTATTTGATAAATTGTACACATTATTGCCTGCTTCGCTCTCTCCTTTTTAGTTCTTTGGCGAGATTTTTTGATATTTTTTCTTGGTGATTATTTGAAATTCTATGTTTTTTTATTATTATTGATTGCATATGTTTTGTATCATTCTCTGTATCTATATTTGCATGTGCTACTTTCTTTCTGTATATCTATATATCTCTCTCTATGCAGGATAGCTACTCAACTTCGATTTTTATTTATTTAATTCCTTATAATTGTTGCTGATTATTATTTGGTGTGAAATTGTTATATATTCATATGAAATTCTAGTTTGGGTAGATATAACTAGCAGGTCCAGGTTAAGTATTGTTATCCTCATAATTCTCTTATATATATTCAATAAATCATCTGTAGTGTTCTTCTTTAATTTATATCTTATAATTTTGGTGGATCAAATCAATAGGAATTTTCTTTCACATAATGTCTTCATGATTCTAAACAGGGAATCCAGATTTACTTCAAAAATATGAACCTTATCAAACTACTCAATAATTATTTTTCATTCAACAACAAATTATTATTGGTTAAAGCCTGTTTCTGTTACTGAACAACTTTGCTTTCTTACTTCATATTATATCACCTCGTATATTCTGATTCATTCTTTTCAAGTCAAAATTTAAACAAAACAAGTAGTGCAGATTGTCCTTCTTTAATTCAATTCCTTTCGGGTATAAATTAAATATATGAAATTCATGAAAATATCTCTTTATATCTCCCTATGTGGAAATTGTACATATCCCTTTTGTTGCATATTCTATTTGGTATATATATTTCTAGACCATATAGTTTTTTTGCGGGGAGAGAAAAAAAAGCTTATTGCGGGCCCTCTGTCAGTCAACTCTCTTCTCCCCTAATTCAGTAAGTTTGTTTCTTTAATTTTTTCCCCTTTTTGGAAAAAATCAAAATATTTTCCATTGATTGATATCGATTCTTTCTCTTATCGTATGTATGAATTTCTCTATCTTTTTTCTCTCTTGCGAGTATCAACCTATAGAGGCAAAACCTAACAAAAACCCTCTATTTTTCTTATTTATTTATTCCAGCCCCGATCTAGAAACCCTTCAGCTGGAGGCTACAGGGCCCCACGTCCTCAATCCACGTGGGCCCCACAATCCGCCGTGCCAGCTCAGCAACCCGGCTCATACACCAACTATTCTTATCCAGGCGCTCCGCCTCAGTACAACGCGCCGCCAGCACACCACACCACTCAGTACTCCAACTACCCATCCGCCAATTACACATCCGGATATGATTATTATAATCAGCAGCAGGCGCCACACCAACAGCCGCACCAGGCTGCTGCTCCAGGAGCGACGGCCGCCACGTCAGCGCCAGCTCCGCCGCCAGCTGGCGATAACGCGGGGTATAATTACTACGGTTATTCCCAGGGCGGGGATGCGTCGGCTTATTCCGGATCTTATTCCCAGAGTTATTCCCAGCCTGGGTATAACTATCCTGCCGCGCCGCCACCTGGCACGAATACTTCTGCTGCTAAAGATGGAGCTCCAGTTCCGCCCAATCATAATTCGCCAGGTGGCAGTACAGGCGCGAACACAACGCAAGGATTGCCAGCTCAGCAAGCGCCGCCTAGTCAGCAGCAGTACAGTTATCCTCCTGCGTACGGTCAAACGGGTCAGTACGGACAAATGCCGCCAGGTCAGCAGCCAGGTGGATATTACGGAGCTGGGTACGGATATGGTGGTGCGTATGGACAGCCGCCGCCACCTCCTGCTTATGATTCTGGTGCACCTGGTGCGCCACCTGGCGGACCGCCTGGTGTTGGTGCGCCACCTGGCGCGCCTGGTGTTGGTGCACCGGGTGTTGGGAGTAAGGCGGATGCGAGTTGAATGGCTTGTTTGGTTTGTTTGTTGTAGTTTAATAGATTGTGATTTTGTTTGTGTTATGAGTATGGATTTTTTGTGTTGAGATATTATTTGTTGTTTTTTTTGTTTGTTTGTTGTCGGTTTGTTGCTATAAATTGACCTGTTACTTGTTAATTTCGAATTGTACTAATTTCGAATTCGAATTGTGGGAAAGTATTTTTATCTACTTTTTATTTTTCCTCTGTTAGTTTTTTTTTTAATTGAAAATTATGGTAAGTTTGAGGCAAATAGTTTTGGACTGTCAATGCGTTTAAGAAAATTAGAGATTCAGATGTGAATTCAGAACTTGGAGTCAAGATCATGTGCATCTGTACCAATTATTGAACTGAGTTTCAGATTGTGGATTTTGTTTTTAATTTTATGAAAAGTTCAGCATTGACTGCGTAAATTATAGATCAAGTCAAAGCTTGCTAACTTAGACGTCAAACTTTGTGGAGCTTTTATTGAATGAAACATTTTAGAAGGGGGAAGTAGTGTTATTAGTATATTTATCAAAGAAAACAATATTATTATTGTAAAAAAGAATAAGAGGACCATTCTATAGAATAACTAAGTTGGTGGGCTAATTTGTAACTATATATATATATATATATGGGAGTGGCTAAAAAACATAGGCATGTTTTTTGGATAAAAAACACACACCCCAAAAATATACGTATATTATCAAAAATTCAAATTTCAACCGTACAGATGTAATATATATGTTTTGAATATATTGTAGATTAATTTTCATAAGAACCAGAATATTATATCATTTTCATCATATATCATCAAAATATGCAACACTATTCAAAACATATATCGGAATAATAGTTTAATGATACATGATGGCAATGATATATTATTCTAATTTCTGTGAAAATTAATCCACAATATATTCATAACATATATATTACATCCGTACGGTTGAAATTTGAATTTTTACTTTTTATAACCACTTTATGAGTATTTTAAAAAAACGTATGTTGTAACATACATATGTTTTTTAACATTTCCATATATATATATATATATATATATATATATATATATATATATATATATATATATGTGAGGTTTGTGCCATTCAACATAAAACAGCGGACCTTATTCAGTCTGACAAGAAAAATACAGTGTGTAATTGTTGCCACACACTTGGCTTCACCCATCATTGAATCACATAGTTTTATTTCATCAAAGTTTTGAATGATTCCTTCATAAATAAATGAAGTGATGATGAAATTGTAAATTTGTTATAAAGAAGTTTGAGATAAACTTTTTTAATGGTCTTTCTTTTTCAATTTTGGCATGTAACAACATTGAAAGAGACCTTTCCTTTGTCTCTCTATATGTGAAAGAAAATTGAGACTGTCTTTCATTTTCATCTTTGGTTTTATTTGCTCACCGTTGTTTCTACTTTATTTCGTTTTCTTTTTCCTACTTTTTAGTTATTTTCTTACATGATAATTTTTAAAAAGGAAAAGTGCAAAAAATAGATAGTGATAAATTATTTCTTGTATTTTCTTGTCAACTAAAATATTGTTTTATATTCATCTATCTCAAGCAACTTATTAGATTATTCATTCACTTTAGTTCTCATTAAATATTAAAACGCATGGGATCATTAAATGTTGCTCAAACTAAACCATCATATTATTGACCAAACATAAGACTCGTAGGGACGAATTTGACTACTAAATTAACTTATTTTGAGAACTTCGTATTATTGTAGCGAAGCATGACAACATAAAAGTAAAGGTGGAACCATTGATCTTCTGAAAACTCAAAAGAATAAATTCCACCAACAATAAAAAGATACTAGTCATAACTTTTTTTTAATATTTAAATAAACCTTATTTTTAACTTTCTTTCGCTATCTAACTAAGCAGATTCCATATTCAAAATACCCTCTCATATAACAAAAACATATTTTCAAATTCTGCCCCAGATTTTTATACATCCAGCTCCAGCTGATCAACATTTCCAATATGCTAATCATCAAACATAATCTAAAATTCAATCTGTTCATCTAATTTGAGGCAAAATTGATGTTTTAAACTAGTTTTATAAGATGAATAAATAAATAAATAAATCACCATTATTTTGTACATAAACCTGACAAAAACAAAATATACAACATGAAGCAATGCATACAAATTAGATAGTTATTTGCCACATGAAAAGAAGTCGAAGGAAAAGTTAAGAAACTGAGATAGATTTGGTGCAATTTAATATGTAAGGAAGGAAGAAAGAATAAGAGAAATAGTACCGCGTATTATTCTTCAGGCTTAACTAAGCTAAACTTCTTTTTTCCTTCGACTCACATCCTCTCCATTTCTAACCATAACTTGAGATACATTACACTTATTATTACTGGATAAATATCAATATTTAATATTATATATTCAAATCATCATCTTATTTAAATAATTATGATATTTATCTTTGAGTATATTCTATTTTTAAAAAATGTTTTCTTTTTGAACTATTTCTTGTGAATTTTTCAGTATAATATAATATAAGTATGATGATATCATTATTCAAAGTTCTGATTTTCTTGGAAGAAATATAGAATTTATAAATTTAGTCCACGAGGTGAATGCATATCATATTATATATTTCCTATTCAATATACATGCAATAATTGTAACATTAAATATTTTTTTTTCCAACTATTTCTTGAGGACTGGTCAATACAATACAACTATAATAATTTCATTTTCAAAGCTTAATTGTTTCTAAGAAATTATATAAAATTTCTATATTTAGTTCACAAGAATAAAGCATGCCATCACATGTACTTCTTTTTAAATTCAATTACATGCAATAATTGCAAAATTATGCAATTTTATTTTTTATTTGATTTTTTTTTTCTAAGAAATTATATAAAATGTCCATATTTAGTTCACAAGAATAAAGCATGCCAATTGCCATCATATGTATTTCTTTTTAAATTCAATTACATGCAATAATAATTGTAAAATTAAACAATTTTATTTTTTATTTGATAACTTTTTATATGTAGAAGTATATAATATATTCCAGAGATAAAAACAAAAATATTCTCATAGTTCTCATAAATTATAAACTCATTAATCTCTATAGTATAGTCCCACAACTTATAACTTCATAAACATAATCATAATCATAATCATAATCATAAATACTTTAAAATTTAGAAACTCATACTAATATAAACAAGGAAAATGTGACACGACGTACTGTAGATATACTGTTATTTTTCATTTTATATACTGTTTTCTCATTTTATATACTGTTTTCCCATTTAATATACTTTTATTTATTTTGTTTGTGTATTTCTTTTTTTTTTATTTTTATATATTGTTTTCTCATTTTATATACTGTTTTCCTATTTTTATATATTATTTTTACTTTTTATATATATACTGTTATTAGAAAATAAATTATATATACTATTATATATATATATTGTTATTAGAAAAGAAATTATATATATTGTTATAGTGTTATTGGATTTCATGGTACTACAGTATTTCGTAAAAATACTCCTCTCCATTCCTTCATAAAAAACAGAGCAAAAAAACCAGAAACAAATCCTATCTCCTTCTCCTTCTTCTCTCTTCTCTTCTCTTCTCTCAAGCTCTCTAATGGCGAACTCCGCAGATCACCACAGCAATACCAACAATACCAACAACCCCATAACCCAAAACCCACAACCAGAATTGCGCCACCGGAATCCGAGCGCCACCAACGGCGCTGAAGTTTCCGGAGAGTCATCAGCCACCGTGTCGGATTTTTCAGGCGGGTTGGATCATAGTCAGGAGGCGGAGTCTAAGAATGAAAGGAAGAGAACAGAGCTGTTTCATTACAGGGCGTCGGCGCCGGCTCATCGCCGGATTAAGGAGAGCCCCTTGAGTAATGGGGCGATTTTTAAACAGGTTGGGTTTTGCGATTTTGGGGATTTTGAATTTGGTTTTTTCGTTTGATTTTGGGGATTTTGGATTTGATTTTTTTTTCTTGCCTCTTTTTGATTGATTTACTAAATTTGTATGCAATTTGATACAAGTTGTATTTTTAAGTAGAAAGATTGTAAAATTTGCTTATTTGCTGAGTGGATTGTGATTTAATCTTCATTGTAGTATAATTCAGTAATTTGCATGAAATAAGTTTGCTTGCCAAATTACCTTTATTTGAGTGATATTATTAATCAATTATTATTCAAAAGATATAATTTTACTGCTAAATTTGTGGGCTTTCATAGCTACTTACACTAACTAAAAAAATAAAAAGAAAAAGATGCCGCTTTTGCATGTTGCGTTACTAATCTCTATCAGTTAAATTTAGCTGAAATTTTCACTTTTTCTTTTTCTTTTTTCTTACCAATTAAAGTTAAATTAATAATTTTGTGCCACATAAGTCTCAATTATTCTCAATTATGAAATTTAATGCAAAAAAAATCAGAATTAAAAGGAGAAAATTAACTCCAATCAGTCTACTTGTTTCTTATATTTGGTAAAATTACTGATTCAATCAAGCATATCCATTTATTTGTTTAATATTAGTTATAAATATTATTCCAATTCAATAATTTATATGATTTATTTATATTTTGTAATTTTGTAGAGCCATGCTGGTCTTCTTAATCTATGCATTGTGGTATTAATTGCTGTTAATAGCAGACTTATTATTGAAAATCTCATGAAGGTTCTCTCTCTCTCCCTCCTCTCTTTCTCTCTCTAAAAAAATAATCACTCAAATTAAAATTATGCCATATATAATTGAAATTATAGCTTTTCCCCTTTTTATGTAACTAATGATTGTTTATTTATAAATATTATATATTTTATTATATGCAGTATGGATTATTAATTAGAGCTGGATTTTGGTTTAGTGCAAAATCATTACGTGATTGGCCACTTTTTATGTGTTGGTAATATTTTATTTTCATTTTATATTTCTTTTTTCCTTCAAAGAATTAATTAAAAAATATTTTAATATGTTAATTAAAATATGAATTTATTAATAATGCAGCTTGACTTTACCGATTTTTCCATTGACTTCATTCTTGGTTGAAAAAATGGTACAACAAAAATACATTTCTGAACCGGTACGTATCAACATTTTTCATTTTTTATTTACAGAGGTTTTTTTATTTATTTTTATTTTTAATAGTTTGTATATTTTACAGATTGATATTATTTTTCATGTAATCATTACGTCCGCTACTATTGCTTATCCAGTTACAGTTATTCTCAAGTAAGTTAAAAAATCATTAATTATTTTTTTTTATAATATTTTTTTAATTTATTATTAATATTATTTTTTAATTAGGTGTGATTCAGCGGTTTTGTCAGGATTTGTGTTAATGTTTGTTGCTATTATTCTTTGGATGAAACTTGTTTCATACGCTCATACAAATTATGATATTAGAGCTCTCTCCAAAAATACTAATAAGGTAAAATTATTTTATTTTTTGTTTATTTCTGCTTTTTCTCCCTTTTTAATCATATTTATTACTTCCAATTTTAAATAGAATCCTTGGTATAGTATGCATAATTAATTATCATCATATATTCTGTTGAAGAAATAATTTGTATAATCATGATAATTAGTGAATCAATTAATTAGTTAATTTATTATGATAATAGAACTTTGTCCAAACATACTAATAGGATAATTAATTGTATATTGAATATTTTTTATTTTCTTATTTATTTGCCCGTAATTTTTCCTTTTCAATTTTAATTTTGATTTTAACCATATTTATTATTACTTCAATTTGAAATTTAAATGCACTCCGTTATACAGTATAATGAAGAAATATGCATAAATTTGGTTGTATAATCATGATAATGTCTTTTATTTATTTATTTATTTTAGGATTCCAGTGTTGATTTAGATAGCTTAAAACTAGCAAGTTTCAAAAGCCTTATTTATTTCCTGCTCGCTCCAACACTTTGTTACCAGGTTCTTTTCCCCATATTTAATTAATTATTTCCCCTTATATTTTATTTATTTTTGAATTATAAAATAATATATGAATATTATTTTTGTTTATTTTATATGAAGCCAAGTTATCCACGAACCGCTTATATAAGAAAAGGATGGGTTTTGCGCCAGCTTTTGAAATGTGTGATTTTTACAGGTTTAATGGGCTTCATTATTGAACAAGTCAGTCTCTCTCTCTCTCTCTAAAACTTTCTCTCTCTAGAAATTGTATCTTTTACAAATTATTAATTATTATATCATTGAATTGATTTGTATAATTGGCTTTATTATTGAAGCAAGCTAGTCTCTCTCTAGAAAAATCCTCTCTTTAACAAATCATAAAAAATTCGTAACATGAATTAAGCAAGTCATAGAATATCCATAACTTGAATTGATCAATCTACTCTCTCTCTCTCTCTCTCTCTCTCTCTCTCTCTCACAAAATACACTCACTAATTCTTATAATTTAATTTAATTTACGTTATAATTTGTATTTTATGATATTATGCAGTATATAAACCCACTAAAAGCCGACTTACTAAACACAATACAAGGAAAGAGGCTTAACTCCATAGAAATTCCCTTTTCCAACTTTGCATTTATTTTCATAATTAATAATTTAATTTCTAATTCATCATTTAATATTATTTTGCAGTATATAAATCCGATTGTCCAAAACTCGCAACACCCACTAAAAGGCAATCTATTAAATGCAATAGAAAGAGTATTAAAACTCTCAGTTCCAGTTTTATATGTTTGGCTCTGCATGTTCTACTGCTTCTTTCATCTTTGGTATTTTTACACTCTAACCCCTCATTTTATTCATAATCCCATTTTTGTTGTAATATTATCTTCTTACTGGTTTGTTTTACTTTGACCCAAATTTAAATTGGAAAAAATGATTTATTGGGTTGAATAGTCTCGTATTGTGTTCAAAATTAGGTATGATTTACTGCTTTTTTTTAAAATCTCTGATGAATTTTCACTTTCGACCCTCCTTTTATATTTAATTGCACTCTCTGTGAGAATATTTTTTGATATGATTTTATTTTGAGTGGAATGGAACTTAAATCACAAAGAATGATATATTGGGTTACCTTACCTTGTATTATGTCTAAAGTCTTGTATGTTTTACTGCTTTTTTTTTCATCTATGGTGATTTTTTCAATTTAAGCCCTGTTTTTATATTTTATCGCATTTTTGTCATAATAGTTTTTTGTTGTTCTATTATGACTGAAATTAAATCACAAAAAATGATATATTGGGATAGATATTGACTATTGTTTTATTATTGTCTAAATCCTTGTATGTTATACTGCTTCTTTCATCTATGGTGATTTTTCACTCTCACCCCTTCTTTTATTTATAATCGCATTTTGTGATGATATTTTGTTGTTTTGACTAAAAATCACAAATAATGATTTATTCGATCCGCTAATATCTTGTATTATTTTGACTGATTTTTCACCCTTTTTTTATTTTTTACCCCATTTTTTGTGCTGATATTATTTTATTGCTTTTTTCTGTCAGTTTTTCACTTTCACCCCTCGCTTTATATTTAATTGCATTTTTGTCGTAATATTATTATTTTGAGTGTTAAATTGGTAAATTCTTAGGTTGAATATTTTGGCGGAGCTTCTAAGATTTGGGGACCGTGAATTTTATAAAGATTGGTGGAACGCCAAAAATGTTGAAGAGGTCTCTCTCTAAAAATATATTCATGTATTAATGTTGCATAATTGTGTATTTAATTAACATTTTTTTGAATTTTGTAATTTTTGAATTTGCTTGTGCTTGGATGGAATCAGTATTGGAGAATGTGGAACATGGTAAATTTACTATTCTACCCTGTTTTATTCTGTATTTTCATTTTTTTTTACAAATTTGATATTATATTTTCAAATATAATATTTTTTTTTTGTAAATTTACAGCCTGTTCATAAATGGATGATTCGACATATTTATTTCCCATGCATCAGAAAAGGCTTGTCTAAGGTTCCATTTTATTTTAGTTTTTATCGATTTTCTTATATTTGGATTTTTTTTTTTAATATTTTTTTTATAATTTTCATTGCAGGGTGTTGCTATTCTAATTTCATTTTTGGTTTCTGCTGTATTTCACGAGGTAACTACATTTATTCAACTAAATTTCTCCTATTTTGAATTTTCTTCTTTTTTATTTTATTTTATTTTTTATTTTTGTAATTACAGGTATGTGTTGCAGTACCGTGTCATATATTCAAATTTTGGGCTTTCATTGGTATTCTATTTCAGGTAAATATATTCTAAAAAGAACCATTTAAATTAAAATATATTAATACAAAATTTTCAAAATTATTATTATATATTTCATGATATTTTTTGTAACAGATTCCTTTGGTTTTCTTGACAAAATATCTTCAAGAAAAGTTCGACAGCGAAATGGTATAGCTTCATTATTTAATATTATTATTCTAGATGTGGACATATATAATTATAGTAATAAGTATTATTAATAATTATTTTATTTTGAAAATTTGGCAGGTTGGAAATATGATATTTTGGTTCTTTTTCTGTATACTTGGCCAGCCAATGTGTGTTCTTTTATATTATCATGATGTTATGAATAGGATAGCTAGATCATAGAAATAATAATAAAACAATACATTATATATAGTTAGAAGCTAAGATAAACTAACCAAAATAAATACCAAAATAAATACTTTTCTAATTTTGAGGATCAAATTGTAAAATCAGAATGAGGTGAAATTTTGAGGGTTTTTCTTCTCTTTTGGGAAGAGAAGTAGGCTAAAATTATTTCTTGGTTTTTTTTATTTTTTCTGATTTGTGCTCATTAAATAATGTTGTATTATGTCATTTTGGTGCATTATTCCCCAATTAAAATGTATTTTCCTTTCCATATGTTTGTTAGATAACAAGACTTCTAAGTAAAATACAGATCATTGGTCTATACAAAATAAATTAAACAAAATTTTTTTGTGTGCAATATTCACGAACAAATGATATAAAATTCATGTAACTAGCTAGTTATATGATATATCTAGATTGAAACAGGTTATGCAACTCCAATCTTCTTTTGCCAACAATGGTGATTTAGCTGACAAACTTTATTACAAACCCTGATCTTTTGCCAACAATGGTGATTTAGCTGACAAACTTTATTACAAACCCTGATCGCTCATCCTCACTTATCACATGATATGATTTTCATGTGTTATTCTATATAGTTTTTTGTGTTTATTTATTGTCCATTCACTCTCCATTTCTCACCGTCTGACTTCTGCTTACTCAAAATCATGTCCCACATTCGAAAGAAGAGGTGCAGTTGCTTTTGATTGAAGAGCTTGATTGAACACCTGATGGTGAAATTCAGTCCCCTCTCCTTGTAAAGGCGTGACAACAACACATGATTTTAATTTAGTCTGAGTTAATTTATGAATTTTTAATACGGGATGTTAATTGAGAGCTTTTTGTCATACCAAACACTTAGATGAAATATTAAAATTTAATTTTCTTGTGCGGTTAACTTTACTTGTGTGCGTGTACAAGATCTCTTTGGCGTAGATTTTTCCTTTTCCTCTGATCTACTCTTAGAAAAATAAATAAATAAAAAGCCTCTTCTCTTCTTCAAAGTAAAAATAAAATAAAAAGCTTCTTCTGCACCTCTAGGGATCTAACTTGACTTGAGCTATTTTTTTTTAGATTATCTTAAGATTAAAACACTATTAAATATTTTAATAAGCCAACACATACTAGCAAGTGGTTAAATATACACTCGAATAAGAAAGGGATTCCAAATTCGAGCCCGGCCTAACCGAGGTTATTTTAAAAAATATGTGAGAATGCCGTATTAAAAATTAAAATTTTTTTTTCAACAAAACAATAAAACGCTCTAATTTTGATTAAATTAATTAGCATAAACAATATTTTAAAATGATGCATAAAAACAATTATAATTCAATGATAACGTGATGCTTCAATAAATTAACATGCGAAAATAATTACACCAAAATACATCTCAATTTAACATACAAAAAATTGCAACACTAACTATAAGAAAACAACTGAATATACAATAGAGAAAATTGTAATACTAACTATAATAAAACAACTGAATATTTTGAAAATATCCTCTCTCTGAAATTGTTCTATTCTTTTTGAGGTAAAGCACAGGTGAATTTTGCTTACGAATTTATATTAATGAAGAAAGTTTTACAAGACTATTTACAAATCATCTTTTTACAAACTATCATATATTCTCACTAAGTTTACTTGCCATGAGTGAGATTAAACATGTCTTCCTCAAAGGTTGAACTTGTGTTGTGGCTTTAATGCTACTAGATTAGTTGATTATACTAATATTTAATTCTAAAAGTGATTACATATATAATCTTTATTCCTTCATGATAGTCTTCAACGGTTCACTCACACTCCCTCCCTTCTTCCACTCAAAACTTTTTCCAAAACACCATGGGTTGCTTCTCCTCAAAATCCTCTTCTTTAATCGATGGCCTGATTTTCACAGCCGGCTCCTTTCTCTCTCTACCGATCTTCATTGGTCTTTACTTCTTTCTCTCTCCATCCATTTCAACCGGCCATCTTTCCTCCATTTCCTTCCCTTTTTCCTCCTCCATATCCTCTTCTTTTCTCAATTCTGACATACCAAATGATTCAAAAGATCGTACATTTTACGATGATCCAACTGTTACATACACGATTGACAAACCGATAAAAAATTGGGACGAAAAGCGCCTCAACTGGTTGAATCATCATTCTTCTTTCTCTAGTAAAACCACCGAGCGAGTCCTTATGGTATCAGGCTCACAACCTAAACCTTGTCAGAGCTCATACGGCGACCATTTTCTCCTTCGGTTCTTAAAAAACAAAATGGATTATTGTCGTCTACATGGACTCGAGCTTTTCTACAACACGGCGCTTTTAAATCCCACCATGCCGTCATTTTGGGCAAAGATACCTGTAATAAGGGCTGCCATGTTGCCACATCCAGAGTCTGAATGGATATGATGGGTTGATTCAGATGCCATTTTCACCGACATGGATTTCTTCCTTCCTCTAGACCGGTATAAAAACTACAATCTCGTGGTAAATGGTTGGCCGAACCTAATATACAAATCGAAATCATGGACAAGTCTCAATGCTGGTGTGTTTCTGATCAGAAACAGTCAGTGGGCCCTTGATTTCATGGATGAATGGGCCTCGATGGGCCCACAATCGCCGGATTATGATCGATGGGGTAAAATCCAAACTTCCACGTTCAAAGACAAGTTATTTCCGCAATCTGACGACCAATCAGGCCTCGTTTACCTTATCCTTACAGGAAAGGATAATTTCCGGGAGAAAATATATCTGGAAAATGAATATTACTTCCAAGGATACTGGTTGGATATTGACGGAAAATTAGAAAACATATCAGCAAAATATGAAAAATGGAGAAAAATGGTCCGGCGATGCTCAGAAGGAGACACGCGGAAAAAAACTTCCTGAGTTATGCCAAAGAAAGAATGAAACAGTTGGAGGTGAAAGAATGGACCTTCACAGGGCAGAACGGGTTGAAACGGCCGTTTGTAACACATTTCACTGGTTGTCAGCCTTGCAGTTGAGACCGCAATAAGATTTATTCGATGATTAGTTGCATTGAGGGGATGAATAAGGCTCTGAATTTTGCGGACAATCAGGTTTTGCGCGCTTATGGTTTTAGACATGATGGGTTACAAAACGAGGATGTTAAGCCGTTGCCGTTTGATTATGAGCGGTTTGGAAGATGAATTGTCAGGATTGATTCGTGGAATTGATAGTGATTATTAGTATTGAGATTATTATATGACAGAACGTTAGTTATGTTGGATTTGATTGTTTTAAGTTTTTTTTTGAAAGGGTGTTTGAGAGATTTGATTGTTTTAAGTTAATTTAAAACTAAGAGTAGTTAAAATGCTTTTACTTTTGGAGGCAAAAGCAAATGTGGTTATATGCTCTTCAAACAAATAATTAAATTAACATAAGATTATATGCTCTTCAAACAAAATATTCATGTTATATATATAACACTCAATACATTTTGTTGTACGTTTCGATAGTAGATAATTTAGAAACCACGTAAGAATATTTAAAAACTAATTACATTTCAGTAGAATATATAATTCATCATATAGCATTGTTTTGAAAATAATGCATCATATAACATTGTCTGGTAGAACTACTGAATTCGTAAAATTTTTAGCTAATTAGCCTTCTCAATTTAGAGTTTAACTTGAAAAAATGAATTTTACTCAGTTCCGCAAGACGGCAGAACTACCTTTTTTCTTAATTAATCGTGTTTAAGGGTGTCAAATGGCCGGGATCAACAAAAATAAAAAAAATGGACAGTTCCGCCAGAGCCTCTGGCGGAAATGCTAGTGACTGAATTATTTTCAAACCAGAGCTATCTTGATGAATTATTTTCCAAAGAAGTGCTATTTTGAAAAAAAAAAGTCAAATAATAGACTTCTCTTTAGACATTAATATCATGACAAAATAACAAACGCAACATGGGAGTTACAAAAAAAAAATTCCACTTATCTATGTGTGAATTCGAACAGTAGCGGAGTTTGAGTAAAATTTCTGGGGAGGGAGCTAAAAAATATTTCTTACAGATTAACACTTCGTAAAAGTTTGGGGAGACCAAATACACAGACATATATGTATTTCAAAATTGGGGGAGGGGCGGCCATGGCCCCCTCCGGTCTGAATAAAGCTCCGTCACTGAATTCGAAGCTTTCGACTCAACCTAATTTAGCTGTACAGTCAAAAACAACTGTCACCTAATTTAACTCTTAACCATCCATTTTTCTCCTTGCTAACAATAACCATTTACAGTTTGAATTCCTAACTAATAAGAAAATCACTTGAATTCCTAAACCCTATATAAGCACCCTTCATCCCCACGCCAAACCTAAACCTAAGCCTGACCTTAATCCTAATTCTCTGAACTTCTCTCTCAACATCAATAACCCTAATTCCAAATTTAACAACATCATGGCATCTTCACGTGCATTGTTGATCCTAACGATCCTCACCGTTTCTCTCTTCTTAAAGCCAATCCATGCAGAAATGTTCATAGGACACCAAATCAAGTGCGCTTTGAACGACAAGGAGTGTCACCCAGGCGACCCTCAGGCGCCTGAGAATCAAGAAGAGGAGGCTTCTGCTGTTAACATTCCTTCCTTGTTTCCGAAACCAGGAGATCTTCCGGATTTGGATGAGTTACCTGATTTTGGGCAGGATCCATTGGTACTTGGTCACTAGATTGATTGTTTTATGGTTTAATAATACATTTTGATTGATTGGTAGTTTTGTGTTTATGTCTGATTTGAGCAGGATCTAGTCGTTTCTTGGACACTAGATTTTTGTTCTTTTGAATAATAAATTTTGATTGATTGGTAGTTTTGTGTTTTTGTCTGAGTTTGGGTGTAGTATTTGACTACAGAAATAAGAGTAAGAATAGAACTAAGGAAATGTTTATTTCTGAATGGATTTAAATTTAATGAATGGTTTAATGTAAGCCTATAGATTTTTGATTGATTGTTTTTTGTTCAATAATAAATTTTTATTGATTGTTAGTTTTGTATTTCTTTCTGATTTTGGATGTAGTATTTGTCTACAAAAAAAAGAGCATAAATATGAAGTATTAATAAAACTAGGGAGATTTTTGTATTTCTTTCTGATTTTAGATGTAGTATTTGTCTACAAAAAAAAAAGCATAAATATGAAGTATTAATAAAACTAGCGAGATTTTTTGTTTGTAATTCAAGAACTTGAATTTAATTAATGGAAGTTATCGCAGCTTATAGATTTTCCTAGTAGTCAACTATAAGAGATGGTTTTTATGAAATTTGGAATTAGGGTGATTTGGATCAGCATAACTTTCAAATTTATAATGTCGTAAAATTTACGAATTGACCCTCCAAAAATTGTGCAAATGAGATATAAATTGCAGTAATATCATGTAAATCACTTCGCAAATTTAGAAAAGTTTATGAAATAAACTAAAAAGTTTAAGTTTCCCTCTAACCGTACTTATTCTCCAACTTAAAATAAAAAATTCATACATAAAGATGCAAAATTCATGATATTACCTATGATAAATAGTACATAGTTGGATTATTCATACAAACACACCATAAAACTATATTTCCACAACAGTCCCTCTCATTTGCTTTTAGGGCTTAAAGTATAATTTTAATGCGTACAAATATTTAAAATTTCAGCTCTTTTGAGTCTCCTGAATAGCAGAAATTACTTGGCCAATAGTATCAAATTGCCGCCTTTCTTTGAGCAATAATTTCGCGAAATTAAGAGCATTTCTTTCACAAATCGCTCATCTCGATTCATCTTCAATCGACTCAAAATCTTCCACATGTGCAATTCCCACTATCCTCCTATCAATTTTCACCAAATTTATTTAATTAAGAGAAAAGTCCAAGTTTGCCCCCTCAACTATTGAATTAGCTCATTTTTGGTCCCTCAACTTTTTGTTGGTGCAATTTTAGTCCCTCGACTATTTAATAGGTAGATTGTATGACACGTAAGCAATGACGTGACATATATTTTCTTAACACATACGTAATAACGTGTTAACTTTTATTTAACAAATAGACATACATAAAAAATGTACATTTTTTTAATAAAAATAATGTTTTAAGAAAAGAGGGGAATTAATGAATTTTTTATTTTTTCAAACATCTGTCACGTTACTAATGTCACATCATTGCTTATGTGTCAAATTTAACATACGAAGCGCATAACGGGTGGAAGGACAAAAAATGCACTTATTTAATAGATGAGAGACTAAAATCGGACCAATAGAAAGTTGAGGGACAAAAAATGAGCTAGTTCAATAATTAAGGGGGCAAAAATGGACTTTTCTTTTTAATTAATTAGCCTCAGTTAAAAACAAAAGATAATTAAAAGAACACAAAAAAAGATCCAAGTTAAACAGCTATATTATGGGCAAAAATGAATACTTTGGATAAGTTTAGTGAATAAATTGGTTTCATTAATGAACTTCATAAGAAAATTTCGGGGTTAAAAATACATTTTTTTCCCACAAAAAAATATTTAAAATTAATGCATATTTTACCTTATCATTTTGGCGGCGCCAAATCCAAGAGAATCATGAAACAAACTTTTCATGTATTTTTTCTGAGCGAGTGGCAAAACCTGTGAATTATTATACACAAAAGAAAGATAAGCCTCTCCATTTCCTTCCTTATTTTCATCCCAAAGCGCGAGAAACTTTTTCTCAAAACCCCCCCAACTTTCTTCTATTGTCTTCAAGATCCATTCTTTATACTCCTTCAAAAACCAAAAAAAAAAAAAAAAAAATCAACTCGAAATTCAAAAACTACCAATAATTTATTTATGGTTTAATATATTTGTTTTACCTTGCGGTCATTGGATTGAGTGGAATGGCCGTCTTGAGAGAAAAAAGACAAAACTACATTTCCCAAAAATGCCCCTAAATCAAAACCCATTGGGCCGTAAAACCCAAATTCAGGATCTATAACTTGAGTCGAATCTGCTGTCACCATTATCGATCCGGTGTGAAGATCTCCGTGCATCAAAGCCTGTGCTCTCACAAAACCTAATGAAAATATTATAACTATGTTGATAATTTGCCCTCAATTGAGCCTCAATTCAACTTAATTTAGCAATTTCAACACTCAATGGCATAACTAGTAGTCAATTTATCCCAAATTAGTCTCAAATTCATCGCGACTGTGCAACTGGGTACCAAATTAACCTAATTCACCCTCAATTGTACAATTTTACCCTAATTATTATACTAATTCATAATTAATTTAATACTGAATGATTTTGTATAGATAGAAAACTAGCATGGATTTGAGTTCGGCGATTTCAACTTTTAACGCATCGTCATTTCTGACTAATTCAGCATCTTTGTCAAGAAATGGAGATGTCCAACGATTAATTTCAGAAACTCTGTAAGGATCCGAAAAAACCACTTGCTCTGTCAGTCTACACAGCTCCACATTTCCACAAAACTGAGCCACTAAAAACATAAAATAAAAAAAAATCATCAAAAAGAAGAAGAAAAGAAGAAAAAAAACGAAAGATAAAAATTTATTAACTTTTTATTTGTACCGGCTTTTTTGTGGTCAGTAGTGGAACGGTAGAGCAATGATGTACAAAACAGAGTATTAGCCAAATAATCCGACATATGTTGAGCCAACAAAGGGTATTTAACCGCATTAACAAGCCCTTTTCTGAGAATAATATGAGGCGGCTCCAAGTATCTCATCGTGATGAGCAACATCGACCGGTCGAAGTGGTACACTTGCGGTACGTGATTAGGGCATAGAGATCCGTGCTGAGTTAGGGTTAGGGCTTCAAAATACGCTCACTCTCTCGTCATTGGCCATGAATCTCCCACACACCTCATGTACGGCAAAGCCTGTAATATACGAGAATATAATATAAGGTCGCATCAAGTACTATTTCTGTACAGTATGCATTGTCTCAAGAAATTCTTGTCTTCTCATTTAATTATTTCCACTGATTTTTTAATTAAGTTTTCTTTTTTCTAATAAGTTGTACATAATTGTTCATTATTAATCCCACAATTATTTTAAACTGCTGAATATATACATATAAGTTCATTATTAAATGGGCATTTCATCAAACATATTGTGTGCATGAAGTAGGGTTTGGTTTGAAGCTTTGGGTTGGTACCTGTTTGGCGACAAAGGAACCGGAACGGCTGGTGACAATGTAAACGAAATTCAGATTGCCGTCGCCGACTTCCTTGATGCTCAGGCTGTCCAGATCCTCCTCGCCGCCTAAACGGGAGAACAGCGCCGGTACTGACTTGATGTAGTCAACCAGGGACTTATCGTTCAGCAGGTGGAATCCGCCATGGCTTTGCAATGAATTGTGAGATAGAGAGAATAAAGAAGGATTTGTGTGCCATGACTTTGCGATGAATTGTGAGATAGAGAGAATAAAGAAGGATTTGTGTGTCATGGCTTTGCAATGAATTGTGAGATAGAGAGAATAAAGAAGGATTTGTGTGCCATGGCTTTGCAATGAATTGTGAGATAGAGAGAATAAAGAAGGATTTGTGTGCCATGGCTTTGCAATGAATTGTGAGATAGAGAGAATAAAGAAGGATTTGTGTGCCATGGCTTTGCGATGAATTGTGAGATAGAGAGAATAAAGAAGGATTTGTGTGTCATGGCTTTGCAATGAATTGTGAGATAGAGAGAATAAAGAAGGATTTGTGTGCCATGGCTTTGCAATGAATTGTGAGATAGAGAGAATAAAGAAGGATTTGTGTGCCATGGCTTTGCGATGAATTGTGAGATAGAGAGAATAAAGAAGGATTTGTGTGCCATGGCTTTGCGATGAATTGTGAGATAGAGAGAATAAAGAAGGATTTGTGTGCCATGGCTTTGCAATGAATTGTGAGATAGAGAGAATAAAGAAGAATTTGTGTGCCATGGCTTTGCGATGAATTGTGAGATAGAGAGAATAAAGAAGGATTTGTGTGCCATGGCTTTGCAATGAATTGTGAGGAGTAGTAGGATAGTGAACCTGGACCCGACCCGATATGGATTGTCAGTTGAATGTTGAAACATCTTACATAATTTCGTTTGTATCCTATAAAATATCTTTATATTATCTAATCCCTTATAATAATAAAAATATCATCAAATACTCCTAGAGTCCTACAAAATAACAAGTGTATTGTATACATTTCACATTCCTTCTTAAATGACGAGTAATTAATATTTCGGACATTTTCTGAATCAAATGACCTTTTTTTGCAAATGGCATTTTTATTTGATAGAGATTGAACTGATATTTGAGTTTTTCTCTGGGTCACGAAAGTTTGAATTGTCCTGTTCTTCTACTAATACAATACACACACCTCTTCGTTCAAATTATTAACCGTTCTCTCCAACGTCTCTCTCTTCTTATACTAATACAATACACACACCTCTTCGTTCAAATTATTAACCGTTCTCTTCAACGTATCTCTCTTCTTATACTAATATAATACACAAACCTCTTCGTTCAAATTATTAACCGTTCTCTCCAACGTCTCTCTCTAGTCATCCGCGTCTTTATGTCTTCCCTTCAGACCCTCTCACCAACCCTCTTTCTCTAATAAAATCACCGTAACTTAGAAAAGACAGAGAAGAGACCACAACCACTTCACATCTTTCTCCCTCTCTCTGAAAGAAGAATGAAGAACTTATACAAGTCGAAATTCAGTCGTGTTCACCTAACATCATCTTCTGATAAAGAACTTCCTGAAGAAGTTCGAAAGCTTGTGACCTTACTTTCGCCGGAAGAAAAGGACGTTTATTACTTCCTTTCAGTAACGACTGAGGGTGCTTTCAGTCTCCGTCTCCCGCGATCGCTGGACCACTCGCATGGAGACAATAATTGGGTCTTCATACTCTAATGCTAATTGTTGGAAAAGATTTATGGTAAGATTGTTCCTATTATATTTTTTATGTGGATAGATATTATTAGAATGGGAATAAAAGATGCACAACGCAACTTGTTATGTTAAAAAGTTTGTTTCAATGTTGCTTGGGCTTGTATAGTATTTTCAGGTTTTATAGGGACAAAAGTGAAATTTTCTTGTTCTTTTGATAGGGTAGCAATAAGAACTAACAACATCAAAGAGGCAAATAATAAAAGTTCACAACAAACAACTATCCAAAAAAAAACATAAATCACATAAAAGAGATTTAGAAAGCGCTCTTCATATAAAGCTTTTGACTCATGAAAACATTTAGATTTCGTTCAAAGATGATACCAAATTGGAGGGTTTTATATTAGTCTCAAGACTTGAAAAGTTGTAGGCTGGGTCTGATTATAAAAGCGTTTGATAAATAAAATTAGTAAAGCATTCTCCTGACATAGATGGTGAAATACTAATTCCCACTTCCCCTCGCTAAAAAAGTCGGCACTCCGTAGCAAACTGGAGCCGCTCCAACCAGAAGCTTCAAGTTACACTCCTTCCTCGCCTTGCTCATACAAGACGCAATCCTACTTTCCTTTCCCTCATTTAAATTCTTACTTTTTTCTACCAATTGGGAATTACGGAGCCAAGATTCTAGCACGGCTGCCCCAAACCAGTCGATACCTCCGCTTGTTACACTCCAGAGGTTTCCGATTACAACGGGGGATCCAGCGAATAAGTAGGAGAGAGCTGTCCCTTTTGGAGCGTAGTTTCCTTTGTGTTTTAAAGAGCCGCTGCTGCACCCCATCAGAAATGCGGCTGCGCACCCATTCAGCTCTTCTATCTTCTTTCTTGATATATATTGTGATCCTGCAAGAAAAAAACATAAAACATAATTTAATAATTTTGGGACATTTTTGAATAAATTAGGAGGTTTTAACTGAACGGACCGCTTCCATGGCCGAAATAGATAAACATGTCATTTTCCTCTAAAGCTGTGATCAACTCCCCTTCACTTGGAGCACCTCCTGTTTTTCCCTATGCAATATTTAATAAAATATAAATAAATACACATATTACTCCATCAATAATCTCACATAAATGATGAGATATAAGAATTATTAAATGTACCTTCCATTTTTGCTTTATGCATAACGGCTCAAACACGCCTTTTGTGGTCTTCAGATCGCCTTCAGGGTCCATCACGTAATAAGAATGAGAAAGATTCATTATTGGGAAGCACTCGTTTTGTTTTCTATTTGAGTTTCTATCCAATGTTAAAAATATACTTCGCAGTGAAGGCATGCGGTATATTTCTTGGTTTTTCAAACCCGGCAAGTTCTCCCATGGCAGGATCTAAAATACAAGTTGGAAGAAAAAAAATAAATCATAAAATACCAAAAATCAATGAATTATAGGTCTATACAAATAAATTCATTTCAAATTTTAAAATAGCAAAATTATACGTATAAAAAAAATTGCAAAATTATAAATAAAAAAGATAGCAAAATTAAATTAAAAAAAATTAATATACAATAGTGTCATATTGATTCATTTTTTTTTTCAAAATAAAACTTTCCACCTAATTTGACTTAATAAAATGCTATCAATGCAACAAAGATTGTGTTTTGATATAGTGAATCATGTTGAGATTAGGGTCGTTATTTCGTTTTCTTAGGTTCAGTTTCATGAAGATCTATAAAATTTTAAGCTCTTTGGATTTATTTTCTTCATGATTTTTGGGGAATCAGGTGGTACCAGTGCGATCGGCTAAAATTGGAGTAGGACCCAGAATATTGCTTGCAAGCGCTTTCCTGAACATGTAGATTTGTCTACATAGCATGTTGTGTGATACTTTTCAAAATCACTTCTCTAATCATGAAGAGGTTCTATTCAATTTCTTCCAATATCTTAACAAACAAATCAGTTTAAAAGATAACTCACTGTCAAGAAAAAAAATCTGATACATGTCAGTTTCAAAAATAATGCACTGATAAGAAAAAAGTTCAATAGATGCTGAAGTACCCATATAATTTACTTAAATGAAGTAGATGAAATAATGTGTGGGATATATATTAAAACAAGGCAATCTTACTTCCTCATGCATATGATGTGAAAAGTGAGAGACAAGTTGCAAACAGAAATTGTATACTCATCTACTAGGCATGTTTTTTTTTTACCTTTTTATGTATAATTGGAGTAAAAAAAAAATATATTTTTTAAACTATATAGATATGTAAGTCATTAGTACAGTATTTGTATGATTGCCACTAATATGAAGATTTTTTTTTCTCCTAATGAAGTAAACAATAGTTAATAGTAAAAATGTACTAATCTAAAAAAAATAAAATAAAATAAACATGGGACATATAGCAATGCACCACAACATCACATAAAACAAAAAATTTGAGATTCATATTGCAAAATTATTGAAATCCAACAGTAGAATAGAGAAATAGTTTGGATTGCATAAATATAAAATATCCCGTCATAACCATCAGTTTACACATTGGGCATGTTTGATTTATATATTCCTTCTATTTATATGTAACTTTTAGGCTCTATTATATTTTTTGTATTTGCAATACAAAATGTTGAATTGGTACATATTTTTACTTTGATAAATTAAGTCGTTAAATGATAAAAAAAAACACTACACATATGTGGTATATTATTCATATATATCATTGATAATTATCCGGACTCTTAAAAGGAATGCATCAACTGATATGCAGTTTGCTCATAATTTTCTCATTTGATCATGAAAAAAGAGGCTCCTTCCTTCTTCAAAACCTTTCCAAAACAAAACAAAACAAAATTACATTAAGGTCAAATAAATTAACGAAGTAATTTCTTTTTATTTTAATTCCTCAACTGAAGAATACTTTGTAAATAAATACAGAAAATTCCCCTAGTCCATTGATCCATATGAGTTTGAAGTTTGCACCCCTAAGGTCTAGTATCTCAATCAATCATGCTACACATCATGACGAAAAATTTCTATATCATCTCGACTCGGTTTATTATACAAATATTTAGCTAATTATGAAAAAAATATTTGTATGAAAAAAATTCTATATCCTCTCAGGTTGTTGTTGAGATTTTCCGTCGTGTTATGTTGCATTTTCATATCTCAATTATTTACTCAACCATCAGGCTATGAAATTATTTGTTATTTTTTTTTTTTTTTTGCATTTCTTAATATTCAATCACAAGACCAAGGATATAATAAATATAATATGACCTCAATTTTGTTAAATTTGAGCTCAATTATGCACATAACGATAAATAAATTGACAGAAAATTAATTTAAATCAACCCAAAAATTATTAAAAACAAAATACCTCAATTTTTTTCTCCTTCTCCCTTAATTCCACCCATGGACGACTCGGTTGCACTTGTCCTTCATCCATTTGAAGCTCCTTCTAATGGAGCCCTTCATCTTTCCTTCCACATCGTAAGCCTTATAACCCGCGACCCGTTTCATTCTTTGCAATTCAGGGTCACTCATGCTCCAAATCCGTTTGAAAGAAGACGACCCGCTTGTGCTTTTCGCTTTCTTCAGCTTCATCTCCTTGTTGGAATTAGCATAGGAAGCACTGTAACATCTCAAATCATCCATTTCTGCTGTTCCATTGGTGGACTTCGAAGAGTAAGACTTTGACTTGAATCCATCCATCGTGGGAAGGAGAAAAATTGGTTTTTTTTTTGTTGGCTTTGGACAATTGGGAAGAAGATTATGTGAGAAGTTTGTGTGGGGTGGTTCGAGTGGAAATTTCTATGTAGTTTTTCTTTGATCAAATTAAAGAAACAGTTTAAGGTGGGAAATGGATTAGCTTTGTGTTGTGACTTTTTGGAAGTGTTCTCTTTTGATCTGTGGTTCAAGTTGAGTGAAGTCTACACTCTGTTTTTTTGTGATTGTATAGTTTTGAACTAGTTATTTCATTTGTTTTATCCATTTGTTTTTTGAATGTCATTATTTGCCAGGTCACAATGTACAAAGTCTTCATTCTCGTTGTAGTTTGATTCTAATTTTTGGGAGGGCAAAAAAAAAAATTTCTCTACAGATTAACATTGTATACAAATTTTGAAGGACCAAATATATAGAAAAATATACGTATTTCAAAATTTTCTTTAGTAAAACATTACTAATATATCTATTTTTTCAATGAAAATATATAATTTGATCAATGAAAAAATATATATTTTTTATAAACATTCAGCATAAAAATGTATAATTTGATCAAAATTGAAATACATATATTTTTGATAAACATTTAGCAAGTTTTCTATCTTATATTATTTTAATACGGAATAAGGTAAAAGTTGAAATTTATCATATATGAATATTTCTATGAACAATTTAAAATGTGCAGTCTAAACGTCACTATGTCAAATATTATACATGGGTGATTGTGTGTTTGATTTGTATGGTTGATCAGACATATATATTAATTCATACAAGTTCTTTTTTTAAATATCGCCAAACTTTTTATTTGTTTAATGTTTGCAATTAATTTTCTTAGTGTTTTTTTCAATTTGATCTTGTTTTATGTTGATGTAGTCAATGTACAAATTGCAAGCCCATGCAATTAACAAAATGTGAGAGGAAATGGAATTCATGAAATATTGAAATATGAAGAGTAGTCCAATACTTTCCTTATATTTTTTTATAATAGTAATACTTTCCTTGTATGGTGGGTCCCAATGAGAACGACTGGTGTTTTAGTTAGATGCCGTACAGTTTGAGATAAAACAATTTTACAATCGTTAAATTAATGAATGATAATGTATAGCATAAAAAATTAAGTTATATTATAATAATGATTTTGCGGCATTATTCCCACTGCCACTTATAATTTGAGATAAATATCATTTGTTGATTTTATTGGACCAGTTGATATTTTGTTTCATCAAGTGGGCTTTCGTACCGGTCATTGTCTTGGCCGTTAGTGGTACCGGTTCAACTACAAGTTCGATTGATGTTTACATATTATAAGAGATATATGTTGGTGGCACCGTTAAATTTGACAAATTAGGTTGGAATTGTCTCATACAAGATCCATAAAATGTATAAAATAGATAATAATTTTAGTAACTCAAATTAACTCGAAAATCAAAATTAATAAATGATTATTTCCACAAGTGGGAGAAATATATATTATTCAAATCATTATAAAATACAAGTTCAAATAAGTTTATTCACGCAACACATAATTGCATAGGACAAACAAATCCAAATCCATGCATAAATACACAAAATAAAATTACAATTACGACAAGTACATAATTCGATACAAAAATAGAAAAGTGAACACAAATGTATATTTTTAGAAGGTCATATTGACGCATTCCTCTCTCACCTCGGCAAAGAGAGCCGAGTTTGTGTATCTCTCTCCTCCGCTCGGAAATATTATTACTATCATTTTTCCTTTATTTTCTTCCTTTGCTGCCAACTGTATTTAAATAAATAAATAAATAAACAAACAAACAAATAAATAAATGAAAAGATTTTGCAAGAAACACCTGCATTATACTAAAATCGCAAAAAAAAAAAAAAAAAAACTCTATTCTTTAGGATTTTTTTGATTAGGTTAGATTTTATAAGATCTTGACATAAATTTTTTTTTTTCAAAATATACTCATTAGAGTGATTAAAATAACTTAAATATGATAATCTTGAAAGGCGGGAGGTTTTATTTTTACAATTTTCTAAACAATGGAGTTTTTTTTTGCAATTTCCAATAATGGAATTTCTTTTTTGCTATTTAAGCATATTGTAAGGTTTTTTTTTTTTTGCAAATTTCCATAAATAAATGGAAGAATGTCAATCCACCAACAAAATATTCACAATTATTTACCATTTTCAAATATTTTTTTATCACGTAATTTCATCCGCCACCCAAAATTTAACTCCAAACAAAACCACCTAAAAATTAGTAAATAACTATCATTTCCAACAACCAAATAAAGGTCCTCTACCAAATTAACTAAAACCCAAGGGTACATAGATACATTCACCTCAATCAATCAATTAATTAATTAATCAATCAATCAATTACCTTAAGACTTGCTGCTAGAGCGGCTCCAGATGAAATTCCTGCTAAAATCCCTTCTTCTTTTGCTAATCTTCTTGCGTTGACCATCGCCTCGTCAGAGTTGACCGTGATTATTTCGTCGATCACAGACCGATCGAATATATTGGGGATTATAGGTGGGCCTATGCCCTGGATTTTGTGTGCACCCGGCTCGCCACCTGGCGTTGAAAGAAATAGTCATTAGAGAAAGGTAAATAGGTGATATTTTACGTATATAACCCTTGAAAAAAGTTGATATGTCGAAGATGATTTTTCAGAAACTAGATGGCAATTATCAAATTTGCCCTTCCAAATGGTATGTACATTCCTAAAAAAAAAAAAGAATATGTCATATGGTATATATATATTCCTAATAAATAAGTTATACGGTATATATATATTCTAATAAAATATGTTATATGGTACATATGGTAAACATAATTTTTCAAAGAAAATAAACTAAATTTAATATAAGAAATAAAATGATATAATAATAAAATAAACCTGAAATGACAGGGCTTTCAGTCGGTTCAACACAAACTATTTTCACATTTGGATTCTTCATTTTGAGATATTTTCCCACTCCAATAATCGTGCCACTTGAACCGGATCCGGCCACCAAAATGTCGATTTTGCCCTTTGTGTCTCTCCATATTTCCGGCCCTTAAAATAAAAATTACTAAACTTTCAGTAAAATTGCAAAAAAGCCCCTGTAATATGCTGAAATTGCAAAAAATCCCTTGTAATACTGAAAATTGCAAAAAAAAAAAAAATCTTCAGATTTTCAAATTTCAGTCATGTTTAAGGATAAAAATTTGAGTTTTTACTTTTTGCGATTTTCAATATGCAGGGGCTTTTTTGCGAATTTGGCCTATTTCCTTATTATTTGTTTGGTAAGAGATGAAAGAAATCAAAATTAGGGTTTTTGAATTTATTACCTGTCCATTCAAAATGCGCATCAACATTTGCTGGATTGTTAAATTGGTCCAAAACATGAACGTGTGGAATTTCTTTTTTTAATTGCTCTGTTTTTTCCAACATTCCATCAAGTCCTTTTAATGGATCTACAACCCAAAAAAGAAATAGAAAAAGAAAAAGAAAAAGAAGAACACTTATATTTTGTAAGAAAAGGAAACAATAATCACGAGAAATTTGAAAAAGAAAAAAATACATTATTCCTAAATAGCAAAACAGCCCCTGCATTATCAAAAATTGCAAATAAGGCCCCTCTATTCGCAAAGAATTTTTGTTTTTTTTTTCCAATATTCAATAATGCAATTTTTTTTGCAATTTAGGTATCATGTAGGAGCCTTTTGTAAATTTTCCCAATAATTATATAAACAAATAGCCTGGACTATACAGAATGTCAAATTTTACAAATATACAAATATCAAAAATTGATGCTTTTAGGGGCATTTGTGATTTTTTGAAATTTGTAGGGGCTTTTTTGTAATTATCTGTTAATACCAGCTCAGCCCCCAAATATCTTAAAATTATCTGTTTATCCAAAGAATACTGAGCTGGCATTACGGCGATAAGATCGGTAATCTTTTTTTAATTTAATCAAGACTAAATTAATTCCGATCCCCAAATTTCCACTTGTCAGCTCAACCAATGCCATCACGCCACGTGTAATTATTTATTTATTTATTGCAAAGAAGCCCCTCTATTCTTCTATAATTAACAGAACAACCCTTTTTGCAAATAGAGGGGCTGTTTTGCAATTTCCGATAATTTGGTTACAAGGGTAAAAATGTAATTACCCAATTATCATTTTATTATTTTTACCTGTTAATACTACTTCAGCGCCTAAAAATCTTAAAATGATCTGTTTATCCAAAGAGTACTGAGCTGGCATTACGGCGATAAATCGATAACCTTTTTGAATGGCAACTAACGTAATTCCGATTCCCAAATTTCCACTTGTCGGCTCGACCAATGTCGTCTCGCCAGGTGTAATGAGGCCCTTTTCTTCTGCATCTTCTATCATCCTGTTGGAAATAAATATATAATAATTAATGAGGGAAAAAATGAATGAGGGAAATTTGTAAAGAGGACCTTGGGTTTTGTTATATTTACCGAGAAAGAGCTAAGTTCTGGAAAACTAACGGAAAGTTTGTTAAAGTCAAGAGATTGATTATAAAATATGAGAAAATAAAGGGTTTTTTCCATAAATATTAGAAAATAAATGGATAAATAAATATGAATGAATGATAAAAAAAATGTGGTAAATAAAGAGAGAGGTAATTAAAGCTTAAAAGTGTGGGTAGTGAAGTTTGTAATTAAACGACTATTTGGAAATATTAGTTCATCATTAGCTACTTCATATATTTTACGAAACCGCCCCTGAAAAATTCTGTATTTAAAACTACTGTAAGAAAAGGAACAAAAAATGAGAAGAAAAACCTGAGGGCTCCTCTGTCTTTCACAGAAGAAAGAGGTTGGTAGAATTCCAGTTTTCCAATTAATCTCACATTTAATCCGTCTTTTTCTGTTATTTTTTTCATTTCTACTAGTGGCGTCCATCCAATTAACTGAATTAAATAATACAAATAATTGATTTAATGTTTGGTATAGTTCTTACTTCTTATAATTGACCAAAATCTGTTCAAACTTTAACAGTTTTGAGAGATCAAGTGTAGAATTAATAAGCTAACAACTTGTTGATCTTTTGGTTGTTAGAAACCAAGAATCATAATTGAATCATGATGAAAAGGGAAAAAAGAAATACAAGAAGAATTAGGTTTTAAATAAATAAACCTCAGTTATATCAGATGCAATGTGTTCTTCATTTGTAGGTGATAATATAGAAGGCATCCCTCTTCTCCCTTCATTCATTTCCATCTCTCTCTTTCTCTCTCTCTCTCAGTCTCTCTCTCTCTTCCCTTTCTTCTCTGATTCAAAAAATCAGTTGTGGGTAATACTTAAATAAGCAGAAATGAATGAAGCTTATCTTGGAATGCTTAGAAAGTAAGAATTGTAGAATAATCTAAGCTTTAAAGTTGATAAAGATTTAGAAATTTAGGAAGTGATAATGATAAGCACATTTTTCTTTTGAAGGAAAAACAATATATCCAAAATTCCGGGTCTTAGTACAAAAGTTTTTGTAATGCCAAGATTTTTTAATTTTTGGACTAAGAATATTTTAGTAATTTTACATGATTTAAATCAAAAATATTTTCGAATTTTATTTTAGTATATTGTTTTAGTGGTAAATGGAGTCCACACGCAATGAATATAAGTAGTAAGTGGACCTTATATAATGGTAAGTTGGGGGTATTTTTGTGACAATGTAGAAATGCCCCTTTTTATATTATACCAAATATTGGTAAGACATGATATTATTCCAAATGAAGATAAGAGTAAAAAGAATTGTACTAAAAATAGCAATTTGTTTGTATTGTTGTATCTTAAATATGTCTGAGGCACATTAAATGGTAACTATCTCATTTTTTTTTTTTTTTTTTTTTGAGTTTATAGAGATGACTCATATCTATCATATTTATTTATTTTTTCAAAAATGTCCTTTTAGACGAGTTTTGAACTCACAATCTTTTAATTGATAATATGGTGTCTAATCAATTACACTATAGGAGCTTTGACTAATCATTGCATATTTTACAAAATATTGGGGTGATTCAAGATTGATAATATGGTGTCTAATCACTTATACTATAAGAGCTTTGACTAATCATTGCATATTTTACAAAATATTGGGGTGATTCTGAATAATTATTTATGATACCAATCAAATTTAGTTGCCTTGTGGATTTTTTATGCAATCTATCTACATACTAAATATTTTCATATCGCATTTCCAACATTTGTGGGATCGTCTAAATGGAAATTTCTCTGTTTTTTTTTATTTGAACAAATTAAAGAAATGTTTAAGATGAGAAATGGCCTTTGTGTTGTGACTTTTTGGAAGTCTTCTTCTTTTACCAGTGATTCAAGATTGTAAAGTTTTGAACTAGTTATTTCATTATTTGTCCATTTATTTTTTTGAATGTCATTATTTTCCGGGTCAATGTACAAATTCTTCATTCACCAATGGAAATATAGAAATTTGATCAAAAATTGAATTTATATATTTTTAATGACCATACGGTAAATTTTCTATCTTACATTGTTTTAATACGTAATAAGGTAAAAGTTGAATACATTATATATGAATCATTCTATGAACAAAATGTACTTTCTAAACGCCACTATGTCAATATTATATATGGTTGATCATGTGTTTTTATTGTGTATGGTGATCATGCATACCATTTAATTTGACAAATTAGGTTGGAATTGTCTAATACAAAATACAAAAAATGTATAAAATAAACAATAATTTTAGAAACACATAACTAACTTCAAAATTAAAATAAGAAATGATTATTAATGGGAGAAATATATACAAATCACTATAACATAAAATTCCAAATAAGTTCATTCATGCAACATATAATTGCATAGAACAAACAAATCCACATCCATCTATAAGTAAACAAAATAAAATTACAATTAACACAACTTTATTCGATAAAAAAAAATACAAATGGTTCAAATGTAAATTTCTATTTTTAGAAGGTCATATTGACACATTCCTCTCTCACCTGGGCAAAGAGAGCCGAGTTTGTGTATCTCTCTCCTCCGCTCGGAAATACCATGACTATCATTTTTCCTTTATTTTCTTCCTTTGCCGCCAACTTTATTCAAACAAATAGATAAATAAATAAAGATAATAATAAATAAATGAAAGCATATCAATTAGTCAACAAAATATTCAAAAATGTTAACGATTTTCAAATGTTTATTATGGCATAATTTTGCCAACTAGCAATATAATAAAGTTAATAACTCAATAAATTAATTAAAAATAATAAACAGAATAAATAAACAAACAAATAAATGGAAGCATGTCAATTTGTCAACAAAACATTCACAATCACTTACCATCAAATGTTTCCCATGATGTAATTTTGCTATTCATTGTAGTCTCTTTTTTGCAATTACCGAAAACCCAAATCTATATACATAATTTTGCATTAATAATTACCTTGAGAGAGGCAGCTAGAGCGGCTCCAGATGAAATTCCTGCTAGAATTCCTTCTTCTTGAGCTAATCTTCTCGCATTGACCATCGCCTCGTCAGAGTTGACCGTGATTATTTCGTCGATCACGGACCGGTCCAGTATTCGAGGGATTATCGGCGGGCCGATGCCCTGGATTTCGTGCGGACCCGGCTCGCCACCTGTCATCACAAGAAAGAGAAAAGTTGAAAAGAAGTAATTAGAGAAAGTAAGTTGGTGGGTTATATTGTTGAAAAAAAAATAATTAAGGTATAATTAGTGAATGATTAATGTGTTGTATAGTACTTTGTGTTAACTATATGTTAATTTGTACTAATGATACAGTATTTTGTTCTAGTAATTTTCTAGTTTGTTGGTAGTAGTTATACATGGGGTTAGTTTTTTAATTGTGTATGTGATTATGAAGGTTGGTTTTGGGAAAGTGAATGTGTTAAATTTGTGCTTTTGAAACTTTGAATGAAAGTAGTTTGGTTAGAATAATATATAATAAAAAGGAAAAAAATGTATGGTATATATATTCATCAAAAAGAAAAAGAATATGGTTTATATGATATTTTCAATTTGGAAGGAAACTTTTAATTGACATTTTGACATTTTAGGACTAACTATAGCAATAAATCAAAAGAAAAAGAATTTTTTTTGAAATTTCTGAATTTAATATGAGAAAAAAGAGGATAAAATAATTAAATAAATAAACCTGAAATGAGAGGGCTTTCGGTTGGTTCAACACAAACTACTTTCACATTTGGATTTTTCATTTTGAGATATTTTCCAGCTCCACTAATCGTGCCGCTTGAACCGGTCCCACACACCAAAATGTCGATTTTGCCCTTCGTGTCTCTCCATATTTCCGGCCCTTAAAATAAACAATCAATTATTACAAAAAAGCCCCTTTAATATGATGAAATTGCTAAAAAGCCCTTGTGATACTGAAAATCACAAAAAAGTCCCTCTAATTAGATTTTTTTTTTAAGAAACAGAGTTTATTGTTTTCAATAACGTAGGGCTCTGTTTGCAATTTCGACATAATGCACAGGCTTTTTTTTGCAATTTTTCCTATTTCTTTTTTTCATTTTGGTAAAAAAAAAAAAAGAATTTAGGGTTTTTTAATTTACCTGTCCATTCAAAATGTGCATCAACATTTGCTGGATTGTTAAATTGTTCCAAAACATGAATGTGTGGAATTTCTTTTTTTAATTGCTCTATTTTTTCCATCATTCCATCAAATCCTTTTGACAGATCTGCAACCAAAAAGAGAAAAAAAGAAAAAATTAATTAAATTTTTAAAACAAAAAACAGCATATAAATCAGTACCCTTTTTGAACGGCGACTAAAGTAATAAAGCCCATATATTATGCCTAAATTTAAAAAAACTACTACATTATTGGAAATCGCAAAAAAGCCCTTCTATTTTTAAAAAAAGGGTATTTTTTTACATTTATTGAAGAAAATTAGGGTTTTTTTTTCCAATTCAGGTATAATGACCCAAATTTGATTTTTTGAAAAGGGCATTTCATGATATTTTGAAGCTTATAAGAAATATAAATGCAATGATTAATAACTTATTTATTACATTTTATTATTTTTACCTGTTAAAATTACTTCAGCGCCTAAATATCGTAATATAATATGTTTATCCAACAAGCACTGAGCTGGCATTGCAGCAATAAATTGATACCCTTTTTTTAATTTAATCACGACTAAATTAATTCCAATCCCCAAATTTCCACTTGTCAGCTCCACCAATGTCATCACGCCATGTGTAATTATTTATTTTATTTATTTATTTATTGCAAAAAAAGCCCCTCTATTCTTCTATAAATTAACAAACAGAGGGGCTTTTGTGCAAGTTCCGATAATTTGGGGACTGATATTACTCTGGTCCCCATTAATCTATTACAAGGGTAAAAATGTAATTACATAATTTATTATTTATTTTCACCTGTTAATGCTAATTCAGCGCCTAAATATTTTAATATGATCTGTTTATCCAAAGAGTGCTGAGCTGGCGTTACGGCGATAAATCGATAACCTTTTTGAATGGCAACTAACGTAATTCCGATTCCTAAATTTCCACTTGTCGGCTCGACCAATGTCGTCACGCCAGGTGTAATCAACCCTTTTCCTTCTGCATCCTCTATCATTCTGAAATAAATAAATAAATAAATAATAAAAAATGAGAAACAAATGAGGGAATTTTAATATCTTGGGTTTTTTTATATATTTATGGAGAGAAACGCAAGTTTTGGAGAATTGAAGGAGACTTGGTTTGGTTAAACGTTTCATTTTCAAAATTAAAGTAATGTTTTTTATTTTATTTTTTCTTAATTACAAAAGTCAAGCGATTATTTATAAATATGAGAAAATATTGGGGCTTTTTCTATAAATAAGGAAATAAATGAGGGAACTTTGTAAAGAGGACCCTGGGTTTTGCTATATTTACCCAGAAAGACCCAAGTTTTGGAAAATTAAAGGAAATTTGATTAAAAGTGAAGTGATGTTAGTTTATTTTTTTAATTACGAAAGTCAAGCAATTATTTATAAATATGAGAAAATATAGATTTTTTTAAATAAATATTAGAAAAATAAATAAATAAATAAACAAAGACAAATGGCACAAAAATGTGGTAAATAAAGATGAATCGGACTGTTTAGAAAAAATAGTTCATCATTAGCTATTTTACGAAAACCCCCTGAAGAATTCTGTATTTACAAATACTGTAAAAAATAAATGAAAAATGAGGAGCAATTGAGAGAGAAAAAACCTGAGGGCTGCTCTGTCCTTAACAGAAGAAAGAGGTTGGTAGAATTCCAGCTTTCCAATTAATCTCACATTTAATCCGTCTTTTTCTTTTATTTTTTTCATTTCTACTAATGGAGTCCATCCAATTAACTGAATTAAAAAATATATATAAATGATTTAGTGTGGGGTGTAGTTCATATAAAGAACTTCACTTTGACTAAAATTTGTTCAAGGTTTCAAATTCTGAGAGATTTAGAATTAATAAGCTAACAATTTGTGTTGATCTTTTGCTTCTTAGAAACCAAGAATCATAAATAAATCATAATGAAAAGGGAAAAAAAAGGAAATAAAAGAAGTATTTAAATTAGAAATATTAAATAAACCTCAGTTATATCAGAGGCTATGTGTTCTTCATTTGAAGGTGATAATATAGAAGGCATCCCTCTTCTCCCTTCATTCATTTCCATCTCTCTCTCTCTCTCTCTCTGGGTCTCTCTCTTTCTCTCTCTTCCCTTTCTTCTCTTGTTTGTATGTGACAGGTTTAAAAAATCAGTTATTGGTATATAATACTTAAATAAGCAAGAAATGAATGAAGCTCATCTTTCTTTGAATGCTTTGAAGTAAGAACTATATAGATTAATCTAATCTATAAAGTTGACTAAGATTTAGAAATTTATTAAACTAATAATGATATATGCACATTTTTGTTCTGAAGAGAAAAAAAAACAATATAGTATTGGCATATATTTCCTTGGATTTTTTTATTCTGAAGAGAACAAAAAACAATAAGGTTTAAAAAATATTTTCCTTGGATTTTACTAAGAAAGGTTTTTAAATGACCCACAAATCAAGAACCCATCAATTCTATCTGAGATGGTATCATTTCATTTTGGGTTTATATATAAATTATAACCCATATATACACATAACAAATCCGTATATAATTGTCATTTTATGATTTTACCACAGATTGAGAAGACAAGATAATCAATACCATCTTTTTTTATTTTACCAAATATTGGCAAGCCTAGCAATTTGTTTGTATTATTGGTCTCTGAAATATGCTGAAAGGTCAGTGAGGCTCATTACTTAAATGTGTAATTATCTCATGCTTTTATGGATTACAAAATCTTTCGTGGATTTGTGAACAATTAATTATGATGCCAGTCAAATTAAGTTGCCTTGTGGGTTTTTCAAAAAAGGAGCCCAAGTAAGAATTTTGATCCTCTATACTGTTTTCTTGTAACTAAAACTGAGCAGCAGGAGTATTATTTTTAGCATGCTCAAACACCATTTTTCATTTCTAAAATACAAAAATCTTTCGTGGATTTGTGAACAATTAATTATGATGCCAGTCAAATTTAGTTGCCTTGTGGTTTTTTCAAAAAAGGAGCCCAAGTAAGAATTTTGATCCTCTATACTGTTTTCTTGTAACTAAAACTGAGTAGCAAGAGTATTATTTTTAGCATGTTCAAACGCCATTTTTCATTTCTAAAATACAAAAAATAAAAATCTAATGATGTAAAACCCTTAACAGTTAATATATATTATAGAATACAAAATTCTTCACTTTCAAATTGATAAATCAAAACATAAACAAATTAAAATCATCATAAATCCAAGTCGAATTCTCAAGCAACACCGAACAAACAATCGCACACAAATGTATAATTGCATACCACAATCAAAAACATATCCGTCCGAAACAAAAGAAAATCAAAATTAACACAAAACCACAATTCAATACAAGAGATAAAAGGGCTCAAATGTAATTTTTATTTTTTCTTAAGGAACTAGTTTTCAATTTTAGAAGGTCATATTAACACATTCTTCTTTTACATCCTCAAAGAGCACCGAGTTGATGTACCTCTCTCCACCACTCGGAAACAACATTACTATTGTCTTTCCTTTGTTTTCTTCTTTAGCAGCCAACTATATTTAATAAGTAAATAAATAAATTAAAAAACAAACAAATAAATAAAATAGAAAAGAGAAAGTGTAAGTAAGTAAATAAATGAATGAATAAACAAACAATCAAACAACATTTTCAAACTTTTCATGTTATCCAATATTTAACTCGAAACAAAAATTACATAGATTTAGTAAATAGCTATGAGTTACTTAAAAAAATCTATTCACATAAATGATTTTATTTTGCTAAGATTCAGCAGGTGAAATGCCTCGCTAATATTGTTTAGTTCCAGACAATTTGATTATATTTATTACAACAATCAAATAGCTTTTCTGAAATTAATGAAAATCAAAGGGATTTAATTTAAACAAAACAACAATTCTACATTAACTACCTTAAGAGAGGCGGCTAGAGCGGCGCCAGATGAAATTCCGGCGAGAATTCCTTCTTCTTTTGCTAATCTTTTTGCGTTGACCATCGATTCGTCAGAACTAACAGTAATTATTTCGTCGACTACGGACCGATCGAATATACTAGGGATAAATGGCGGCCCGATTCCCTGTATTTTATGTGGACCCGCATTGCCACCTATCATTAGAATAAAAAGTAAGGGAAAACATTTACACCATCAGCTTAAATATCATCTAAATATCACTGTCATATTTTATATCATTTTCAATTATCCATTATACTTTTGTATGAAACTAATTCAAAAATAATACCTTTGTATATCAATACTTTTTTTATTTGTTCATTCTATCTTTTCATATATGAATATATACTTTTGTAATTTTGTTGTATCTTTCTGAATTTCGGCGATTCTCGTGATAAATAAGCAGCTGGTCAGATAATGATGTTAAAATTAATATTTTATTTTATTTTAATGTTTTATTAAAATTATGTTTTGGGTAAGGCCCATGATCCATGTGATAATTGAGAGATGTTTGAAGAGATGTATCTTGAGATTTTGGAAGGACAAATTTGATAATTCCATATAATACAATAGTTCAATATTCAAATTATAGTAAAGAGATAAAAAAAGAGTAAACATATCGAAATTCATGAACTAAAAATAAAAAGGATAAAATTATAAAGCAAACCTGAAATGACAGGACTTTCAGTCGGTTCAACACAAACTATTTTTACATTTGGATTTTTCATTTTAAGATATTTTCCAACTCCACTAATTGTGCCACCTGAACCGGTTCCAGCCACAAAAATGTCGATTTTTCCCCCAGTATCTCTCCATATTTCCGGCCCTTAAAAGGTATTTATTAAATTTTCAATAATATGTTTATTTCATAGGTAAATTTATGGAAAACCCTGCATTACACCACAAAAAAAACCTTGCGTTATTGAAAATTGCAAAAATGCCTCTTTATGCTTTAAAAATTCAAATTCCAATCCTCTCTTTTAACTTCACGTTGTTAGATTTGAGGACTAAAATTTGAATATTTAAAGAATAGAGTTTTCTTTCCACAATTTCAATAATGCTGGGGGTTTTCTGCAATTTCGGCATAATGTAGGTGATTTCTACATATCTCCCTGTTTCTAGTAAAACAAAGAAAATAATTTTTCCTTTTGAAGGTAAAAAACAATGAAAATAATTAAATTTAGGGTTTGTAAATTACCAGTCCATGTAAAATGCGCATCAACATTTGCTTGGTTATTAAATTGTTCAAGTACATGAACATGTGGAATTTCGTTTTTTAGTTGCTCTGTTTTTGCTAACAATTCGTCAAATCCTTTTGCTGGATCTACAGCCAAAAAAGAAAAAAAAAAAGGAAGAAAGAAATTAATTATTTTTCAAAAAATAACTTATATTTCGTAGTAAAGAAAAAAACAGACAATTTTGTGAAATATGCAAAAAGCCCCCACATTATACCTAAATATTGCACAAGGATCTTTAAAATTTGTTATTTTTTTACCTGTTAATACCACTTCAGCGCCTAAATATCGGCAAAGAATTTGTTTATCGAGCGAGTACTGAGCTGGTATGACGGCAATAAATCGGTACCCTTTTCTAATCGCAGCTAAGGCAATTCCAATCCCCAAATTGCCACTTGTTGGCTCAACAATTGTCGTAACGCCTGGCGTAATTAAGCCCCTTTCCTCCGCATCTTCTATCATTCTGCAAATTACAAAAATTAACAGATAGAATAAGAATCACAATAAAATTTGATTTAAGAACAAAAGCACTATATTTTTGTGAAAATATTTGCCTTTTAGTACATAAACTCTTTATCTTCGATTGATTTTTGTACTTAATCTCATATGATAAATTATTTGGTGAAATGGATGCACATGAATCCAATGAATGACAACAATCCATGTCATTGATGTAAGATAATTCGATATTCCGAAAATACACAAAATTTGTTGTAAAATAATGATCCACAAAAGTCTATAAGAATTATACTCATAAAAAACCAACGATAAATCAATGTTGTAAATTTGTTCATATTCTCTTGTCATCTAACCACTTAATTGCGGAGATTTGGCAATATGTTTGTTCATATTCTCTTGTCATCTAACCACTTAATTGCGGAGATGTGGCAATATGAGAATGCTCAAAAGATATTTGAAAAATGAAAAAGTGATGTATAATTTGGACGTTCATTGTGACTAAGAAAAAGAGAATTTACAAAAAAAAAGAAACAAAACAATTCTTTATATGCAAGCAATTCAAAACATATAATGAGAAAAAAAAATTGAGACAGAAACCTGAAGGCTCCTCTATCCTTGACAGAAGAAAGAGGTTGGTAGAATTCCAGCTTTCCAACTAATCTCACATTTAATCCATCTTTTTCCTTTATTTTTTTCATTTCCACCAATGGCGTCCATCCAATTAACTAAATTAAAACATAGATATAAACATAATCAAAATACTTTGTATGATGATTCTTATAAAGAACTTTAGTTTCACCAAAGTTTGTTCAAAACTCCGCTCATAACCTAGTTAGTTAAAGTATTTGTATGTCTAGCCATTTTTTTTTTTTTTTGAATATTTGAAGCTGTCTCATAAGTCCTACGTCTAATTTTTATTAACACCAAAAATTATTTACAAAATGACAAAAGAAAAACTATACAAAAAAACTAAAAACTACCAAAAAGAAAGAAAGCAAGAAGGAAAGAAAAATCGTATGTCTAGCAATTTCTGGTAAAAACACAATATAATACATATTTAGTAAAGTCTCTCAACCCAATGAGTTAAGCCTAAAAAAAATTGTTCAAACTCCACAATTCTGAGAGATTAACTATGGAATTAATGAGCTACCAATTGTCCATCTATGCACTTGACATGTTGTAATAATGTGCTAAAGTACTAAAATGAAGTGTGAGATAAAGAAGGAATATAGGTAATAAAAAACTTAATAGAAAAATACCTCAGTTACATCAGATGCTATGTGCTCACCATTAGAAGATGATAATAAAGAAGGCACCCCTCTTCTCCCTTCATTCATTTCCATTTCCATTTCTCTTTTCTCTCTTCCCTTGATCTTGTTTGTATTGTGGCTGGCTTTAATAGTACTTTGTTGGTATACTTAAATAAGCAGAAATGAATGAAGTTTCCTCCTTTCTTATCTTTGAATGCTTCGATGTAAGAATTATAAATTAATCACAGTTGTAGTGTTACTAATTAATATAATGTGAACATTTTTTATTGAAGGAAAAAAATAGTATTTGTTTGTATTCCTTTTGAGGAACTAAATGTCATATTTTGATGATGTGTAGAGCACACATGAAATTATGCTACTATGAGAATGATATTTTCTTGGGACATGATTATGTTGTGCAGCACGACGTAAAAAAATAATAGAGGCAATATAGTATAGACAGTACATACAATTCATTTTCTTAAACATCATGTAGAGGCAATAAAAACAGTATATACGTAAAACAATAAAAAACAGTATACAGAAAACAAAAAGTATATTAAAAAATGGGGAAACTAAAATACGATTGTGTTTTGAGTGTGCTCAGACACGCCTACGTTGATTTCCCTATTTCCTTTTCTGATTGTTTGATCCCTTCATTCTTATCCATTTTTAATCTACTTTTTTTTTGTTTATTCATTCCAAGGGCCAATGTTTAAAAGGCATCAGCTTCAAGAAACAAAATGAATTAGTCAACAGTACGTGCTCAAAATAATTTTTTTTGAGGAAAAAAGCTCAAAATAAATTTAAAGAATAATATATTAAAATTTCTTTGGAATCAGATAGAATAAAAGCATTGACTTTTGTTTTTTTTTATTCTGTTATTTTTTTTTCAAAACAGTTCTACAATATTTTGTTTGAGATCCGATACATTATGTTCTGAAAGGACAATAATTTACGTTTGAAGTGTGTGTATATATATATATACAGAAAATATTAAACCCCATATAAGAAAGTCAGCAAAATAAAGAAATAATATAATAATATTTAATGAGTCATAGACGTGCCCAAGTGTGTGATTCCATTAAAATTAATTTTTCTTATTAGCATTGGACCAATTATTAATATTCACAAGTAAAAGGGAGGCATTGATTTGACCCTAAATTCAAGCATTGAGAGAATGGGACCTTTTTTCTTTTTCTTCTAAAATATAGAGAATTGACAAGTCTATAATTCTTACATTTTTCAATGAAAAGTCAATAATTCTTAAAAAAAGGAAGAATTCATGTATTCTTCTTTTTTATATATATATACTGAAAGATTTTGCTAAATATGTGTTATATTGTGTTTGTCGAGAATTAAACTTAATATTAAACAAGAGACTAATTTTGCCCTCTAGCCAATTTCACACTCACTTTCTCTCCTTCCCAATTGTCCTTCCTCCTCCATTTGAAGAAAAAATTAGCCATGGCTATCTCTTTTGTCTATTTTTCATAATTGTCCTTCCTCCTCCGTTAGAATTTAAAGTCTACGTCCACTCATATTTATACATAGTAGATACTAAATATTTGAATACTTCATTCGATAGAATTATTTAATCTGAAAAGGAATCTTCTATAATTTTGCATGTACGGGGTTATTTCTTGGTTTCATTCAGGCATGAACAACTTGTTTAACGGACACGTAGGTGTTTAACGGATGAAAGACCAAAATTTTACCTATTAAATAGTTGAGGGACTAAAATTGCACCAATAAAAAGTTCAAAGACTAAAAATAAACTCATTCAATAGTTAATGAGATAAAATTCGACTTTTCTCTTATTTTATACCTATAATTATTTTATGAGGAAGTAAAACTTTATTCTTTTCGTAGATAAAGTGAATTCTATCAACAATAGAATCTATGTTATGTGTATCCTCCAAAAAATATGAAGTATTGTGCGGATATCCGATACGATACGAGTAGAGCTGCGCTAAAAATATCTCTTATACATTCATGATTATCAACTTTTTCGTGTCAGCCAAATTGGATACATAATCTCAGAGACTTGTCACAGTCATGCCACCCATTTTACTAAGTGCTCTCTTCTTTTTCTTTTTTGATTGAATTAACAAATTGCTCTTGATCAGTGGAGCACTTTATAAATGCCACAAACACAAACACACGCACACACAAAAAGATCAAACTAATGGAAAAAATGGAGGAAACAATTAAAATAATATCACCTTTCCTATTCACTCTTGTAGCTCTAATGTCTTCTTTTTCTCTACTCTACTTCTATTCACCATTTTGGAGAGTAAAAATGGTGCCTGGGCCTCCAATTATTCCATTTTTAGGGCATCTGCCATTAATCGCAAGATTCGGACCGGATATTTTCAGTATTTTAGCCAAGAAGTATGGCCCCTTATTTAGGTATTTTTTATTTAGTTTCATTTGATATAAATTAGATTACAATATATTTTAATACCTTCTCATTTTTAATTTCATTTTAGGTTTCATTTGGGGAGGCAGCCATTGATAGTAGTAGCCGATGTGGAGTTATGTAAGGAGGTAGGAATTAAGAAATTCAAAAGTATTTCGAACCGAAGCTTGCCATCTCCAATCGCTGGCTCTCCTTTGCACCAAAAGGGTCTTTTCTTCACAAGGTATGATTAAGCTCGGTTCCGACTCGATGATAAGTTTGCGTGTAATTTCAACTTTGTCGATTAAAATTGTTTATTAATAATCAGCATTGTTATTGATATCAACCATTGAAATCTACTTGAATGTGTTGTTTGCAAAATCGGCTCATTCCTATCCGATCAGTGCCCAATCCAACTAATATCTTATTCACACCAATATAAAAAAAATCAAAACTATATATAACTTAATTTCCTTCAATAAGAATTATATAAATTAATCGCAATTTGTATCTAATGTTATAGGGATTCAAGGTGGTCGGCCATGCGAAACACTGTAATCTCCTTGTACCAACCCTCTCATCTATCCAGTCTGATCCCCATAATGCAATCACACATAGAAAACATGACTCTAATTCTTTTGAATGCTTCCGAAGAAGAAGAAGACATCTCCTTCTCCGACCTCTCTTTGAAGCTTGCCACCGACATAATTGGCCAAGCCGCATTTGGTGTAGACTTTTCCTTAACAAAACAAAACACTAACCCAAACTCCAATCCTAACACTAATCTCAAACTGGAGACAGGAGCGGCTTCCTTTATTAAAGAACACACCTATTCAACCACTTCACTCAAGATGGATTTGTCAGGCTCTTTTTCTATCATATTGGGGCTAATTATCCCATTTCTCCAATCCCCATTCAGACAAATTTTGAAAAGAATACCAAACACCATGGATTGGAAGATCGACAAAACAAACATGAGACTAAGCAAAAGATTAAACGAGATTGTCACAAAAAGATCGAGCGATGAAAAGAAAGAACAGAAGGATTTCTTATCCTCCATATTAAATGCTACCGAGGCGAACAAATCGGCGAGAAGTTTATTTACAACAGATTATATAACCGCGCTTACGTACGAGCACCTTCTTGCGGGGTCCGCAACTACATCCTTCACACTTTCTTCGGTGGTTTACTTGGTGGCCAAGCACCCTGACGTGGAGGAGAAATTGTTACAAGAGATTGATCGGTTCGGTCCAAAAGATTTGATTCCAACTTATGAGGATTTGCAAAATAAATTCCCTTATCTTGATCAAGTAAATAAGTTTTAGATTTTTTTTGGGTGATTAGTTAATTTATTTGTTTGATTTATAAGGTTAATTAATGTAAGTTTTCTTGACTTCTCTTTTGATTATCAGCTGATAAGAGAGACAATGAGGTTTTACATGGTCTCTCCATTGATTGCAAGAGAAACATCTCAACCAGTGGAAATTGGAGGCTTTCTTCTTCCAAAGGTACAATAAGTCTAAGCGACAAGTTATTCTCGCTTGTACATTTGGCAAATTCCTTCAAAAAAAAAACTATGTTGCATATAACTTGTTTACAACTTCAAATGATAAACATTAATTCAAGCCATTTCTCCACATTTTTCTTATGCTTGTATAAAGAATATAAAAGTTTTCGTGCAAAATAAAAATCTAAATAACAAAACAAAATTCTGAATTCTACTTTAGGGTGCGTGGGTTTGGCTCGCGCCAGGAGTTCTATCCAAGGACCCTAACCATTTTCCGGATCCTCACATTTTCCGACCCGAACGGTTTGATCCGAATTGTGAGGAAGAGAAAAGCAGACATCCTTATGCGCACATACCTTTCGGTCTCGGTCCCAGAGCCTGCATCGGACAGAAATTCTCTTTGCAGGAAATCAAGCTAACAATAATCCATCTTTACCGGAATTTCATTTTCCGACATTCTGATGCAATGGAATCTCCTTTACAGTTTGAATATGGAATTGTTCTTAATTTCAAGTATGGGGTTAAAATTCGTGTCAACAAGAGGTCTACTATGAAATAGTGGATCGATTTTATTATGATTGTTTACCTAAGGGAAAAATGCAATTTATGCAAACTCTAGACAATGGTAGTCCGGTTTGATCCAATGAACATTTTGCATTTCTCAAACCATGTAATATTGTTAAATAGCTTGAAACCTACTATAGTTTATAATAATTCAAGTCCCTTTATGGAATTAGTACATAAATGAATCATTGAAAGGATTTGAACACCCACCAAGAAATAAATAACAAAATAAGAATATTAATGAAAGAAGTTATTGAAAAAATAGGAGGTATTTTTAAAAAAACAAGTTTGAAGACAATACAAGGAGGATGTTGATGGATGTACAACTTAATTCTCACATATCACATATGAAATAGTTCAAAGGAGCAAGAAATAATAAGGGAAATGTACAAACATGATGGCACTGTAGCACGATGACACTACAGATATACTGTTTTTCCATTTTATATATTGTTTTCTCATTTTTATATGCTATTTTGCCATTTTATATACTGTTATTTATTTTTTGTATATTTTTTTACTTTTATATACTGTTTTTCTCATTTTATATACAATTTTTCCATTTTATATATTATTTTCACTTTTTATGTATATATTGTTATTAGGAAATAAATTATATATACTGTTATCTATCAGGTCCCAAGAAAATCCAATCTCATGCTTATGAGTTCAAATGGAAACATATGGGATTTTTCCATCACAATTACTGTGTGGGTCTGCAAAGGGCCAATTCCAAAAATAGGGCCTATTTTTAAGTTTGTTGCCTTTTGAGATTCGAAGGTTTTAAAATTATAATTTTTAACTTCTCTGTTTTCTCCTTTTTTTTTTTAATTTGACATGAGAAAAAAACTATTCCGAACTCACATAGTTCAAAATAGAAAAGAAAAGAAAATTTGAATTTTAACATCAAAAAAGAAAAAAATTGAATTTTAGAAGCCTAAAATGGAATTCGTACGAACTCAAAGATAAAAACATTATTTTTACAAAATACTTTTATTATAAGATTATTTCAATAAATAGCACTCTCTACCAATTTTGTTTGTGATTATTCACAATTGTTGGTCACATTGACATTGACCTCTATTAATTTATTAAAAATATATAAATTACATTGATAAAAAAAAAAAGCTGCAACTTGAAAATAATATGATTCTTAATCATTTCTAGTGGACCCAGCTGTTACATCCTGAATCTGGATGTAACCGCGACACGACATAATAGCCGTGTTAAGCGACATACATCAAATTCAAGTTGTTCAAAATGAATCCAAGCTCACAAATCGTCCGTCTATCCGTGAAATACCTACGCCGATAAAAAAAAATAAGTAGAAAATCATTAGCTATATAATATAGCTAAGTAAATGGTTATGTTACGATGCAGCTTCTATATGACCATTATTTTATAAAAATATAATTTTTGATAAAAGTCAGATCAATTAACGGGTAACCATCCACACCGACTAATACATATGAAATTTTAAATAAATCAAAATATCATATCATTTTCTTATTCATACTCAATCATCATGTCGGAAATATAATCCGAAATACTTCTCATCATAAAATAATACCTTCTTGTAATAAATAAAATAAATAATTAAATTGCTCTTATAACTAGATTGTGCAATTTAGATATTAAGAACTAACTTCTTGAAGAGATTAGAAACGCTAAATATATATATTATAATTTCTTATAAAAATAATTTAGATCATATAGAAGTTCAGTTATCTCGAAATGGCAGCAGAACAATTTGTTAACATGATTTGTTGGAACTAGAAAGATGAAAGTGAGCGAAGAAACTAATCTTAGAAGAAGAAGCCAATTAATTAACTTGAGAACAAATAATATATTTTCTCTCCTTACTATCTCTCTCTATACACTCTTGTCAGGAATAAAAAGACCCAAATTTTCAATGGACGTGACTGGTCATTGGGCCAATGGAAAAATGATGGTTTTATCAGAGGGGAAATGAAGGTTTGCATGAAGAAATGAAGAGGTGTTATTATCCATGAAGATCATTAAATGACATATTCTTGGTTTTTTTATTGAATGGAAATCAATGTTATTAAACCCGGACCGGTCATTGACCCGGATAATTCTCGGGTCACTGGTTCACTGGTCGGACCGGTGGGTCAACCGGTTGAACTGCATATGAATCGATAATTTTTCTTAATAATTATGTATATATAAATAGCAACTGCATTGATCCATTCTCATTATGGTTAATTAAATTACCAACAACATTCCAGTAAATTTTGGTATTTGGTGTTAATAAATAAGAACATTGCATGATGTAGCACATTCAAATTTAGAAGCAAACACATAAGACAATAAGATTAAGAAACAAATGCAAATAGCACAATATATTAAGATCTGGTTAATCACAAGCAATAATCGCAAAATAAAGAGAACTTTATAGCAGAGGAGTTCAGACTTCAGACTTTATTTTGAAGAGGAGATTATGAACAAAATTAGCTCTTTTCCTATTTGTTACCAATAGATTATGTTTTAGTTCAGACTTCAATGGAAGAGTACATGCTTACATGCCAGTACACCACCAAATTGAGTCACAGAATTATGGTTGTGCAATTGATAAGTGGGTGTTTCTTTAGAATTATAAGATCCTGCAGCTTTGAACCATTATTTCTTAATTTTTTGATGATTTAGCAGCTGGATGTGCTGGATTTGTTGTTTCGAGTTTGATTAATTCGGTTTTAATTAGATCAATCCGTGAATTCTATGTTGGATGGATTAAAATGGGGAATATTCTGATCTAGCAAAATATTCGTTAGTTTGCTTTAAAAACTTAATAATTGGACTATTTGCTAATTAGATTGCTTGATTGAGGTGAAACAATGAAGATTTAGATTGTGATTCTTACCATGACAACGAAGAGAAAGGAAGAGGAAGGAAGAGGGCGAAGGAATAGAAGAGAAGATAGAAATAACGATTGAAATTTGGAAACAAACCGGGTTTTTATCATGGTCGGGTTCCGATTTTTCTAATAAACCGGCCGGTTAAATTGGGTTTTAGCGGTTCATATACATATCCGATCTAACAACCAGACCGAACAGGAAATAGGTCCGGGTCCAGTTTTTCCCGGTCCGACCACCCGGTTCGGTCCGGTTTTAACAACACTGATGGAAATGCATGGGAATTGGAAACAGTGCAAATGAAAGTGGATCAGACAGAATGAAGAAATAAAATAAGTCAACTTCTCAAAAAGATCCTCAAATCTCTATATTGACAATTTAGCCCTCTTTATTTATTATATATATATATATTTTTTATAAGAATATGAAATAAAATAAGTCAACTTCTCAAAAAGACCCTCAAATCTCTATACTGACAATTTAGCCCTCTTTATTTATTATATATATATATATATATTTATTTATTTTATAAAAATATGGGATATATCACCAGCTACCTAATAATTTCTAGAAAGGAGTTTTCTACCCGAACACACAAAAGCCCCACCACCCCCTCTATGTGAACCCCTCTTACCACTTAATTGACTGAAAAGTATGGCTCACTTCGACTTCTTTTTTTATTCTTTTGTGGGCTCCATTTCTCATTAAAATTCAAAAAAGCTAACTCCATCAATGGGAAGCGGGGGCAAATTTGCATCAAGCTAGTGTTTTTTTTTAGAATGACACAAATTTGTCCATGCTTCCCACTGATGGAATCATGTCAGCTTTTTTAGATTTTAGTGAGAAGTGGGCCCATAAAAAAATAAAAAAAATAAGTGCAAAGTGAGCCATGTTTTTCAGTGAATTAAGTGGTAAGAGGGGTCCATATAGGGGGGGGTGCGTGGCATTTGTGTGTCCAGGTAGAAAACCCCTAATTTCTAGAAGTGTGGCTTTGAGTGATGATAGTCTTCCACCTTGATCATTTCTGATGGTTCTGAATTTCTGATTGCATACTTACTTTACTCTTGCCTTTTTTGTTTCATTTTCCAAAGTTGGTCACTGATTCTCAATTCTCACTACTACACTTTAATTAAAAAATTTAAGCACTATGCAAAGTATATAATGATATTTATTAACTAAATTAAAAAGAGTATTTGTACACAAAAACAATATATAAATATCAAAAAAGATATAAAACTCACAAAATCAGTATTTTAAACCATAAGAAAAGATGTATAAATGACACAAACTAAACAATTTATATAGAAGATACAAAAATAGTATATAAATCTCCGAAAAAAAAGTATATAGGGAGCGAAAAAGCAGTGCTAACCACGCATTTATCTTCCCTCTTTCATGATTTCATGTGGGATGGTGATATGGGTAGGAATTATTTTGATTAGAGCAGGAAATTTTTATAGTAAATTTATATTTATATCCTTTTTTCTATGTGTGCCAATCAATTAAGCTAAAAAAAGAAATAAAGCTTTGAATAATAATTGTTGATTAATATGGATCTGTCTAATTTATTCTAGCCATATTTTGTGCTCATTTCCTTATTTATTTTGTCTCTTCTATCTCATTATTATGTTTTAGTTAGTTTTTTTTAATTGTATTAGTTTAGTTAATTTGTAGTAAGATTGTTTTATGAATAAAAAGTACTGATTAAATAGACTTTTTTATTCACTTCTAGGTTTTTGTTTATGGAGAAGTAACTACTTTTGATATTTTAAATAATAATTTTCTTTATTATTTTATATTATTTAGTCAGCACTTTATACTAATATTACGTCATTTTAACATTATTAATAAGTGCATCTCCCTTAAATTAAAATAATATTTTGTTTATTTCAACGGTACCAAGCCTAACAAGCAACAAAAAGAAAAAATGATGAAGTAATAAAATCTACACATTTATTTATGTATGTATATCATTCATATTTTGACAAAATATTATCATATAAGATCAAATAAAATATTTGTGTGAAAAAGAAAAGAAAAGAAAAAATATTATGATGTCTTTTATAACTCATTAAATATCAAAGAGTTAATCACATTAAATTTTGAGAGAGAAAAATCCCGCTATCACTCTTAACTTTTTTAATTAAATGTATTAAATGAATTAGAAAAAGATAAAAGTGTAATTTTATTATTAAATTTTCTGCTCCTATCAGAATAATTCATGTCCATATTATTTGCCTTTCATGTGCCCACTTTCTCGTTAGCATGCCCATATTATTTGCCTTTCATGTGCCACTTTCTCCTTAGCATGGGCATTGAAATGTTATTGAACAATACTGACTAAATTTGAATGGAATCATGGAAAGTATCAATAACTTTCTCTCACTTTCTCACTTCTTATGGAATGTCAAGGTCTCAAAAAAGGTGATTTAGATTTAGTGACATTCCATGTGTCCGTTTCAAGAGGCAATTTTTCTGACCTTTTTGTTTGTGTTGCTACTAGGAAATATTCTTGTTTTGTGCCAATCACATCATTTCTTCAATCAACAAATGAACTAGCCAGATTCTTATTTTCTTTTTTTCCATAACTACATATTTATATTTGTGGTAATAGAAATTACAGAACTTCACACTTTTCTTTCCTCCACTAGCTCTAGTTCATCATCTCCTCTAAACCGCTTTAAAATGTGAATAACCCTACATAAACAGATAAAGTTCTCGCTTTCTCATAAACTCTCTTCTCTCTCATGGATCTCAAAAGCTGCTTCAGCAATTTCATGGCTCTTTGTCTCACCTTCTTTGTCACTCTAGTGCTTCTTTGTGTTGGCTTATTTGTCAATTTTTACATACCCTACTGGAGAATAAGAAGGGTGCCAGGGCCGCCATTAAAGTTTCTTTTAGGTCATCTTCCCTTGCTGACCAAAAATGGCCCCGATATTTTTAGAGTTTTAGCAAAGAATTATGGACCCATTTTCAGGTATTTGCTAAATAATTGTTGGAAGAAAGATTTAACATCTCTTATTTCTCTTGTTATTTGTTAATGATACAAACTACAATTAATTTCACTTTCTTTCTTAGAAAGCCCTTACAAGTACAAACTAATAATTATATTTATATAATTACATGATACTTGCCTACGGGCGTTGCTAAGTAAAAAATATGATGCTTGTTCATAAGTTTTACCTTTTATTCACAAGTGTTAATACAGTTATTTTCACTTCTCCCTTTTCTTAGTTAAACTTACAAACAAATGATATTAATATACATGATATTTATTCATAAGTGTTAATACATTTTTTTAATAAGGATTTATATACACCTCTCCCCAACCCCAGTCCGCTCTTTGCCACTGTTAAGCGAGGCCCACTTTTATTATTAAAATCAGAAAAAAAGATGGGGTCCATTTAACGGTGATTAAGAGCAGGCTGGAGGACGTTTAACGGGGGTATATGTATACCTTTGGACGTTTAACAGGGGTATATGTATACATTTTTTTATAATACGTTTTAAAGTTATTTTCATTCATAAATAGGTTTGATATATCTTTACATTTATATTATATACTAACTATGTGATCTAATATTGAAGAGAAATACTTAATCTTTGTAATTTAATTATAGATTTCATATGGGGAGGCAACCATTGGTGATAGTAGCAGATGCAGAACTATGCAAAGAAGTAAGCATTAAAAAGTTCAAAGATTTAAAAAATAGAAGCAGCCCTCCACCCACCATTGGATCTCCACTCCATCAAGAAGCTCTCTTCCTTTCAAGGTAGCTAGGTTGCAATAATTGTATTATTAATAAATAAAGTTACAATAGTAATAATATTTCAAAAAGTAAATTGAACATGACGGCTTTTTTAGTCAGTTCTAGAAAAATGAACATTAGCTACTGTTCTTTGTGTCTTTTTATTTTTATTTTATAAAAATAACTCATATGTCATCCATCTATATTAAAAAAAATTACTTTTGTCAAGTTTTAAATACACAATTTTTGAGTTAGTGAACTAGTGTTTAATCACTTCTACTATAGGAGTTTTGGCGACCGTTCTTTGTGTTTATTGCAAAATTCAGATTTAATTTAGCAGTTGTCGAGATTTGTTGTAGTGTATCATAAAGTCAATATCAACTTAGAAAGAAAAATATAATAAAAAAGAATTATGAGTTAATATTCCAAATTGTAAATCTATTTTCTTTTTTTTTTTTTAATTCCAATATGTAAATCTACTTTTTTTCTCTTTTTTTTTTTTTTTATTAGAGATTCAAAATGGTCATCCATGCGAAACACAATCATTCCTCTATACCAACCCGCGCATCTCGCCGGATTCATCACTACCATGCAATCTTACATCTCGACCCTCAATAACAACATCACCAAATCAGAAACACGAGATTTCGTTCCTTTTTCTGATCTGTCTCTCAGAATGGCAATTGATATTATTGGAAAAACTGCATTTGGATTTGAATTTGGCCTCTCAAATCAGTTCCCAAATTCTGATAATAATAATAATAATAATAATAATAATAATAATAATAATAATAATAATAATAATAATAATAATAATAATAATAATAATAGTGAAGTGGCAAAACAAGATAATGATGTAACGAATTTCCTCGAAGAATATAAATTATCAATGGAGTATCTCAAGATGGATTCATCTAAAACCTCCTTATCCACACTTTTAGGCCTTTTCGTGTCGCCATTTCTTCAAAAGATCCTCAAAAAGTTCATCAAACGAATACCAAAAACGATGGATTCCAAAATCGCGGAAAATGAAAGAAAATTATGTGAGAGAATCGACGCGCTAATAGCAACAAGATGCAAAGAAAAGAGTCAAGAGTCGTTGGATTTTCTCGCAGTTTTACTGAATAAGAATTTACTCGCAGATAATTATATTCGAGCTCTGACACATGAGCATCTACTTGCTGGAACTAAAACTACCGCATTTACAATTTCTTCAATTGTTTATCTCGTTTCAAAACATCGTGATGTGGAAGAGAAATTGATTCGAGAGATTGACGATTTTGGACCTCATGATTTACCACTCACTGCTGAGGATCTACACGATCAATTTCCTTATCTTGAGCAGGTTCTTTTTTGTTGTTGGATTAAATTAATTTTAAATCTTAAAAAAATCAATTATCCCTTTATTGTTTTGATGTAGCATATGTTGATATTTAGAAAAACTATTATTGATTGTAATTAATTTTCAAGAAAATGGTAATTTTCAGGTAATAAAAGAGGCAATGAGGTTCTATCTTGTGTCCCCTTTGATTGCAAGAGAGACTTCTCAACAAATAGAAATTGGGGGCTACATCCTCCCAAAGGTACAAAAAGAACAACCAAATAATATCTCAATATATCTTCATGCCTATTATATACCATTTTATTTTTTTGAGGGAAACTATTATATACCATTTTAAAATGCGATTGTGTCAACTTGGTATAAATACACACAATATATCATGTTATTCTTCATAATGTTCCACCTCTTACATCAATGTGACGATTTGATTTCTATAATTAACATATCACACAAAATGGTATGTTATTATTTTTACATGGAGAAACATTTAATATGCAAAAAATATTTTTTTTAAGTAACATCTCAAAGTTACTTTTTATTTATTTAGGGCACATATGTTTGGATGGCGGTTGGTGTACTTGCGAAAGACCCAACCCAATTCCCCGAACCGGACTCGTTTCGGCCCGAGCGGTTCGACCCGACTTGCCAAGAAGAGAAACAAAGGCATCCATACGCTCACATTCCGTTCGGTGCCGGACCCAGATCCTGCATCGGTCAGCGATTCGCATTGCAGGAAATCAAGCTGACGATAATCCATTTGTATCGTCATTTTGTGTTTAGACACTCTCCATTGATGGAATCACCTCTCGAGCTTGAGTATGACTTGGTTCTAGGGTTTAAACACGGCGTTAAGCTTGTTGCGATTAAGCGCGAATCTTAATTTGGTGAATTTTAAGAAATGAAAAGGCATTATGTGTATATAATAGATAGTTAAGTTACATGAGTTAATACTTAATTATACTGTTGGAGTCGTTTCATTTGTGTTTTTAGGTCATTATAAAATTATGATTCAGTCCGATGTTCGATCGGACCACGTTTGGATTCACATTATGTAAATCTTGTTATGTGTAAAGAATAGATAATAAAAAATATATGAGTTAGTTATATCATTGGAGTAATTTCATTCATGATAAAATATAGAGTTATGTAAGTGCATAAATAGTCTGAAAACATGATTGAGGGTCATTTCACAAATTATTAAACTTTGGATGACCTAAAAAACACAAGACAAAAATATATTTAAACAAGAAAGGGGGTTTTGCGATGAACTTTCGCCTATACAAAACATCCAAAATATGATACAACATTATCATAAAAAACAGGGTTAAAAAGAGCGTAAACTAAACTTAACAAAAAAAGAAACAAAAAAATCGTTTTAACCCTACTTACTCCTCATCTTCTTCCTCTTCAAACTCTTCTTCCTCTTCCTCTTCCTCTTCTTCTTCACTTTCTCTCCCATCATTTTCTCTCTCCTCTTCTTCATCGGTAACAATAAATCCACCCAACGTTTCATCCAACTCCACATCTTCATTTTCCTTCTTCACACTCTCTTTACGTAATTTCTTATCATCTTTGGACCTCGTTGCATATTTCGGCTTCTTCCCCCCACTCGCACTTTTTGCGATTAGGTCCTTTTCTTCTTCACTTTCGCCAGACCAATCCTCATCTTGTTTGCTTCTCTTTCTTTGACCTTTACTCTTTGAAGTGCTCGCTTCAAGGGTATAATCGTAATTTTCTCCTTCTGAATCGTCGAAATTATCTTTCGGTTCTTCAAGATAAAAGTTTATATTCTTGATTGGTTTAATTTTCCCTTTTGGGTACTTGTCAAATTCACACCCCATTTCTACGAATCCAAATTCTACATCCAATTTTTGAAAAATACACATGAAATTTGAATATTTAATAATTTCGTGTTGTGAATCAATACAAAATATTGCAAACAATCTGTTTGATGAAAAGCCTGAGTAAATACTTTACCTTCAATCGGATCAATACTTGAGAAATCCAAATTCTCCAATTCCAGTTCAAATTCCCCATTTACCCCTTCATCTTCTTCTTCTCTAACTCCCGCTTTCTCTCTCTCCTCTATCTCTCTTCTTCTCTCCAAAGTCCTCTTCTCTCTCCTCCTCACCGCATCCAAAACCGACTTTTCCACCTCTTTCTTCACGACCCAAAACCCCTTCTGCCTCTCTAAGCACAAACAAACTCTATCTCCTTCTCTAAGCTCGCCCTTCTCGCCATTTCTGAAAACTTCCTTATGACCACTTGAACCCACAATCAATACAGGATTCTTCCCGATTACTTCGAAACAGACGGTTGAATTGGGCGTGAGATTGAGAGATAAATGGCGACGCGAGATTGTCTTGTCAGACGAGGCGTTTCTACGACCTAAAATGGTTGTGGGTTCGGCTCCGATTGAGATCTTCTCGCCATTTTCTTCCGATTGAAGCTCCATCCAGAGAGAGAGAGAGACAGAGTGGAAAATTTCGTCTAGTTTAAACTTTGAAGTCTGAATGGAAATGATATATTTTGGGCCTTAAGGCCTAGTTAAATATATATTTGGGCTAAAAAACAAACTGTAAAAAGGAATGAAAAAACAGAAAAAATAAATATTGCAATAAAAAACAATTTAAAATCATTTTCTCAAAAAAAATAAAATAAAATCATTTGTCATTCTTGGGATTTTAATTAACTCAGTTAAAACAAACTGTAAAAAGAAATGGAAAAATAACAGATTTTATAATTTATTTTGAATTCTTTTTTTACAGCTTATGTATAGACAAAAAACTCTGTAAATTTTAGAAAATTGTATAAATATATACTTTGGAAGACAATATTACAATCAATCCCTCACTAAATTTTCTCAAAAACGAAAACAAAAGGAAAAACAAAAAAAAGTATTGCAACAAAAAGAAACAATTTAAAATCACTCATCAGTCGTCATCCATTTAATCAATTTCCTCTCTGATTGAGAACTCCTGGGATCCACATCAGAAATATTTTACACCATGTGCAAAACATGTAGGATTCAGATATGTAGTGTCAGCATTTAGAGCCCCAGCAGTACCCGATTACAAAATGTATGATGAAATTATAAAAATGTATTTTTATAAACATAAAAGGTATAGTGAAATTACAAAAATATATATTTTTAAAAAGGTATATTTATAAACACAAAAGGTATATCCAAGTGCAAATATATATGTGTACAGCTAAAATTGTATGGTGGACGTTTCTGGGCACTCCGGATAATTTCTCAAACAAATGTATCTCATATGGCCATATGTAGGGCTGTATAAACGAGTCGAGTTCGAGCAAGCTAAACCCAGCTCAAACTCGACTAGAATTAAACTCGAGCTAGCTCGGCTCAAAATTGATATAGAATTTCAAGCCAGAAAGTGTGGCTCGAACTCGACTAAATTTGGCTCGAGCCAGCTCAAGTCAACTCGAGAGTAGCTCGAAATAAGATATTTTTCACCATTTCAAATAATATCCTCCACAAAAAATTTAATGTAAATACTAAATCACATAATATTCACTACACAAATCTAATCAACTAAGAAAATGTAATTTCATACTTCAAGTATCAGTTTTTATTTCATCAATTTCAATATAACTTCAACAACTAATATTTATTTCAAATTAAAAAAAGGGTAGCACCACAATATGCTAACACAAAATATCAGTTTCCAACCTACACAAAATATCAGTTACCAACCCTACACAAAATACCAGTTAAATATTAATTTCCTCAAATATATATCGGTTAATAAGTCCAGCTTGAAATTATTTTAAGCTTAATTCGAACGAGCTGTGCCCAGCTCGAACTCGACTCGAAATTTATTCGAGTTGTAGTCGAGCGAGTTGTTGTCGAGTTTTTTCCCGAGTCGAACACGAGCGAGTTTCGAACCACGAGCTAAACTGACAGCTCTATCAATATGCCATATCAGAAAAATATAGTCAATATATGGAATCAAATCATAAAAATAATAGATTCAATTATAACTTTAATTTACAATAATTAATTAAAATTTTCTATCACTTTCTTTATTTTATGAATCGGAAACAACTTAATATAAAATTGAACAAATAAATAAATTTCATTTTTCTTCACTGTTCATTACGTAGGGATGGAGCCAACCATAGCACCGTCCTAGGAAACAGACATCGACGGCTCTAAGCCCGCCACGTGTCCACTCACTCAAAACCGACGAGTGAAGCGCCGCCACGTGGAGGGTGACGTCAGATTGAGCACACTGGAAAATACTCACCCACGGTGTTGAACGTTTTGGTGGAATATGATGTCATTATGTGCCCCCATCAGCTGTGCTGCTTTCTTCACTGATGATGTGAGAAATGGATCTTCCTTTGTCATGCTGGCATGGGAATTTGCATCTAGACCTGGTGTGTTGAGTTTATGGAACTTTTTATTTGAAATGTAAGCATTTGTTTATGTTGATTAATTTGGAAAAAAAAAAGGTGCGTTACATTGATTAATTTTGGAAAAAAAGTTGCGGTATATTTTGCATATATACATAAAAAAAAAGGTGCGAATTTTATAGAACTTTTTTTGAAAGATAAGTATTTGGTTACGTTGGTTAATTTTCTAAAAAGTAAAAGTTGTGTTAGATATTGCATATTTACATCAAAGAAGTAAAAAATAGGCTAATGGATAGACCCTATTAATCATTACTTCAACATCAGAAATATTTTGCAACTATCTAAAAATGATTTAGACGAATAAATATGGAACTTTTACATAACAACAACAAGAATGGTGTTGATAGTTAATGAAAGACCGAATCCATCTGACATAATCATACTTTTGCATCTCCTCTTAACTATATAAATACAACACTAATGAGAGTATCAAACATTGCCAACATAAACGACATGGACGGCCTAACTCTAGGATCCAATCCGCCGCTCGTCAACGGCCAAGATCGAAATCATGATTGGATCCAACGGCTGATAATTGACAATCCGATCATCATACTCAGCAAGAAAGAATGTTTCATTTCCCACGCAATGAGACGTCTCTTAACGGCGGTTGGGGCCCAACCGTCAGTGGTTGAGCTTGATGAGTCAGAATCAAAATCAGAATCTGAATTGGGGTCGGTTTTGCCAGTGCTGTTTGTTGGTGGTGTGAAGATTGGAGGGCTCGATGGACTGGTTGGGCTTCATTTGACTGGCGAGCTTGTTCCTAAACTTGTTCATGCAGGGGCAATTCAATCATTTTGATACTGTTTTTTTATAGTTTAGTCATTAACGTATGGATGTATATGTTTATGTGTTTATGTATGAAAGAATTAGTAAGTGGGATTGAGAACAGGGATGTGTTGTTCATAGAATTATAGAAGACGAGAGGGTACCCTCGCTCCACTTCGAATAATATGTATCTTAAAATCCAAAAGAAATAAAATGCACCTTCTACAGATAATAATAGATATCATTATATTTTTTTTCCAACATATTATTTATTAAGTATATAACAAAAAAAAAATAATAGTAATATTTCATGTATATGTAAACATATTTTCTTGGATATCATAAAAAATTTATTTTATTTTTTACTTCATATTTTTCATGTGGAAAATTTTGATATAATCTTCAGAAATTACCAACAAATAAGTGAATAATTAAAAGTCTATAAGAGGAAAAAAATGCTAACTTCATATTACGCAATACTTAAAAGGCAAAAAAATCCTGTAATTATATTTAAATTTTAAAGAGAGGAAAAAAATACCATACTAATTAGCAGTGCCGGCCCTTGTGTATGACCAATAAGACCCAGATCTAGAGTCCGAAAAAAATATAAGGATCCAATATTAATGAATACTCTTCTATACTATTAAGAAAAACAAAAATAAAAGTACTTGAGCCCATATTCTCTCCAAACCTAGTTCATTTATTCAGCAAATTTTCATTGATTTTTCTTTTTCCAGCTCATACTTTTTATGGTACTCTTTTTGACTTCTCATCATCTTCTCAACCCTTTTAAATCAACCCCAACAACTCAAACTCAAATCAGATGTGGAACCCTGAAAGCCGATACATTTTGAGTCATGACTCTCTCTGGATGTTGTTATCGGTAACTGCATGATTACATCATCTTCTATTTTAATTTTTATGTTGATTAACTATAGAGTCAACTATAATTTGGGACTAGGAACTGCTACATTTGCTATATTGTAATTAGTATCGCATTAGATCTAGGAATTAGGCTTGCGATTTTAGTTAGCAATTAAGAACCATTTAGATGTTAGGGTCAATTAAGATTTATATTTAGTTAATAATTATGATACTTTTGAATTTAATATGTTGAATTTTTTGAGAATTAATGTTTCATAGGGGTCCTTTATCAAAATAGGTCTAGGGCCCTTTAAACCCTGTCCTGCTAATTAGTTATTTATTTAATCAAATAGGATGACTATATAAAGATATGCAAAAACTAGCTTTGTTTAATTATAATTACACTGGTTATGCATAATCTATATTCCCGCAGCTTGTACATAGTTACATTTTGTTTTTCTTATGATTTGTTTCCGAAGCTCTAGAATTCGAGAACATTATATAAAAAATTCAATTATAAAATATCTTTTTCTATTTAATTTAATTTTTTACCTTTGAGTTATTTTTTAATTTTGTTTTAGTACAAATATTTGAACTATAAGCTAAACACACACATTCTTTTTATTATCTTGAGTATATTTTTAACATGATGTTATTTTGAATGAAAATACCCCTCGTGTAATATTTTTTACACGAGGAAAAAAAAAATATGTAGTTTAAAATAATACAAAAGGAATATTCAAGCACAATAAAGGAGAATATGCAAAAACTCGCTTGTTCATTTTTTGAATCTTGACCCTGATTTCTTTATGATCAATTCGGTTTTTTCAATAAAATATATTTTGTTAAATAAATAAATATAATTAAATGATTCATTTCATATAACATAAATAATGTAATTTAAAATATGTTAGTAAAGTATTCGTATTAATCTTGTCAGAAAGTAGAAAATATTGTTTTATTTATTTATGATCATTTCGGGTAAAAGAAAAAGGTAATTTATTTTTGTTAAAATGTATTTTGATAAATAAATAAATATAATTAAATGATTTGTTGCACAGAACATTCTACAAGTATACCACATAAAATCCGGTAAAAGAAAAGATAATTTATTTTTGTTCAAATGTATTTTGATAAATAAATAAATATAATTAAATGATTTGTTGCATAGAATATTCTATAAGTTTGCCACAGAAAATTCCATGAAAAGACCTGTTAAAATTTTATGCTTCCTTCAACTTTGTATATAGTTAGTAATAATTAACTCCAACCCATTTTTTTCACCTATTTTTGAGGCTTCTCAAGATGCCACATCATCACTTGTACCTCCGCCTTTTGATTAATTTTTTTGTCAAATCATAGTCATTCATTTTCTCAAAATTTTTGATATTTTATGGTAACATGTGTGTGGTTATTAAAACATAATAATATAATTGGTTGAATTGGTATTTTGTGTTTCATCTCCGATATAGTGAGAACCGTTATAAATTTGTTTGTGACCATCATATCTTAATCAGATGGCTTCAATGAATCATAGTTCAAAGTTATGTTCAATTATTAATCCCAATAGTTAATGAAGAGTCCATTCATTAAAATATAAATAATTTTTTCTTTTCTTTTTAAAAAATTATATTTCTTAATGAAATATTTTATTTCTCATGTTAAAATCATCAAATAAAATCTGTTGGAATTTTCTCTCTATTTTAAGTTCCATATTGTTATGGTTCTATATTTTCTTGCTAAAATATGTGAATAAAGACTATATAAAAGAATATGTAAAAAAATGATATGCTCATTAAGTTATATCTTATACATTATTTTTATCTCTCTTTAAGCATTCTTAAGAGACTTATTGTCAATTTTATCTCGACCGTTGGATCAATTTTTTTTCAAATCTTAGTTTTTCATTTAAATTATTATCACAATATCACATGGTCAGTTAGATTAATGTTTCGTGATATATCTCCAATTACGTGAGAACTATCATTGAAATAAAATTTCGGAGTATTGAAAATTATATTATATTACTTAATGTATTTTGGATAATATGTATCATTTTAATAACTAACAAAATATAAATAAGAAAAATAACGGTGACAATTTTTACGGAAAATGAGTCATGTTATATTTTTTATGTATAGTAAACATATTTTTTCTATATATATAATATCATATTTTCTTGTTACAAATCATGTTAAATATAATTATTATTTTTATATTTTTTAAAGTTAATCATCTATAATTAAGTCTTATGGGGTTTCAACTAAAATCTATGAAATAAATTATCATTTATTTTTAGTTTTTAGATCTCCTTCATCGTTTGATTAATATTTTGATTTTTTTTCTTATATAATATGTCAATAGATAATGGCACAAGGAAACTAAAGAGATAAAAAAAGATAATATTTTAATCTTAGAATCTTAATGCAAACATAAATATAATCCAAAATATTTTTTGGATTATTATTTTTTGTTTTTTTATGAATTTATTATTTGTGTTATTTTATTTCATATATGTAAATTTATTTATATAGAGTTATGTATCCTTATAAAATTAGATGTGATATAGAAACTATTTTTTAATGAATAATAAATAGATATAATATCTTATGATATAATTCAAAATGATTTTAAATATAACTAACTTACATAACATAACTATTATACATAATTGAAATTTATATATAAATTTTAAATGAATAATAAATTTAAATATTCGCAGCGAAGCCCGAGCATGATCCTAGTAATAATAATAGTAATAGAAATAGTAATATGAAGAAAATTTGAAAAATGATGAAATGTATTTTGATTTGTAATCTTGCATTCTTACTTAGCATATTTTACGAACCTACCAGATTTCTTAAATTCTTCAAGCTCATCGGATCACTTTAGAATTCAGATGGAACTAAATTAATTCTCAAAACAAAAAGTTAAAATGGAGAAAAAAAAAATATAGAAGATGCATTCCAGTAACATAAGGAGAGTAAAATGGATTAATGGGCCGTGGGCTCTGATTTAGATTAGAAAACAATATCCCAGCCTTGTTAAACAAAATATAAAGAAATCCACCCACACAATACGCACATCATATTAATGCATAACTAACAAATAGTAAATTCTAAATAACTATGGAAACAACTAATATTAACTTTTAACAGGGTAATACTTGATCACCTGATTAACAATATTAACTTCTATCATACAACCTTTTTTTCTTAATTTGTAAAGTAACACTTGCCGAGTTTTTTTGATCAACAATGTGTGAAAAGCCTTCAAAATGGGTGTCATAAATAATTAACGTGTTAACTATATATATTTTGAAAGTTCGAATTAATTGATCACCTGATTTTGTCTTCAAATACCACTTCTCTCGACAATAAACATTACAATATTTTTATTTTCCTTCGATTTAGGCGCCTTCGTTCGGAAGAAAAAAAAAAGCGTGTTTCCTTCAATATTTCTTTATTTGACGTCTTGTAGAGGGCCTGGTTCTAATATAAAAATCACAGTGGAAAGATTGAAAACATGAAATAATTTAGCTCATAAAACTGTGTTATGTAGTGACGGTTCTTAATTTTTTTACAATTTATTAGAGATGTTATTTATGCCTTTTTGTAAATTTAAGTTAAAGAAAATATAGACATGGGAAGCAGTAATTGAACTTGAACGCATGCAATGATACAGCTGCATCAGATTTTGATGGGCAGTTCATGGTGCTCACGTCCTTTCATAACCAGCGAACCCTAATCAAATAAATAAACAACAAAAAAACATATTGAATTGAAGAATTCAAGCTTATCAACATAGAACAATAAATTATATTTCAGAACAAAAGAGGCATGAATTGAGTTCATATAATAATTCATCGTTCCATGTTGATCCATCAGTGATATGCTTGCATCAACTAAATGAATAGACTAGGCAGGATTTTTATTGAACTCCTCATGTGATGATTATCTTGTAAGAAAAAAGTTAAAATTGCTTAGCTGATGCATATGAGGGTTGAATCTATAATTTCTAGCATCTCATGTAAGATACTTTAACACTAAATTATGAGACCATTGCTACAAATAATTTTTACTTTGTTATTATACATGATTTCTCATTTGAGAACAGGGCACTGAACAAAATATTTGATAAATGTTATAGGACGATAATGAATCATTTTTAGCTCCATTTATATCCATATTTTCATGCTCCATTACAAACGTTTTTTGTAAGATATATATATAGATTTTTTTTTTGAGAAAAAAAAAAAAAAAAAACTGGAGCTGCGTAATAGTTTGCAAATATGGAATAATTAAGATTGGATTTTGGCGAAATGATTGTGACATAATAACAACACAAAGCATAAGCCTAAATTACTTTATTTTGTTTTGTTTTTATACAAGTCCAAATATAAATTTGTCTTTTGGAAATTAAGGCTCGTGGGCCAATTAAAATTATTGATTAATTATTGGTACTTAGCATGTGGTGCAAGTGCGACTAAATCATCCATACGTGCAACTTAATTGATCTTTTCTTCTTTTTAGAAAAAAATGTGTATATTGTTTGGCAACGCTAAATATTCTAATGAATTTTTCTTCCAAAAAAAAAAAATATATATATATATATATATATATATATATATTCTGATGAATTTGAATAGTGGTGAATCTATCATTGAGGGCATAATGAAAATACATAAAATATTTAAGAACCGGTATATATATAATTTCAAACTTCATCAGAAAATACAGTGATATAATTATATATATACTAGGACTTCAAAATCTATGATTCACAGTTGTCTCTCTAATCCTTATAAATTGGTCACTGAATTTGGATTTTCAAAATAGAATTTTTCCAATTTGTATTTGATTTGAAGTATTTTTTTTTTATATAAATATGATGGAAATTATCAAATATTTCGTCTCAAATTGTAGTTAAATTTAGAATAATTATTGATCAAAACAATTTGTAGTTCTAATATTTAAAATATCTAGTAGATATTATATACTAACATAATTAATTTTATAACTATATATTTGAATTTTTATAATTCAATTTTTTAAATCCAACTTTTGTATTCAAGCTTTGATCAAAACTGCCACGTCGGATTTTGCTCTGGATATTAGAGATGAGGTATTTGTCTCAAAACAGCAAACACGAATTCGAACAACTCAATTTGTGCCACGTCGGTTTGAAAATGACACTGGAACTAGAAACACTCTGGTCGGTGATATTTACATGTCAGATTTTATAAACACAAAACAATGTTTAGGTAAGATTCTCTTATTGTCGACATGTATTTTATCTGTCCCTATCATTTATCCCTGTGAATATCAGTGCATGGTGGCTCGTAATCGCTGCAAAGAAAAATGAACATCCAACTCAGCATGTATATAATAAAATTAATTAATTTTAAACTATTAATATGTTGAAATTATTAATATTTTAGGGCAGGAAATGATCTCCAAATTATATCATAAATCCTTATTAATTTGTTACACAAATATTATTCACAATAATAGTAACCATAATACCAACAAATTATTTTATAGATAACATGTTACGTTAACTAAACATATTTCTTTTTTTGCGATTTAAATTTAAATGATTGATAAATAGTTGATTTTTTTTCATATAATATATCTTAGCTAACTTATAAAAAAATTTAAAAAATATATTGTTTATGATTATTAAGTTTTTAATTTGCCAACTTGGTACAATTATTTTTTCTGTAAAAGTTTTGGAATTATGAAGCTCCATACTCGGAAGTATATGTGTGTTTTGTACATATTATTTTTAATGTATTTTGTATATGAGAATGATCACTGAAAATTATCATTGACTTATATTATAAATAATACTTATGTTCCATAATATTGTATCGTATAAGAAATTTATAAATAATATTCAAAGGTTCAATATTGCTGTAATGTTTCACATATAGATACTATCTTTTTAATATATTTATTTTTAAATTTTTTACTTTATAATAATATTTTTCAGAAAATACACAAAATCAATTCAATATACTGCAGATTTCATGTTTCTTATAAGATACATCTTATTGTTGGCAAGAAAAAAAAATAATTAAGTCAACATTTATTTGGTCAATATCTCATTATGAATATTTATAACCATGTTTTCTGTCTCTATCAATAATAAATATTATTCAATTTAAGAAAAACAAACATAGTTCCAATTCATAGTTACAAGTGTAAAAACCCATCAACAAAATATCCTACCTAAACTAAAATTCGGAAATACATCACAAAATTAAATCCTAAATCCCAAATTCCCAACCCTCACAATAATCACATGGCCTCATTCCATTTGTACCCTCACAAATATCAAAATTATCATATACCCATGTGAAAATGAAAATAATCTACTAGTCAAAAAATAGAAATATCATATTCATATATGCCCTATAAAACATGAAAATTCCACCCATGGCAATTGTTTTTTTTAATCTCTTCAAAAAATACCTAATATATTTCTCATCTTATTCATTTGTTGATAAATTTTTATATTTGTATAGTTTGAAAATATTCTTTCAAGCAACAAGAAGAATATTATACATAATATTCTTATATCTTATAACTGCATGCATAATATTTTTCATTTTATAATTATATTGCTAAACATAATCAAACTCGCATATGATGACGAAGGAAGATTCCACTTTTAAGTTATTGTATTCAGTTATGTTAAAGTGCACTTATATTATATAAAAAAATTTGCTTGAAAAAATAAATATATAGTTAACACATAATGCATATTATTATGCATTTAAAAATGTATATATGAATCTAATAGCATATCTGGAGACAATATATTATAATATGGGGGGAAGAATACAAACACATTGATTTTAATCTTGATATTTTTCTCATATTATAATATATATGAGCCATTTAATTATATATATTATAGTGCCAAAACTGATTATAAGATTTATCTTCCTTTGAATCATAATCACATTTTAAAATCGGTTCATCGAACTGAATTCTACATTTCTACTTGGTACATTTTATTTCATAATGAGTACATGATATTTTAGATTTTATTTGGATACCCATGAAATTTTCCAATTCAAATCAACCCAACAAAATTTCCTAGCAAAGTAGCAAATCTATTAAATTCAATACATAATTACATAATAAATCCTAATCCCAACATCCAACCCTCCTTCAATAATTAATCTCTCAAATAAATAGTTAAACTCAATCAAAGAAACATTACAAAAAAATAAACCAATCCCCCGTTCAATATTTTATTTGGATACGCATGAAATTTTCTAATTCAAACCAACCCAACAAATTTTCCTAGCAAATCTATTAATATTAATATAAAAAAAAGCAAATCTATTAAATTCAATACATAATTAAATTAATAAGATCCTAATCCCAACATCCAATCCCCCGTTCAATAATCAATCTCTTAAATAAATATTAAATACTTAAATTCAATTAAAGAAACATAACTAAAAAGGAAAAATAAAACCAAATAAATAAATCCTGATTCCAACATCCAACTCCCCTTCAGTAATTAATCTCTTAAATAAAATACTTCAATTCAATTAATAAACACAACAAAAAAAAGGAAAAACAAAACCAAATAAATAAATCAACCCCCCTTCAATAATTACCCTCTTAAATAAATAAAATAGTTAAATTCAATCAGATAAACACAACAAAAAATGTAAATGAAAACCAAATAAATAAATCAACCCCCCTTCAATAATTACTCTCTTAAATAAATAAAATAGTTAAATTCAATTAAAATTAAAACCAAATAAATAAATCAACCAACCCCCCTTCAATAATTACTCTCTTGAATAAATAAAATAGTTAAATTCAATTAAATAAACACAACAAAAAATGTAATTAAAACCAAATAAATAAATCAACCCCCTTCAATAATTACTCTCTTAAATAAATAAAATAGTTAAATTCAATTGAATAAACACAACAAAAAATGTAAATTAAAACCAAATAAATATACCCCCCCCCCCCTTTTCACAAATAATTACTCTCTTGAATAAATAAAATAGTTAAATTCAATTAAAGAAACATAACAAAAAAGGAAAAACCAAAACCAAAAATATAGTATGTAACTGCCAAAGCCCAAACCTTTCTTCCTTTCCTTTCCTTTCCTTTGTCTCTCTCTCTCTCTCTCTCAACTTCTCAGAAATCCCATTGTGGCACAAAATACACGCAAAAAGACTTCTCTGTATTTCCCTCGCCGACAATCTCGACGCAGATCGCCGTCCGTTGAGTCTCCGGTGATGATCTGAGGTGGGTTGTTGGGTTTTTGGCTTTTTTGGTTTTGGGTGTTTTTTTTAAGGATTTGTTGGTTGGTTGTTTTGATTGGAGTTGATTTTGGGATTTGGGAGGGTATTGCGATTTGATCTTGGGTTTTTTGAATCAATGTGGTTGTTATCTTTGGCTGAATTTCACGAATTTGAGGTTTGTTGTATTAATTTGCGTTGAATCCAGCTGAAAACGTGATTTTTTTATCAACTTATCGAGAAATACTGCTTCTTGTAATAAAATATCCTAAAAATTTCAATAATTTGTTCCGAATATGTTCAATTATGTGTTATATACCCAAATTCTACAAAACATCTTGATAATTTCTTCCCTTTGATCAATTTGCTAGACTTATTCATCAAAACACCTTGCAAAAACAAGAAAATTTCAATTCTTTTTACCAATTCTCCTGACTTATTCTTTTTCCCCTCCAATATTCCAGGTCCCCACTAAACTCCTCAACCAAATCACAAAATGCTCATCTCGAAACCAAACCAATCACAATAAAACCCCCGACCCAAAACCCTATTAAAAACCCTAAAAAATGGCCAGAACGGGCCAAAGGAAGCGAGACAGACTAAGATGGTCGAAACTCTACACTTTTTCCTGCATCAGACCGAGCGTCCAGCTGGACCCGTCAGACTCCGGACCCGCCTCGTTATCCGGACCCGGTTTCTCACGCACCGTGTATTGCAACCAACCCAAAATCCACTCCAAAAAGCCCCTCAAATACCCCTCAAATTACATCTCCACCACCAAATACAACATCATAACCTTTCTTCCAAAAGCGATTTTCGAGCAATTTAGAAGGGTCGCGAATGTGTACTTTTTGCTCGCCGCGATTTTGTCTCTCACGCCTGTTACGCCTTTTTCGGCCGTGAGTATGATCGCTCCGCTCGCTTTTGTGGTCGGTTTGAGTATGGCTAAAGAGGCTTTGGAAGATTGGAGAAGGTTTATTCAAGACATGAAGGTGAATAGCCGAAAAGTGGGGGTTCATAAAGGCGAGGGGCGTTTTGGGTATAAAAATTGGCAAAAGTTACGGGTCGGTGATGTTGTGAAGGTCGAAAAAGACAAGTTTTTTCCCGCCGATTTGCTTTTATTATCTTCGAGTTATGAAGATGGGATTTGTTATGTGGAAACGATGAATTTGGACGGCGAAACGAATTTGAAGGTTAAGAGGTCCTTGGAAGTAACTTTGCCGCTCGACGATGACGTGGCGTTCGGGGATTTTAAAGGCACGGTTCGGTGCGAGGACCCAAACCCTAATTTATACACTTTTGTTGGAAATTTCGAATACGAGCGGCAAGTTTACGCTTTAGACCCTAATCAAATCCTCTTACGCGATTCCAAGCTTAGAAACACCTCGTACATTTACGGCGTCGTGATTTTCACCGGCCACGATACAAAAGTAATGCAAAATTCGACCGAATCGCCCTCAAAACGGAGCGGAATCGAGAAAAAAATGGACAAAATCATCTACATTTTATTCAGCGTGCTCGTTCTAATCTCCTTAATAAGCTCGATCGGATTCGCGATCAAGACCAAATTCTTCATGCCCCATTGGTGGTACTTACGGCCCGATTTCAACAAAGACGACTTATACAACCCTAAAAAACCCGGCCTTTCCGGAATCTTCCACTTAATAACCGCCCTAATTCTCTACGGATACCTAATCCCCATTTCCCTCTACGTTTCGATCGAAGTAGTAAAAGTTTTACAAGCAATGTTCATAAACCATGATTTACACATGTACGACGAAGATTCCGGCGTGCCCGCCCAAGCCCGCACTTCGAACCTAAACGAAGAATTAGGTCAAGTTCATTTTATTTTATCGGACAAAACCGGAACCCTAACTTGCAACCAAATGGATTTTTTAAAATGCTCCATCGCCGGAGTTTCTTACGGCACCGGCTCTTCCGAAGTCGAGGTCGCCGCCCACAAACAACTCGCCTCGGAAAATGATTATAATAATCAAGAAATTGAAATCGAGCCGACAACTCCAAAGACCCCAATTACGCCGTTCGGTACTAAAATTAGAAAAAATTCCATCAAAGGGTTTAATAATTAATGATTAGTTAATTTATTTTAATGTTAAATAGTCAATTTTAGTTAAATAATTAACGAATTTAATATTCATTTATTCCTTTATTCAATACAAAGGCGTTAATCAAACGATTTTGTAACTTTCGTCTTTTGAAGGGACAAAAATTCGAAAAAACTCCATCAAGGGGTTCAATAATCAATGAATAATTAATTTATTTCAACGTTAAATAGTCAATTTTAGTTAATCAATTAAATAATTTAATATTTTTTCATTTAGAACTTATTTCTTCGTAATTTTGTTTCAAACGTTCTATTCCTTTATTCAACACAAACGTCTTAATCCAACCCTTTTCTAACTTTCCTCTTTTGAAGGGACAAAAATTAGAAAAAACTCCATCAAGGTGTTCAATAATTAATGAATAGTTAATTTATTTAAATGTTAAACAGTTAATTAATTAATGAATTTAATATTTATTTATTTAGAATTTAATACAAACGTCTTAATCGAGCCCTTTTCTAACTTTCGTCTTTTGAAGGGACAAAAATTAGAAAAACCTCCATCAAGGGGTTTAATAATTAACGAATAGTTAATTTATTTTAACCATAAATAGTCAATTCTAGTTAACCAATCCAATCAACGAATTCAACATTCATTCATTCCGAATTTCTCATTATTCTTCGTAATCTCATTTCAATTTTTCCTCTTTTGAAGGGACCAAAATCCGAAAGACCTCCATCAAGGGCTTCAGTTTCGAGGACGAGCGTCTCATGTCCGGCAACTGGCGTAACGAAAAGCAAGCGGGCAGCTGTTTGCTCTTCTTCAGAATATTAGCGTTGTGTCACACTGCGATTCCGGAGGCGAACGAGGAGACGGGCGGGTTCAACTACGAGGCGGAGTCGCCGGACGAGTCGGCGTTTTTGGTGGCGGCGAGAGAGTTCGGTTTTGAGTTTTGCAGACGGACGCAGAGCGGGGTGTTTGTGCGGGAGAAGTATTCGGCTAGCGAGGAGCCGGTCGAGAGGTATTCTTTGATTGGTTTGATTGGTTTGTTAAATGTTTGTTTTTTTTTATTTGAGGAATGAGTATTTATTTATTTGGGGAGAGGTATTTGTTTTGGGTGCTTTACTCTTTTGTAATTTTGTTCGTTTAAATGTTTGCAATTTTTTGTTTTTAAAATGTTTGTTTATGTAATGGAATGGTAGGTATTTAATTGAGGTATTTTGTAAGGTTCTTCTTATTAGGGTTTTATATGTTATTTTTATTTGCTTATTTGTTCAATGGAAAGGTGTTTCGTTAGACCTTTTCGTAATTTTCTCCTTTTAAATATTTTGCAATAAGGTTATTTTTTATGTATTTGTGTAATAGAAAGGTATTTAATTAAACTTTTTCGTAATTTTTTTCTAATAAATATTTAATTTAGGGTTGTTTATTTGTTTGTTTACATTATGTACTTGTTTATTTATAAAATTTGAATGTTTGATCAGGGAATTCAAAGTTCTGAATTTGTTGGAGTTCAATAGCAAAAGGAAGAGAATGTCAGTAATTGTGCGCGACGAATCCGGCCAAATCATTTTATTATGCAAAGGAGCCGACAGGTAATAAACGTCCTTTTTTTCCTTATTTTTCTTTTGTTTTTTTGACCCAATCTTTTGAGTTTAGGCTAAAAACATACTAATAAAGACAAATCAAAACAAATTGTCAAATCATACCAACATCACATCACATCACATCACATCACATCACATCACATTTCTCTTTTTCTTTCTTTCCTTTCTTGGTAGCATAAACAAAAAAACGAATCTCAATTCCAACCTCACTCTAAACAAAACCCAAGAAAGTTACCACACCAACATTGCATCACAGAACATTCTCTTTTTGTCCTTTCCGTTTCTATCAGCATAATATTTGACTGACTCCCCCAAAACGGCCAAACTTTATATCGTTTTTAGACTAAAAAATATCCTCGTAAAGACACACAAAACAAACAAACAAACAAATCCATAAAATACTCAATATACCAACAAACTTTTTTCTTTCTTTTCCACCAGCATAACATTCTCCCAGCTCGCCAAAAACAACCAAACTCTACAATATTCTTTTGCTAAAACAATACACTATTAAACAATTAAACAAAATAATTGAATATATGACATAGTCAATACATAACAAATACTCCTACTAACATTCCAAAAAACTGTTTTCTTTCTTTTCCACCAGCATAATATTCGACGGACTCTCCAAAAACAACCAAACTCTACATTATGCTTTTGCTAAAAAAATACACTCTTACATATAAACAAAATAATTGAATATATGAAATAGTCAATACATAACAAATACTCCTACTAACATTCCAAAACACTATTTTTTTTATTTTTTCCCTTTTATGGCAGCATAATATTCGACAGACTCTCCAAAAACGGCCGCACGTACGAGCCCGAGACCACCCGGCACCTCAACGAGTACGGCGAGGCCGGCCTCCGCACCCTCGCCCTCTCCTACCGTATTTTGGAAGAAAAAGAATATTCAGACTGGAATTCCGAATTTATCAAAGCGAAGACTTCAATTGGGGCGGATCGCGACGCGCAGTTGGAGAGAGTTGCGGATTTGATGGAGAGAGAGCTTATTCTTGTCGGAGCCACGGCGGTAGAGGACAAGCTTCAAAAAGGGGTGAGTTGTTAAAATTGGAAAAAGATCCGTAATTCTTTTTGAATATTTTAAGAAATAAGAGTGTTTTAGTCGAGAAAAATATGTGAGAAATTCAAATCCGAGACTCTTTCTAATTGCGCACCGATTCAACCCTGATCCGCCCCGATTGAAGTCTTAGCCTTTATAAATTCAGAATTCCAATCTAAATATTCTTTTTCTTCTGAAATCCGGTAGGAGACTGCTTCGCCCTCTCCTACCGCATTCTCGAAGAAAAAGAATACTCAGACTGGAACTCCGAATTTATCAAAGCTAAGACTTCAATTGGAGCGGATCGCGATGCGCAGTTGGAGAGAGTTGCAGATTTGATGGAGAGAGAGCTTATTCTAGTGGGGGCGACGGCGGTAGAGGACAAGCTTCAAAAAGGGGTGAGTTATGTTAATAAATTAAAAAAATACTCTTAATATGGTCAAGAAAAAATATGTAAGAAATTCAAATTCGAGACTCTTTCTAATTGCGCACCCCGATCCGCCCCTATTGAAGTCTCCGCCTTTATAAATTCGGAGTTCCAATCTAAATATTATTTTTCTTCTAGAATCCAGTAGGAAAGTGTGGGGCTCCGCACCCTCGCCCTCTCCTACCGAATTTTAGAAGAAAAATAATATTCAGACTGGAATTCAGTTTATAATTTTAATTCTTATTTGGGAAATTTGGATAAAGGATGGTAAGTTTTGTAAATGTTTTGAAAAAATCACTCACTTTATAGGGGGGATCTAAAAGATGAGGGGGTTTCTGGAAATATTCTAAAGAGTTAGGGTTTTTTTGTAAAAATTTCTATATTTAATTTGATATTTTGGGCAAAGTAATAAATTTAGGGAAATTGTTAATACCCTAGATTTGAATGTTATGTAGAGGGTTTTTTTTAAAAATAAAAGTTCAAGTCCGCGGATTTTTTTGAGAACTTTGAAAGTCGGGATTTTTTTTTGGGAAATGCAAAGTAAAAAAATACAGGTTTTTTGAATGTTCCAACTAATTTGGGATAATATAATTTTTTCGCATATTTCCCTTATTATTTTGTTTTTCTTTGGGGGAAGTTTTTATTGATGAATTTTGTTATTGTTTTTCTTTTGAAGGTGCAACAATGCATAGATAAGTTGGCGCAGGCGGGTCTCAAGATCTGGGTTCTGACTGGCGATAAGATGGAAACCGCAATAAACATTGGGTAATAATTACATATATGCCCCTCTAAATTTTTTAATTCTAGATTTTGTTTCGTAGATAATATTATCAAATAACCCCCAAAATATATTGTAAAATTTGAACTTCTACTGTAGTAAAAAAACTGTAATATTTGTAGATATAGTTTTTTTTTTTTTAAATTATTATCTTGCTATGAATCTATGATGTTAATGTAGTTTTGTTTTAATTTTTGTCTTTTTCAGATATGCATGCAGTTTATTAAGACAAGGCATGAAACAAATATGCTTATCTACAACTCCTAGTGATTCAACACCACAGGACGCCAAAAAGGTTAATTCTCATTTTTTTTTCTTAATTTATTCCAAGCTTCAAAAAAGCCGTGATTTTATACCTTGGTGCTGAAGTATTAAAAAATTAACCTAAGTTTTCAGATTTTCAAATAACCCTCTGTGATTAGTATTTCCTTTTCAAATACCCCCTGTGATTAGAAATGACCATTTTACCCTCAACATAGAAACGACCATACTATTCCATCTATTTCTCAAATAATTTGCTTTCAGTAAGAAGTATAATTCAAAATAAATTAAATAATCTGTACAGTCTTTCGTTCTATCATTATACCTGAAAAAAGCATAAAACAAAATAAAGGCGAATTTTCAAAAACACCCCTAATTTTCCTAAATATTAAAAAAAACCCCCGAATTTTCAGATTTTCAAACATCCCCCAGTGATTAATATTTCCTTTTCAAAAAAAGACTCTATCATCTACTTTTCCATAGAAACGACCGTACTTTCGAATCCATTTTCTCGAAATAATTCCCTTTGAGTAAGAATTATAATTCAAAGTAAATTAAATAATCTGTACAGGCTTTCGTTCTGTCTGAGCAGGCCGCGAAGGAGTCCCTCTCTCTCCAGATCCAGAATGCCAACCAGATGGTCAAGCTCGAAAAAGACCCTCATGCAGCATTCGCCCTAATTATCGACGGAAAAGCGCTGACATATGCCTTAGAAGAGGATTTGAAGGCACGGTTTCTCGATCTGGCTGTGGATTGCGCGTCAGTGATTTGCTGCAGAGTCTCGCCAAAACAGAAAGCTCTGGTATGGTTATTTTGGCTCTTTTTAGGGTTTATTATGGGTTATTTTTATGTTTTGGCGCTTGTAGAATTGTGATATGACTTTTGTATAGTTCAGATCGTCTAATTAGTAGTTGGTACACTCTAGATGTGATGTAATCTTATAACATAGTGTGAATTAAGCCTAATTTTTGCATTTTTTTTTGTTTAGTTTACTTTTTGGGTATTTTTTAATTATTAATCATTTATTTAATAATGAAGGTGACGAGATTGGTGAAAGAAGGAACGGGAAAAACGACGCTGGCGATCGGCGACGGAGCGAATGATGTCGGCATGATTCAGGAAGCTGACATCGGCGTCGGCATCAGCGGCGTCGAAGGAATGCAGGTCTATATCCATAATCAATATTTGAATATTATTATTTGAGATTTTTTTAATATTATTATTTTTCGGTTTATTTTAATTTTTGATGTTTTTGATGATAGGCGGTGATGGCGAGCGATTTCTCGATTTCGCAGTTCCGGTTCTTGGAGCGGTTGCTTGTCGTGCACGGTCACTGGTGCTACAAGCGCATCGCTCAAATGGTACTTTTATAACAATTTCACTTTCATTATTCTAAATTAATGTTTATCTATCGGTGTATTTATTATATTCGTTTGAACGATCTCTACAGATTTGTTACTTCTTCTACAAGAACATAGCGTTCGGTCTGACGATATTCTACTTTGAGGCGTTCACGGCGTTCTCGGGGCAGTCGGTGTACGACGACTGGTACATGCTTTTGTTCAACGTGGTGCTGACCTCGCTCCCCGTCATCTCCCTCGGGGCCTTCGAGCAGGACGTCTCCTCCGAAGTCTGCCTCCAGGTATTGTTCAACAGAAATAATTCAGTCTTTGTTTGCTTTTTTTTGGGGAAATTTGCGGAAAGGTCCCTGTTTTTTAAGAAGTTTAGAAAAAGGTCCCTGATGTTAGTGTACTTTACTCTTTACATATGAGCATGGATTTTTTTGCAATTTAGCCATTATGCATGTTTTTTTTGTGTGCAAATTTCCCTGATTTTAATTAAATGGTATACAAGGTCAATGGAAATAACTAAATCATTCATTTTCTCTCTAGTTTTGTAGGGAAATTTGCAAAACAATCCCCTTCATTATGCTCATGCAAAAAGAACCCTATATTCTTAAGAAAAGTCACGTGGACTTTTTTGAATTCTCTTAATAATAAAGTTCTTTCTTATTTTTTGGCAAAATTCCCTTTTCTCGAGTCTTCATCGACATTAGAAAACAATAAAAATGGTCAATTGACAATAAAACCAACTAAACTCGCAACTATCATCTTCCTTCCTTTTTACAGTTCCCGGCTCTGTACCAACAAGGCCCGAAGAACCTGTTCTTCGACTGGTACCGCATCTTAGGCTGGATGGGCAACGGGCTGTACTCGTCGCTCACCCTCTACTTCCTCTCCGTCTCCATCTTCTCCTCCCTCGCCGCCTTCCGCCCCGACGGCCACACCGCCGACATGTCCGCCGTCGGCACCTTCATGTTCACCTGCATCATCTGGGCCGTCAACTTGCAGATTGCTTTAACCATGTCGCATTTCACGTGGATCCAGCATTTGTTCGTCTGGGGGAGTATCGGGAGCTGGTATTTGTTTCTTTTGGCGTATGGGACGGCTTCACCGCTGATATCGGGTAAGAAATTATTTATGTATTATATTTACTCTTAGGAAACTACTTGTATAAGCAAATGGTCTCATAGCATAGTGGTTGAGTATCTTGATTGAGATACACTCCCCCGTACAAACAAATGTTGGATCCAAGTGAAATGTGACATTGCCAGCGCGATCTGCAAGTTCACCGCCTCGAAACGGGCACACCGCCGACATGTCCGTCGTGGGAACGTTCATGTTTACGTGTATTATCTGGGCGGTTAATTTGCAGATTGTGCTTCGGATGTCGCATTTCACGTGGATCCTGCATTTGTTCGTCTGGGGGAGTATCGGGAGCTGGTATCTGTTTTTGCTGGCGTACGGGACGGCTTCACCTTTGATTTCAGGTAAAATTTGAAATGTGTTTGTGTTATTATATTTACCACCTTACTGAAACTACTTGTATAAGCAAATGGTATCATAGCCTAGTGGTTGAGTATCTTGGTTGAAATATAGTGTATTAGGTTTTGGAAGGGGTAAGTTTGATATTTGTGTTTTGGAACGGTAAAAATATGACATTTCGTAGTTTCAGAAGGGTGAATATGGAAACCCCCCCATTAGTCTCTTTTATGATATTTATATATGATTATTCATTATTTTTTATTATTTTTCAGGAAATGCTTTCCATTTATTAATTGAGTCATTAGGCCCTGCGCCGATATATTGGATCGCGACATTCTTAATAACCGCGTGTTGTAACATCCCATATTTGGTCCACATATCCTACCAACGTGCAATGAACCCGTTGGACCATCATGTTATCCAAGAAATCAAGTATTACAAAAAAGACGTGGAAGATTTGGATATGTGGAAACGTGAAAGAAATAAGGCGAGACAGGAGACCAAAATTGGATTTACGGCGAGAGTCGATGCGAAAATAAGGCAATTGAAAGGAAGGTTGCATAAGAAGATTCCGAGTTTGACGTCGAATCAGATGAATCAGCATAGTAGTGGTTCGAGTTAGGGTTTTGGGTTTTTTTTTTTTTTTTTTTTGAGGTTTTGTTTTTGTATTGAGGGGTTGGTTTATGGTGTTCTTGTTATTAATTGGTTTTGGTATATGGGCACAATGGGTGTAAATTAATTATAGTTTTGAGGGGATGGGAATTGAATAGGTGAGAATAATCCGTGTATATTTACAGATTTTTCTTCTTACTCTTTTTGTGATTTTGTTAATTTTTGTCTGTATGTTTAATTCCTTAGTTGTTATATAATTATATCACTGTCATAAAATAATACATGTATTTATAAGTAAATAACATTTTGTGACGGAGAAGCAATATATATTTTTAATAAAAGAAAATGTATGTATAACAAAAGGAAATATATATTTATGTATTTGTATCAAAATTTAAAACATTATAAGATGATGTAGTAGAGTTATAAAAGGTAGTACTTTGTAACTTCATAGCCACCATAAAGTAACATAATTATAACACAACAGATAACAAAAATACCAGAAACACTATCAAAAGGATATATTATATATATCTAGTACTAAAATAGTATATATAAAATAATAAAATCCTAGGCTGGGTCAAGGATGGGCTTGGAGTGGATTACGACAGTCTCGATGGATGATAAAATTTTGGATATATTACTGTTGTCCTATCATCTGCGAAAATTACCCATAAACGAACTCGCGGTGAAATTATAGCAACAATTACGGTTGAAATAGTGAAAAAAACCGGCGCTATAGCGCTATTTGGATAGTGTTTTTTTTATTTAGACCCGAAATTGATTAACCCGAACTCAATCCAATAAGTAATTAAATCCAAACCCAATGGGTAAATAAACCCAAACCCAAAAAAAATAAAACACATTTCTTTCTCCATAGGCAAACGAAGGCAAAAAAATGATAAAGACAAAAAAAATGATTAACCCAAACTCTACCTTTCTAAAATGATGAAGTTGATTCATCATGTTCATCCGAAGATGATGAAATAATGAATGCTAATTTCTCTTCATCCGAAGAGTAAATAATTCGTTTAAGTATTAATGTTTATTTTGGATAATTAAGTATTTGTTTGTTTATTTTAGATAATTAAGTTTTCATATGTTTATTTTATGTAGCATGTTTAAATGTGGACAATAAATTTTGTGTGGTGCATGTTTAATTATGGATTCTTGTAATATCTTTATTTATGGTGGTTTTAATTTTGATTTTTATATTGAATTTTGATTCTTGTACTATGAGGTCGTAGTGACGCAATAGCATCCGCTATCGCGATCCGCTAGAAAAATAACTCAAACGCTATGGACCGCTATATCGCAATTTAAGCCATTCAAAAATATCTTTATATATATAGAACATGCATAAATATATGTACTTCTATGAACATGAAGGAAACCTAGATCCACCTATGACGAAATGCACATGACGCACAAATAAATATGTCTGTTTAAGATGGTTGGTAAGTTGGCAGTTCGCTCACATATAAATCATAACTAAATTTAGAAATTTATACTAAGGGTTAATTAAATTGTTACATTTTTTTGAAACTATTATAATGATGCCCAAAAATATATAGATAAAGTTCTTATAATACAAGGTTATTTTTTTATCAACTTTGTGAACTTATATGTTATGATCTAAAATATGCAAAAAAAGGAATAATTAAATTTGGACATTTATAACAAATAGGATGATATATTGGTTATCAATATATATTAAAATAAATTTCAATAACGTTCGGCTAAATACATAGATTAATATTTGGATTAAATAATATAATAATGATTTATGACCACATAAAATAAGAAATGAGAATATTTGATTGCCATGTAGGATGATGGTTGGAACAAAGAAGATCATATGTTTCCTAAATTATACTTTATTTCATGGATTAGAGTAATTTCACTTTTCCATACCTTTAATCCGAAATATTTCATTTTTGTTCGGCTGTAATAGATCTTATATTTCTCTATTCCATCTTATTAATACGTGAGCCAATCAGACACTTAAAGAGTTGATATTAAGTTGGACTATATGTGTACATCTGATTCAAATATAATCCATATCACTGATTTATTCACGAATAGATCAGTATAATGTAAACTATAGTTTTCGAAAGTTCATAGTGTATGTGAACTACGTAGAGAATATATTAGAGGCGAAATAAATATGTCAATCATTGAAAGTGGTATACTAAAGATGAACGAAAAATATATCAATCAATATAGAATAGAGTAAATCGATAGTATATCACGTATAATACACACTAAATATGGTTGTAATTTCATCGAGTCAGTCGGGGCGAATTACCTAATATTTCTAGGGTTGGGAGTCTGACGAATACTTAATTTGGCCAATAAATAATGAAAATAACATGATTTCGGTGGTTGAAGTAATTAGATGCCGACTTAAATGAGATTTGACATAATTAGAGGCCATGCATATTAAATTAGAGTAAATGAATTTCCTGGTTTGAATATATCGTTTTGTTGCTTGATTTGGCGTAAAAAAATCAATTCGCATTTGAAGATATATTCTCCGGATTGACTGGAGTATGGGTTTACAATTCGAGTTGGTAGTCTTTACTATTGAGCCCACATGTTAGATCATGCATTAAAAACATTTCATATGAATGCATTATTCGGCTGTAAAAGAACAATTAATTCTTTAGATGTGAACTCTCAAGACTTCATCTCAAGCTGGTGGGTACGAATTAACTATGAGTTCTGCCTACGGGTTTGTTGCAAGAAAAAAAAAACTATTAGTTCTGCATTTTTTTACTGAGGCCCCTGAATTTTACTAAATTCAATTGAATAAAATAAAATAAAAATTCAACTGGACGAAATTCCATTCAATATGCTTATAAAAATCATGTGAGAGTTTAAGAAGCTCAACTTGCAGTCAGTATTCAGGGAGAGTATATATTATTTTGAATTTACCAAAATATTTATGAATTTAATTATTCTTGTTTCTTGAACTTATTTCATGAAATAAGAGTCAAATAATTTGAAAAAAATATATAGATTATTAATTTTATTATATACCTAATAATGAAACACATTTATAATGTTATATATATATTTTTCATGAAATAAGAGTCTGATATTTTTCATGAATTAAGAGTTGGATAATTTGCAAAAAATATTGGTTGTTAATTTTATTATATATGTTATACTGTAAGACATTTATAATGTTTTGTGTATATTTTCTTTGTTGTAGAACTAAACTTGTTTCGCACATAATAAGTCTCATCATGGTAAATGATTGGTTATTTTATACAAATAACAATTTAACAGTTAATGTCTCATCATGCTAATGTTATTAATTTTTATTGACTAAAAAAAATGATTATTTTTGACAAATGTGTAAACAACTTGAAGAAATGAATCTTGCACGTTTCCTCAATGAATAACAAAATACTACAAAAATAATCAACAAAAAAAAAAACTATCACACAATCAATAGTTCAACAAATGAGCTCAAATAAAATCACAAAACGCACGTAAGCAGTTGTATTTGTGAGAAACACGTTGGTTATATTTCTAAAAATCTAACTAAAATAAAAATTAAATTAATGCAACAAATAAAAAAAATTTAAATGAGACAGGTTTGGTGTAACTATATAATCAAGATTCAAATCGCAACTGCCCTAAAAACATATTGATACCTTTTCGTACTCGGTGTCCAAGATTTTACATCTTGAGAAAACAAAAAAAAATGCGTAATATTATATTATACATAATTTAACTTAATTCATTTTTTCAATATCACATTAAGTATGTCATAATATTTTATAGTTTCCATATTAGTATAATAACTTCATAATGAAATTACACTAAGCAATGATAGTTGCACCATTTGTTTGAAATCTATTTGTATTTATTAAATGGAATTCAATTCATAAATTAAAATTGAAGTGAATATATGATCATCAACTGTTGTTGTGCAATAAATAAAAAGTTATACATAATTTAATGCACAAAATATAATGCAAGACACGTGCATAGCATGTGCTGCAACTAGTGTGTATATATATATATATATATATATATATATATATATATATATATATATATATGTATTTGTATCAAAATTTAATACATTATAAGATGATGTAGTAGAGTTATAAAAGGTAGTACTCTGTAACTTTATAGCCACTATAAAGCAACATAATTATAATAAGACAATAGATAACAAAAATACCAGAAACACTATCAAAAGGATATATATCTAGTATTAAAATAGTATATATAAAATAATAAAATTCTAGGCTGGGTCAAGGATGGGTTTGGAGTGGATTACGACAGCCTAGATAGATAATAAATTTTTTGGATATATTACTGTTGTCCTATCATAAGCTATTTAAAACAACTGATTTATAAATATATTTAAATATATAGAACATGCATAATTATCTGTACTTGTATGAACATGAAGGAAACCTAGATCCACCTATGACGAAATGCACATGGCGCACAAATAAATATGTCTATTTGCTATTGGTTGGTAAGTTGGCAGTTCGTTCACATTTCAATCCTAACTAGTTAGTACATACGACTATCTTAAAATCAATTTAATTAAGACTATAAAAGGACGAAACGAGTCCCTACTAATCATTATTATGAATCTGCCGTCTAATTTCTGTTCAATTATTAAGTTAGGTGGGCCGTCCACATTGAAATTGTAAAAAAAAAAAACAAAAAAAAAGAACTAGATGAACAAATCCAAATATTTCTATATGAATTCTACATGATTATATGCATATAAGCTCAAGTACTAATCCCGTTGGACTCGCCGTTTTGATTGGTTGGCATTGCATTACCTTACCAGTTGCCCAAAATCTGACAACCGCATGTTAAGCTGATCCAGCTTTGTTACACACACGTATTTATTCATAGAATAATGAATTTATATTATAAGTTAAATGCTTGTTCAACTGACCTTCCTAAAGTACTATCAAATGCGAACAAGGAGACAAAGCAATCAATACAAACGATTACTAGATCAGATTATGGGGCTCTGTGCATTTTGAAGAAAAAATTATGATTTATCAAGCAGCAGAACAACTAATGAACAGTAAATACAGCTTCTAATAAACAGCGCGGCCTAAGACACCCAAACCCAATCATAAGACATCTTTGTCCATACTCACTAAGAACCCAAAAGTGAATTTTATGTTTTATTATAAAAATTAATTAGGCTATAAATAATTAAATATTTAATTTGAAATAATTTATAGTATGTATAAAAATAAAATATAGTCCCAACACAATTGAATGAAAAAACATTTAAAAATTCCAAAAAAAGATGTTAAGAGATCACTAAACAGAAACCTATTTAAAAACAAATTGAATGAAAACCTATCTAAAAGCCCCATCAAAACAAAATTTAAATGTCCAGCAATCATTTTGGACCCCTAATTAATATAAAAAGTAATTTACATAGATTTTTTTAGCAACCTCAGATTACAAAACAGAGATATAATATAAAATAAAATAAAATACAAACCTACCAAAATTCCAAATTTTCAAAACATAAAACTACAAATAATGTTGTTCTCCATTTTTACTTCTATTTCAAAATCCTAATTTACTTCCCCAGCTCCTCTAGTGAGCATCTCCTTATACCTCATAATAGAATTCATCCTTTGAAGCCTCAACTGATTCTTAAACTTGTTAATAAAATCATCGGCCTTAGCATCCACCTCACCGTCCTCCTCCTCCGCCGGAGCGGCCAACTCCGGTGATTGCCGGGGAATCTCCTCTGCCTTGAAGTGGTCGAAGGCCGATTTGTCGCTGGCGGATTTCTTCATGTGCTTTACAAGCTTTTCTTTTGGAGGCATTGCGTCGGAGCGGGTCCGCTCGATGTGGTGCTCTTGCTCATCATCTGAAACTCAAAATAGAATATTGACGGTTAAAAGTAAATAATAGTGAGAAAATGTTGTATGACATGACCAAAGAATAATGATATGATAACTTGATAAGGTCTATATAGTGTAAATATTACCATTAGAGAGTTAATTGAAGAAGTGATATTTAGATAAATAGACATTATCATGTTGTTATCATGCTTTATGGTCATGTTGTGTGACATTTTTTTTTTGTTATTGAAGGCAAATAGTTATATTGTTTGATAAAAATGTAAGTTGATATGAGGGATTTTTTCTAGCAATTTTGATTTTTCCCCAAAAAATCCCCATTATATTTTGTTTCTGTAGAGAAATTATGAATTAATCACGAAAAATAACAATAGTTCAATAATAATAATAATTCAAAATACAAACCTAAATGCGACAGAATCGGTTCGCTGACCGGTTCCGGATCGACAGACTCCGTCCGAGCCTGAACTTCGCCGGAAATAAACCGCGAAAAATCAAACGACCTGAGCCTGTCCAAAACAATGGACGGCGCACGCGTCAGCCCACCGCCGCCCCGTTGATCTCTCCCAGCCGGAACCGGCTCCTCCGCCGACTGCACGACCTCCCTATGCTGCCCCTGATCACCGGAGATAAACTGAGAAAAGTTGAACGATCTAAGCCGACCCAAAACCAGGGAAGGAGCTCGTGCCAACGGAGCTCCTCCGTTGGCACGTTGGTTATTATCTCCGGCGGCGGAGGAGTGTTGGTGGTGGTGGTTGGATTTGGAAGTGACGGCAATGGTTCCGATGACGAGGTTGAGAAGGATGAAGAAGACAGTGGGCGTGAACCAGCTGTGGACTACACTCCACAACGTCGGTATGGTTTCCTCTAGCATTTCCCTGTTGATGGTTCTTACTAGATTTCCTCTTCTTGTTAGGGTTTTAGTGAAGCTCAGTAATGGCTACAGGCAAGAGAGAGGAAGTAAAGATGACGAAGATGGTCTAATTTAAAATGATGAAGAGATGCTCGAGTCCTCCAGAATGGGTGATATTTATGTCACGTAAAATGTGATAATATGGAAATGGGTTGAATGGTTCTACAATGTTAATTCTAGAGGAGTTGGGAATGGAACACTTGGCGAATGGAGAAGAGAGATGGAAGTGCACATGGAGTGTGGGCAAAACGACGAATGAAGTGTGTGGTGGGAAAGCAAATGTGGGCAAAGCAAAGCATTGAAGTGAAGGCCCCGCCTTGTCTTTTCCATTTTTTAACGAGAGAATTGCAAAGAGTCCCGATATTGCGCGCCCTGGTTGAGGACGTCCTGCGCGCGACTGCTGACTGCCGATATGACAGACGTCACGTCAGTTAAAGAACGACGGAAAAATGACAGATTTCAGTCCCAAAGCCTCCCATCTGAATTGCAGCATCTAGAACACGACATCATGACTGATGCAAGCTCGGATATGAAAATAGCACACAGCGACACAAATGATATATAGATGATGTATAATTCAAAAACAAATAATATATAGTTCAGACAAGCAAAACAATATATATAATTCAGATCAAAACAACATATAGTTGGTATATCATTTTGATAAAACAGTATATATACCCAGCGACACAAACTGTATATAGATATTGCATAATTCAAACAAACAGTATATAGTTTAGACTATCAAAACAATATACATAATTTAGATCAAAACAATATATAGTTTATATACTATTTTGATAAAATAATATATATGCTTCAGATCAAAACAGTATATAGTTCAGACAAATGGTATATAAATATATAGCAAATATATAATTCAGACAAATGGTATATATATCAGTATCCGTTCTGTTAAAACAATATATATAATTCAGACTAAAACAGTATATAGATGGTGATATAACAATTTATAATTATACATAGTATTAAACGGTATATATATTTCAGTATTCTTATAGCAAGGGTGGCGCGTCAGAGCGACGGAAAAATGGAAAATCACGAATTTTTGCCCCAGACCTGTCGCGCACAGTTACAGGTCGCGCCCAGGGAGTCCCCAAACAGGACGTGATTTCCATTTTCCCATTTGTAAATTCAAACCCTACATCATATCTAATTTGGAAAATAATAGATCCTTACATTAGGTGGCATTTCGCAGGATGGAATAAGAGTGAAAGAGTGGAAGAAATAAGTAATTTTAGCCGAACAAGAGCAGAAGAAAATGAAATAAATGGATGAAAGAGTGGGATTTCTTTCTTCCATGAGAGAAGTGGAAGATATTTATTCCATGAAATAAGCCAAAATTTAGGATAAAAATATATCTTTTTCTTCCACCTTGAGATGACATGACACTAGCAATTAATCATATGTTTCTCTTTCTTCTTTCTTTCTTTCGATTTTTTTTTTTTTTTTTTGCAAAAAAATATGGATGAAAAAACTATCAATTTTCGATAATAATTTCATGAAATCATAGATTTAAAATATGCAAATGATTGTACTCATTTTTTTCTATCTAAAGAAATTCAATCTTCCTATATTTTTTAAATAAGTTTTTATGTTTCTTTTATTATTGTATTTTTAATAGAACATTTGTGTTTTTATATTTTCCATCTTATTTAATTAAAAATAAAAAAAAAATACAAATTAAATTAATAGAATAATAATTAGAATAAGGGTATTGTAGTAGTATGAATTATTTATATTTTTTAAACCAATTTTTTATTTCACGAAACTTGCCGAACAATGATTGAATAAAATGCAATAACTACTTTTCTGCTCCTCCACTCTTCCACCTTTCACCGAACAAGCACTTAGTGAAAATTGAAAATTGAAAAAGAAAAGAAAAAGAAAACCTCTATTCTAATTATTTTAGTTTTTTTTTTTTTTGAGATGTAACGTATGGTTTGAGAGAATTTGCTAAAATATGTGTTAAATAAAATTGTGTTTATGAGAACTTGACCTCATAATGTCTTGGTCTATATATAATATGATCTACCAACTAATACACCATTTGCTAGTTATTTTAGTTTAAATTTACAAAAAAAAAAGAATTGATCTGGAAAATATACTCAAATAAAATATTTAAGAACAAAATGGAATATTCAGTATTATTATAACTATAGTGAATGAAAAAGAAAAACTAAAATGAAAGGAGAAAGTCAAGTCAACAGATATGATTTTATAACTAAGATGAAAGGAAAATTTGAGATTAAAACCCTGCATTATACGTAAATTACAAAAATAAATCCTTACATTATTGAAAAAAAGAATAGCTCTGTTCAATTTATTTTAATTTTAAATTTTCACAACAAAAAAAATGATTTGGAAAATAAAATGTACAGTAAGAATATAAAATATGATTTTTGGAAATTAAAACTATGAATTCAGTAGAAAATATGAAGTATACCGCGTTAATTTCCGTATAAGACGCAGATGCATTAGACATGTGAAGCACGTCGCTATAATCACACCATTTAGTTTAGTTTAATCTTTAATTAAAATTTTAATTAACTAATACCTTGGATTTCATGTGCCATTAATACTGTGATTAATATAAATTAAAAAATATTCATATCTTCATTTGATCAAATAATTTTCTCTTAATCTTATTTGTAAATAGTAAATACTTTATTTTAATACAAGCTTGGATGTAGGACTTATGAGCCTACTCCAATTATTCATTTTTTTTTCCTCTTAATTAGAATATAAAAATCATGCTGTCTAAAATCTAGCTGTGACACTGATCAGCATATAATGTTTTCATGAAATTATAATTTTCTTTGCAACAGAAAACTTATGTTGGCATTTGGGTTGAGAGTTGTAGGTAATTAGGTTTTAGGGTTAGGTTTAGATTAGATTTAGACTGATGGGAACAAATATGTTGCAGAATAGCGAGTTGACTAGACTTAGATTTGCCGACCAAACAATCCAACAAGATTGTAAAAAAAAAAATCTCAGGGGTCAGTGATATTAATTAGAATATTTTTAGTAATTTAAACCTTCAATATTTGAAAAAAATAAATGTTCAACAGAATCTTTAAGAAAAAACACTATCATATGATTAATTTTAATACATTGTTTTTTTAATATAATATGTAAATAGTATATTGTCATACTATGTTTATTTAAACCTAGATACTTAATTTTTCAATCCCCAATTCACTACTCATTTTTTGAGATTTTTTTTTGAGAAAATTTGGAGGGGGCTTAAAATGCCCCCCTTCACTATTTAATATTTATAATCATATATATTGTTTTGTACTATCTTTTACCACCTATACTATATACTATTTGTACCCTTTTATATATATATATATATATATATATATATATATATATACTATATTTTGGAAGATTCATATATGTTGATTTTAGTACACAATAACGAAGTTTTATAGAGAATGTGGAGTTATGACCCTCCTCCTCCTAATATTTCCGACTCAATAGTATATATTATAAGAGTTAAGTGAATAAAAATTTAAACCCCCCCCCCCCCCCCAACACAGACCCCCCATATATATTTTTTCATTTAAAACATCTTTTGTTTTAATGATTTTATGTACATTTGATGATTTATATATTATTTTTTGATTTTATGTATAATGTTTTGTGTTATTAATATACTAATATGTATAATGTTTTGTGTCATTTATATACTATTTTTATATTTAAATGTTGTATTTTAAAATCTATATATTTATTTTGGTAGTTTCATATATTATTTTTATATATTTGTATTTCAAAAAAAAAACAACACTACAATCCTTATTGTTGGGTCATTTAGCTTCTACGGTCGCATTAATTTTCAAACTCATAATACTTGGGCAGAAAAACCAAATTTTAATGAAGCAAATAATGGGCTAGGTTTACAAAAATAATTTGGACTTGGAAATTAATCAAGCAAAAAAATCAATCATAGAAATTCCTCTCTTTCTTGGATCAAATTGAGAATATTTGGGCTTAGAATTAAATGGAGAATGGACCTCTTACCTTTAGGGGCTTGAAATCAAGTTGGGCTTTGAACTAACCATTTCACATAAACAATTTTTCTATTCGAATCAAATTGGTAGAATGGAACTCCCTTGATTTTCATTAATAAAATAAAAATAGTGCATAAAGCCATGAAGAAAAAAATATTATAAACTTCTCATGACGAATATTTTTTATATAAACTACTCTATTCTTCTTCACGGGATCTCTTTCTCTGATGGAAAACGATTGTGTTATCATTATGCATGTGACCCATTTATATACACATCACAAAAAGGTTCTATAATCTAATAAGATTAGAATATAAATGAAGTCCTTTAAAAGAGATGTTTTCACATACTCGATTTATCTATATTGAGATTTTTATGATACAAAATACGCCATCTTTATATAATAAATAAATACTTAATTATGTGCAAGCATATATATTGGGGGTGAACTACATGCGATCATATGTTTCGTTCTTTTTATAATGACTCATATGCTATTTTTAAATTTTAAATTAATCATACTAAATGCAGGGTTCGAACAGCTCACCTATGAAAATGTGGAGTTAATATTATACCATTAAATTATCCTAATGCTATTATATATGAATATGACAAGTTCTCGCCATGTTCATAGCGCGATATTTACGACAATGAAATAAATTATGTACTAACTTTTATACCCATCACAATAGATTAGTTGTCCGCGTTGACTCTACATAATTGTTGGTTTTTCCTATTCCCTTGTGCATCACATTCTAATAATATGTGGAGTTAATATATGAAGTTTTTCCTATTCGCTTTTTGTTAAAATAAAAAATATATTGTTTGCATTCTGTTTGACTTAGAAAAATCATTGATTTATTCAATTGGAGCTGTATGAGACTGCCTCCGTTTTTTTTTTTTGGAGAAACCCACATGCCAAATGGGTATACATACATATAGTAATATGTGCATTATATGACTTTTTTTTTTTGAAGCGGCAAAAAAAAATTAATAATTAATAGAATAGCCTAATTTTGAAAAAATTTGTAAAAGTGGCCGTTTTGCTTAGTCACTGGGCAAAACTGAGGTAGTTTCGCCCAGTGATTGGGCGAAACTGGCACTGTTCACACTGTTTCGCACAGCCACCGGGCGAAATAGGCATTGTTCCGCCCAGTCAAAATTTTTTTTCGCCATCTTCCGCCCAGTGAAATATTTTTTTTTTGCCAATTTCGTTTTTTTAGCTAAGTGGGGGGAAAATGAGAAAATAGATGTTCCGCCCCGTCATTGGGCGAAACTAAATCAACTAATTTTTTAAGATAAAAAAACCTATTTTTATAGACTAGGTCTATAAACATTTGCATTTAATTATGGGATATATTATTAATTTATTACAGGGACAATAAAAAATGAATAGTGCTTGTTGATAACGTAACATTGGAAGATATATTTTTCAAGCTTCTCGTGTGAAAAATATCTGTTATGTTCCTTATTTCTTCAATATCTTTATTTATGTAACAATATTTTGTGAGAGCAACAGACAAATTATGCATATATATTTATTAATTAAATAAAAAAAATACTAATGTGATTTGAGATTACAATCATTTAATTAACAAATGCACTCAATTAGTTGGATTATGAGTTTTCAATTATCTATATGTCATTATTATATATGCAAAATTCTAGAGAAAAATGATATGAGTATGTCTCTAATTGATTCTTTGGTAATATAAATGAAATATTTTGGAACAATTTTTACTGGCAAAAAAAAAAAAATTCACTCTATGGAACTGGCAATTTTTTTTTTGAACATTGCATGTTTTGTGAACAGTGCAAAATAAAAAATAAAAAATTTGACTAGGCGAAATAGTGTGAACAATCTGGACGAAACTGTGTTCGGCCACTTTTGCAAATATTTTCAAAACTAGACTATTCTCTTAATTATTTTTTTTTGCCACTTAAAAAAAAAAGTCACATTATACATATGATTTCGAAAATCTAAAATAGTTACATACATATAGCAAACTTTGGCATAAAATTTATTATTTAATTATATGACAAAGATTTTAATCTTAATGCATATATTGAGATACTTAATTAAGTATATCTAGCCCTTCTTTATATATTTATAAATTCGCTCTATATATATATAAACAGAGAGATCCCTTTTATCACTTAGAAACTTAGTGTCTTTCAAAATGATATTCAAAAGGGAAGTGTAAGAAATTAGAAATCTTGAATTTATGTTGAGTGCTTCCAAGAAAAATGGGGAATTAATAGACTTTTTTCTAAACTAGAACCAAAATGAAAAATATTTAAAAAAATAGCGTTGGTTTGGGATTATTTGCAGAAGTAGCTCATCCGCGCAGTTAGTGAATGAAACAGAAGTGGTACTGCCCAATGCCTGGGCGGAACAGTGGATTTTGTGTTTCCGCTACGCTCAGTTATAAGCAGACTTAAACACATCTTGTAACTCGACCTTTAAAACAATAAAAATTTGAATAGTTGGTACTTGTAACTATTCCTATAAAAAAAAATACTTATGAATAACACTGATGAGTGATGACACAATGAGTGATGACACAATGAGTAAAATATTTTCATGTAGAACTGAAGCCATCAGCTAGTGTACTATATTATTTTTGATGTATGTGATTTATTGAGAAATTTCATAGCAAAATGATTTTTTTAATCTCAATTATCTTTTTTATTCATAACTACTTATCTATTTATAACAACAAAATTCCAAAAAAATTCAAACAATCAAACAAAAAATAATATTTTCCAGAACTTTATAATTCTAGTATCCAAACAAACTTTGGAATTAACTAATTCAGAATTTTTTTCCTCTTCCATCTTATAATCCGTCTCTATTCTACTAATTGCACTTGCCAAACGGGCACCTAAATTAATTTACAAGAAGTCAAGAACACACGAGCATATAAACCGAAGATACTAATTTGTTTCATCTATCCTTAACTTTTGAAGAAAATCGATTGAACTTTTTAATCATGAAATATTTTAAATGATAACTGATAAACATGGAAATTAAAGAAAGTGATCTTATTAAGAGGCCCAACTAAAAAAATATGAGGGGGAAGTCAAACAAAAAGAATATTAACACAAGAAGATTGGAAAAGATTGAAAAACGTTTTAGCACGTTTCAGCATAAATTCTATATTTTAAGTTTTAATATGTTTTATGCATTTAAAAAAAAGATTGGAGAGATGATGCTAGTTTTTCCCCCCTTCAATTTAGACAAAATGTGAGTTTAATTTTTAGATTTCATAATCATGCATGCCATATATCAAGACAAAAACAAAGTCTAATAAGAAAAAAAATCTGAGAAAAATATTACATTTCAAAATATTAAAAGAACGTAAAAACTAGCTTATACCCAACAAAAAACCATTGTTGTCAGAAAAACAAACTATATTAATTATAACCTAAATGCATCATAACAAAATCCATATTGTCTATATTAACCATTATTCAAATCAACGTGGCAACATGGAAGCCATTTACGTGTATTTACAGTGCTCCATTTATATGTTCACCACTATATATATACTCCTTACCACTTATCATTTCATCACACAAAACATTAAAACCTTTATTCTAAGAAGCTAACTCTAGCTAGCTAGCCATGGCAAGCTTTTCTACCAAGTTTTTTGCATTTTTTATGCTTTCTATTCTCGCTTGCGCCTCTGTGCAAGGACAGCTCCTGTCAGAAACTTTATACGAAAAGACGTGCCCCATCTTCGTAAATATCGTGCATGATCAAATGGAGAAGGCCATTAAGAAAGAGAATAGAATTGCTGCTTCTATCCTCCGCATGGTGTTCCATGATTGCTTTGTTGATGTAAATGATCATCTATGTTTGTTGATAAGAAAAAAGATCTTCAATTCCTTTTTCCATTTGTAAGACATTAATTCATTCCTTTGTGAATCTTATTTTGAATATCCAGGGATGCAACGCTGGTCTCCTTTTGGATTCAGATCCATCCGGCAATTCAGAGAAGACCGCGTCGCCCAATGCTAACTCGCTTCGTGGATTTGAAGTCATTGATGCGATTAAAGCCGAAGTCGAAGCAAAATGTCCAAGGACGGTCTCATGTGCTGACATTCTCGTTCTGGCCGCTCGGGAAGGAGTGAATTTGGTATGTTCTAATGCGTTATATATCATCGCACGACAATATTTTCTTCTTTTTAAGTAGAATATACATGGTTAGATCATCTTATTTTCACTATAAATTTAGGTAGGAGGACCCATGTGGAAAGTGGCATTTGGTAGGAAAGACACAGTAACCGCGGATCCTGAAGGTGCGGACTCGTTTTTGCCTGGACCTGGATCGAGCCTTACTCAGCTAGTTGGATTGTTTCAATCCAGAGATTTCAGTCCAGAAGAAATGGTTGCTTTATCAGGCGCCCACACCATAGGCCAGGCGCATTGTCGATTCTTCAGCAACCGCATTCAGAACGATCAAAACATCGATCCCAGCTTTGCAAACGATCTCAGCCAGAACTGCTCCAAGGGCGATTTGCTTGAATCGATAGACTATCAGAGCCCAGAAAGTTTCGATAATAAATACTACGTAAATCTTGTGAACCAAAAGGGTTTGTTTCATTCTGACCAGGAGATCTATAATGGCGTGACTCTAACTCCAGCAGATGCAGAATTCTTAAGTCAGACACGGAAAAAGGTCGAACAATACAGCAAGGATGGGGATACTACATTTGCAGCCGAATTTGCCAGCGCTATGGAAAAGCTTGGGAACATGATTGATCTCAAATCGATAGAGACTGGTGAAATCAGGTCGAATTGCCATATGGTCAATTGAATAAATAGTTCAATATCCTGCTTTCAAGTTAATTTGGGGAGGATTAATTACTCAAGTTGTTCTTGTTTTTTCCTTTCTGTTTCACTTTCTTTTATATTTGCAATACTCGGTTCGTGCTCTTGATATAGTTCCTTTTTTTTATTTGTAATACTCGGTTCACGCTCTTGATCTCAAGCGATAAGAGTGTTGACTCTCAACTGCAGTCTATGCAAATTGTTATTTTTGTAATTGAACATTTTCATTTCAATAAATTCATGGCAAATTTGATTCTTTGGAAACAAATATGAATAAAGTACTAAGGAGTATATATGACATTTGCTTTATGTTTTGCAGGGCATACATGATATTTTGGGATTTTACAGAGGTACATGATATACTCTCAACTCACAACTCACTCTCCTACTCAGGAAATTACAAAATATCAAGTCGACAAAAAAAAAAAATTACATCTAAATTTTCCCATTCATTAACTTTTTTTTTTTTTAAGCTTTCGGAGGCGAATTACCTCACCGAGATTTCATTAAATAAAAAAAAATAATTTCTTTCAAAGTAGAGAAATAAGAAAATTATTTACACAAATATCAGAGAGAGAATAAATGATAAAGAAAGAGAGCAAATTAACAAAAAAATTACACATCTCTTTGAAAAATGAAAAAGAAAATATATATTTTCAACTGCCCCAATCGCAATAGATGACATACACAAAGCCCCCCAAAAAAAAATAACTTCCAACTTGCACTCTCAACTCGCAGCTCCCTCTCCTAATCAGGGAGTCCGCGGCTATCAAATCCACCAAAGCCATGTAAATTAAAATTCTGACAAATATCATTTTGACATAAAATAACAACATTACAAATCTTATTTTCCTTTTAAAAAACTAAACAAAACAATAACACATCTCAAACTTCTCCAAAAAATAAGAAAAATAAACAAAATGTATATTCTCATACACAAATCCCCAAAAATCAAGAACAAGTAACTCCCCACTCGCACTCTCAACTTGCAGCTCACTCTCCTGCTCAAGAAATCCGCAGCTATCAAATCCTTCAAAGCCATGTAGATCAAAATTCCAGCGGAAATAGAGTCAAGATAACAACAACATTACATAATTTAAATCTTATTTTCCCTTTATTAAACTAATTAAAACAATCACACATCTCAAAAACCTCAAAAAAAAAATGAATGAAAAAATAAGCGAAAAACATTTTACACTATGCCCAAATCGCAAGCGATGACATACACAAAGCCCCAAATAACAAAAATAAATAACTCCAAACTTGCACTCTCAACTCGCAACTCACTCTCCTACTCAGAAAATCCGCAGCTATCAAATCCACCAACGCCATGTAAATCAAAATTCCAGCAGAAATCGAGTCGAGAATTCCTTCTACAATTAAAGCTCTCGCGCTGTTCGCGTTGTAGAACGACGCTAGGGCGGCGCCGCAGCCAATCCCGGTCGGAGTTGTGATCGCGAAGAACGTCGACATTAGGATTTGCGACATGTTCTTGAATTGAGCCTGGATTTGATTGTTTTGATATTTGTGTTTTATATTGAATTATGGATATGAGAGAGAGAGAGAGAGAGAGAGAGGGGGGGGTATGCATTTTTGTTTTAAGTGAGACATTAGAATTTGCGAGATGTTTTTGAATTGAGCCTGAATTTAATATTTGATATTTTTTATTGAATAAAATTTAAAAATAATTTGATGAGGGTGTCATAGTCCAAAAAAAAAAAAAAATTGATGAAATGTTACTGTTAACACATGTAGGGGTAAAAAAATTCAATCAATTTATAGGGGTATTATGGATAATCCAAAAAGTGGATTTTTTTTAATATTCAGGAAAGTTAGGATTTTTCTTTGAGGACTCACGTAAATAATTAAGTTGCAATCTTTGGATTTAGTCATTAAGTTGCAATCTCAATAAAGTCACGGTCGTCTAACGATGCATTTATCCCGACTAATAAATATCAAATATCAAAGTACTAGAGTGAAATTTTTAAATAAAAAAAATAAAATATTTTAATTAAATACCTCGGCGATGCAACCGCCCAAAGCGAAGCCCTCGAAGAATTGGTGAAAAGAGAGAGCAGCGACCAACGGTTTTATTGTGCACGGACTTTGAGATACACCCAAAGAAAGACCGATAATTACTGAGTGGGATATGATTCCTAGCTCCAAAATCTACATAATCAATTTATTTAATCAAATTTTACAAAAAAAATGATCACTACCCAAGATATAATGCGGCTTTCATGATAATTTTTGGGACTATCTTGCTATTTTAATTTGGTACAATCCGGTTTCTGGGAAGATTTTGCTATTTTCTTCTTTTTTTGGGATGTACTAATTTGATATGACCCGCTTTTCTTTGTTCTTCTTTTAGTTTGAGCTATTTTAATTTGGCCCAAATTCATATATAGTGCATTTTTCTAATCTAATCAACAATGGGACGAAAATAAAATATAAAGAGAGCTTGTTAGTTATTTCATACAAAACATCTTTCTTTGTATCTTGCATAAAATTTAATGGAATACTTTGAAACAAAGAAAGATAATGACAATAATAGATTCAAAACAAATTCTTTTTTCTTAGTTTCTTGTCAGAAAAATATCTTTCAATTTTTATGCAAAATATGAAGATAAATTTTTCATTCACAAAATATTACCTGAGATACGACAACATGTCTTGCTTGCGAATCACCATTCATCTCATGAACATGATTATGATTATGATTATGGACATGATTATGGCTATCATGCACGTGAGCATAATCATGAGCATGCATTCCAATAATATGCATGTTCTTTTCATCTTCATGCTGATGATGATGATGATGATGATGATCAATTTCATGAGCAGGCTCCTCATGTTCTACTATAATTATTTCATCGACTGAATTAACTTCAGCATTAGATGCACTAGCTTTGTTTGATTCATGAGAATGCGAATGTTTTCTCTCGTAGAATTGTGTGGCCAAAAAGTCGAGCACTAATGTACCTAGATATTAATGGTTTGATTATATATACAATTAATATTTAAAACGTTGTATAAAAAATATTTGAACTAATTAGTTTTTAATGGGTTGTAGATTACTTAGTTACATAACTAATTCAAACTATTAAATACTCAAATCTAATTTAAGTTCCAAAGTTCAACATAAAAAATATCCCAAAACATATATACCGTCGCAAAATATTATTTTCCCATTTTGCATTCCTTTTTTTTCTTGCAGAAAAAAAATAGAATTATTTAATGCAAGTCTAAGTATACAAATTGTCCACATGTCAAAAAAAATATATAATTAACCAGGAGTATTTTGGTCCAAAAATAAATAAACGTACCTAAAGCAGCTAACATTGCGACAAATCCAGAAAAAGGAAACTTCTTCCACGGAATTTCCGGTAAACAAGGATCCGTAAGTGCTTCTTCACTGTCTTTCAGCATGTGCACAAATCCAGTTGCCAAAATCACACCTACAACAAAACAAAATAATATATAGTATAGAAAAACAGTATATAAAACAATATAAAACAGAAAAATATTATATATAAAAATAGTATATAGTATAGAAAAACAGTATATAAAACCAAAATCGGTATAATATAAATCAAGAAGGCATATATAAAATAAACAAGTATATAAAAAACACAAACAATATATATAAACCAAAAATCGGTATAAAATCATGAAAACAGTATGTCAAATATATTTATTGAAAACTAACACAGGTTAAAAAAATTGTTCCACTTTTGAGAAAGCATAAAAATAATAATTATAAATTATTAAACCTGCTGCAAAGGCTTTGGTGAGAATAAAACCCGCACCCCCGCCGGTTCCTTCTAGAAGCTTCCATTTCCGGCCGAGTAACGGGATCGTGATGCCTAGAATTCCGGCGATGAGAATTGCGCAGATTGCAATGAGTTTCAATTGCAGGGCGGCCGGCTCATCGCGGCATTCTTCATTGGTAGCGTTTGAGGTACAGTTGGCTGTTGATGTTATTGATTCTGTATGGAAAAAAGGCAAGAAAAAGGAAGAAAATAAGAATATAGATAAAATATTTAGTTTCTAAGAATGTGGATGTTTTATTGTTTTGATATAAGTGTTGAAAAATGGTAGAATGTGATGGAATTAGTGCTAATTTGATACTATTTTCACATTGAACATCGCATGAGGCATATGAGAATATTAATGCACAAGACAATGTTTCTACATGTATTAATGCAAGAAAAGTATATAATGTAGCTATTGGTAAGTATTGCAAATAAAAAAAAATTATAAGATATATACAGAAATTACAAAATTTACCAGAGAAATTGCGAAATTGACTGATCAGGCGAGTGAAAAAGAGAGACGAATCCAGACCCTAACCCAAAACGTCAAAATTCAAAATCAAATTAACACTTCATAATAGCAAGAATTCATTTAAAAAATAAAAAAAAAAGCAAAATGAATCCAAGTGTACGCATACCTCAGAGAGAGACATCAAAAGGAGCCAAATTCTGTTGATTTTCGAATTCAATTGGGGAAAAATAGCTTCTTTAAATACTGAAATGATTTACTTGAGAATTATGATCGACTTATAAGAGTGCAAGTCGAAGAGAGCGAAGAGAAGAAGAAAGAACAGAGGTTGAGCGGTCTATTAAAAAAACAAGTAAGAAAAAAGTCTTCACGATTGTATAAACCAAATCTTTCATTAAATTATCAGACCACCTAAATCTACATAATTAACATCACTTAATTATTTATTAACATCATTAAATAAATATTCTACAGATATACAAACATTTAATCCATTCTGATACCTGACTAAAAATATATATTATATCATTTTTTTTAATAAATAACGTAGGAACTTTCTAACAAGTTATATCATTTCAGACTAAAAATATATATTTTATCTATGAACCCTCCTCGAATTCATTCAAAACATATATATTTTATCATTTTTGACAACTAACTTTATATCATATTTCTTGGTTGCCCTGTGCTAATCATTTAGTGCTAAACCAGAACCATTCACAAACTCCAATCTCATTAAATAATAGTACTAAACTATCAAAAGAGAATGTCGTCATAACCAAATCGGACGGCCCACATCACGCAATATTAAATACATGGGTCAACTTGGATTCTGGACCGTCCGATCGAAACAGGGAAGAAATCAGATGAAGTAAGGATGTCGACACTATGACTGTCATCGTCGACAGATCGAATTATATTATGCACGTAATCTAAGTTGTTATGCAAAACTAAAGCGGCATGTGTTAGCATGCCAGCATGAATTATAATAATGTTAAAAATAATTTAACACATCACCATAGTTACGGTAAATAATAATATATAGTTGGAAAAAAACAAAGTAGAACATAATATTAGATGAAAGAGGACGTTAACAGGTGACGGATCTTAATAGGAACTAGACTGTCTTTTTAAGATTTTGAAGTTATAGTATATATATGTGATTAAATTAGCGTATTTTGTATATAGAAATTGAAAATTATGTATATATCGTGTTCTTAGATTTTTGATGTATTTTTCACACTGCCCCTTCTAAATTTCAGGTCAAGATTCACCACTAATATATAATAATAATACTGAAGTAGCTCATATATCTATATTAACTTGAATGTTAATTGAATGCATTGCCAAAACAGTGTTTTTTTACAATTTGACAAATTATATGCAATCACGGTAAATAAAAAAATACCATGTAGATGTATCAGATAATATTAACAAGGATTATATGAATAAAAGCACATATGTTCAATAATACATGGATTCTAAAGACTGATGCAACATTTTCGAATAAACCTCACAGTCATTCAATCATCTATGAGGTTCCCAAATTCAAAATTTACCAATCGTGTCAAATACTTGAAGCCATTATTATACACTTGCAAAACTTGTCAAGAGATTCAAGCTTTTGCATCAAATGAGCACACAAAACTAACAATTCACAAAACACCACAAATAAATAAAAGTCCTCACATAAACAGACAAATGCTACAGAAAATTGTACAATTTAGCTCAAGTCCCCCACTTGTTTAGTTTCCATCATCTCCTAAATAATAATAAAACATATAAACCAACCATCCAAAAAGCCTCATCATAACCATCACAACCATAAAATCCTAACGTCAAACCTCACCTCAGCTAATAATAAAAACTTAAGAATCCCTAAATAACAACAATAACCATAACAACAATCATAATCATTTAACAAAACAACTACCTCACAAAACCCCTCAATTATTATTACTCTTCCCATACGGATGATATCTCCCCGTCCCTCTCCCCCCTCCTCCTCCTCCTCCTCCTCCTCCTCCACTATACCCGCCACCTGTCCCTCCTCCCGTCCCGCCACCTGTCCCCCCATACCCAGCACCATAACCCGCACCCCCATAACCCCCATAACCATATCCTGTTCCAGCGCCATACATACCTCCATATCCGCCATAACCCCCGTACCCGTAACCCGCGCTAGACCCGTACCCCGAAGGATATCCAGCTGTCGCATTCGCACCGTACCCGTACGCTCCTCTGCCCGCCGTGCCGTACCCGTACCCCGCAGCGGATCCGTACCCCGCGCCGGATCCGTACCCCGCGCCGTACTGAGAGCCGTACGATCCGTACCCCGTACCGGACCCCGATTGGCGGTACGAAGTACCGTACCCGTATGAGCTGCCGCTGTTCGACCCGCCGCCTGTACCGGACCGGCGGGAGTTGGAGGACGAGCTGTAGCTGGATCGCCCGCCGCTCGAGTTGTATTGCGGGTCCGATCTTTTTGGCTCCGCTTTCTTTATTTCCACCTGACAGGAAAAAAAGAATGTTATGTGATAAATTACTCGCTCTGTGTGTGTGTGTGTGAGAGAGAGAGAGAGAGAGAGAGAGAGAGACCCGTTTGCCAGCGATCTCATGCATGGTGCCGTGAGAAACGACCTTCTCAACGGCCTCTTCAGTCTCAAAGGTGATAAACCCAAAACCCCTGGATCGGCCCGAGTCCTTGTCCACCATGATCACGTGCTCAGTTATCGTTCCGTACTGAGAAAAGTGCTCCTTCAACTCATCTGTTCAAAAAATATTAAAAAAAATAAATATGTTAATAAAGGCCCCCTGTGTTATTCGAAATTGCAACAAGGGAGAAAAGAAAAGAAAAGAAAAGGATATTGTTGATGATGTCAAGATGGTCGAAAAGAGTTCATTTAGACCCATGTATGTTAAATGTTTCTATTTGTTTTACACCAAAAAATGCTCCTCCATATACATTTCCACAAAAAAATGAAAAAAGTAGTGATGAGAGGAGTGGGTTAATTATTCAACAAAGCCCCTGTGTTATCAGAAATTGCAACAAGGGAGAAAAGAGAGAGAATTTGGGCGTCAAGAAGGTCGAATAGAGGGTTTACGATTAGGGTTTAGACCGATGGATTGAATAATGTGTAAGGTCCTTTTGTCAATTTGTGATAAGTCAGGGTTTTTTTTTGCAATTTATGTATGATGTGAAGGTCATATAAGAAAAGATTACCTTCAGTTAGGCTGGCTGGCAAGCCGCCAACAAATATTTTTCTCGTTTTGGGGCCCACCATTTGTTGTGCTGATGGATCTTTTCTTGGTACCGTCCTTTTTACCTCCACCTTAAAAAATAAAAATAAAAAAATAAAAAACATATTTAGAAATTTAATCTTATGTATAATCTAGAGTTCAAATTATAAAAAATAGCAAAATAAGTACTAATTTTCAAAGGCCAGCTTTGTTGGGTTGGTTTAAGAATGAAGTTAAAGTGGGGCTCAGTTTAAGAAATTCGATTTTTTGGGGGGTTGGTTTAAGAATGTTATCTTGAAAAACAAGAAAAAAAGAAGTTTATTTAGAAATTTAAGCACATGCAGAACCTACAGTTCAAATAATTACATCCTATATTTTCTGTTATTTATGAAAAAAACCTATCTTTTGGAATACTAACATGAAAATACTTTCAAAGTTTCTATTTTCTGAAAAAACAGACTTTTAAAATACTAAAAAAACTAATGTTAATGTCTTATTTTCAAAACACCCTAAATTTACTGTTTTATTGCAATAAAAACAAATCATTTTTGAAATAACAGAGAAACAATATGCAAACGCCTTCCTGTAAAGGGTTTCTAATAAGTTTGAGAAAATACAAAGCCTTTTTTCTAATTTCCCAATTTTATTACTAAAAAAAATAAGAAATAGAAGAACGAAAGATAATTACCACTCTGCCATCGATGGAATGTTCGTCCTGAAAGATCCGGTCAATAACGGACGGATCCGCAAAAGTGACGAATCCGAAACCGCGTGGCTTTCTTGTGTGTTTGTCTATCATTATTACTGAGTCTGTTATTTCCCCGTATTTTGAGAAATACGCCCTAAATGTATCTGCATGAATAAAAATAAATAAATGGGAATAAGCTTGAATTAACCTCAATTGAACAGTTAGTTTTTGCATGAACTAACCTGAATTGGACAGTTAGACGTGAAATTTTTACAAACATAAGAATATAACAAAAATGATAATGAAAGAAGATCCAAAATTAAGTGAAGCAATAATATTAAGAAAGTGAAAGCATGCTATAAAATTGCTGAATTTAATAATCGTTGATTTAATATACTACACATCTCTTAAAATAAATTTTACTTTAGAGACAAGTACTTAATTAGAAAATAGTCATAAACTGCTACGTGATACATATTTTTTGGTCCATGAATGCAGAAAAAGGAAAGTAATTTAAGGGCAAATATACAAAATTTTTAAATTATTTGGGCTTACAGTTAGAAATCGAAGTTTCATACTGCATCATCTACATGTAACACGGTAAATTTGTATATTTGAATTACGATTTCTCTTTGTTGTTCATAAAAAGACGCAACTTTTATATGCAATCAAAATTCCCTCTTAGAATATTAGAATAAAACCAAATAGATCAATAAACAGAATATCAATTTTGTAAGAAAAATGAAACTAAAATCACTGAATGAAAAAGCAAACATACCATCTGTTGTTTCCCACGCAATTCCTCCGACAAAGATTTTTCTATAAAAACAGAAAAAAAAAATACACCGTTAATTACTCAGCCTATAATACTAAAACCAAACGAAACCCTAATTTTCCAACCAGAAAAGCTAGGAACTTTCCGAGACTTAAATCAAAGAAACTTCTTTTCTGATCAACTAACACTAACACCATAAGTATAACCAAACCAAACAAACCCTAATTTGTCCGAAATACTAACCCTATAGAACCAGAATCACTAGAAGCCGCATCCTTATCCTTAGCCTGATGGTTGTTGTCTACCTTAGAATCTACTACCGCCATTGCCGTACCTTCTCGTACCTTATCATTTCCCTCCTCTTCCTCCTCCTCGTACTCCTCCTCCTCCTCCACTTCCTCCTCCACCTCCTCCTCCACCTCCTCGTACCCGTTCATCCCGTTCTGCCCCTCCTCCATCTCTCCTAACCCTAACCCTATCTCCTCCAATCCCTCCTTTCCACAACTCCGAACGAGCTCGCTACTTCTCTGCTATGCTAGGGTTTTCTTTCCTTCTCTTCTTCTTTCTTTCTTTCTTTCTTTCGAGAGAGAGAGGCGGCGATGCGAGTTCGAGTCTGAACCGAAGCGATATCGATTCGAACCAAAGAGGGAATATCACGTATACCCTTCCAAAACCTCACAAATATCAAATTTACCCTTCATTCGGAATAGGAAATGTGCAAACACGACGCACGCGCTCTAGATATACTCTTATTTTTCATTTTATGTACTGTTTTTTCGTTTTATATACGGTTTCGTTATTTAATATATTTTTATTTATTATTTGTGTATTTCTTCTTCTTTTTTACTTTTATATACTGTTTTCCCATTTTTATATATTGTTTTCACTTTTTATATATATAATGTTATTAGAAAATAAATTATAAATATTTTTATGTATATAATTTTATTAGAAAATAAATTATATATACCGTTATTGGATCCCGTCGTGAGCGTCATGCTATAGTGCATCGTGCTGTAGCAGGTTCCATATCTAAATATCAAATTTGCCCTTTCTTCAAACTATCAAAAATATCAAACTTCACCGTTAGTTAGAACTAACAAATAACATATAAATTTACCATTTTGTCCTCAACAACATATTTTTTATAGTTTTAATTTAACGGTTTGAAAGGGCAAATTTGATATTTAGATATTTAGAAGGGTAGCTTTGATATTTGGAAGGGTATACGTGATATTTCTTCAATTGTCCGAAAGGGCGGTATGCTGTACCCTCGTCACTGTTTACTTAAACCATTCCATCCGTTGTTCTCATACTCATTATTACTTGTCAACGGAAGATTAACCCAGTCAAACTCACGCACCCATCGGAGCACGGTAACATCAAACAATACCTCGACTGCGCCCGGTTCACTCTAAACCGCACTGAATTACTCCTCCACACAAACTTAAACACCCAAACGCCAGGTCCACCCAATATATAAATCGTGGTTCTAGTTGTTTTCCCTTCGGGTTTTACCCGCCTACGTCAACCTCTCCTCCCATTGGTCCACCTCACTCTCCCCGCTGACCTGTTCCAATCACAACCCTCCACATCATCACACCAACTTCCAGCTACTTGTATTAAGTTTTCTCTCTTCTTCCTCTCTTTCTTTCTTTTCTTTCTTCACTGTGAAACAAAACTCTGAACAATCATGGCGAATAATTCGAGCTCAACTTCGAAGCCTTCTTCTTCCTTTCCAGTTCTCGTAATCTATGTAATAGTAGCTCTGTTCTTGCTCTTTCTCTTAGCCTTCTCTCCGGCCAAGCCTGCCCGGCCGAGCCGCCGTCTCAAGCTCCGGTCCAACTTCTCTTTGCCTGCTCAAACTGGCCAGGAGGAGCACCATCAGTTTGCGTTCGATCCGATTATAGCGGAGATCCAGAGGAAGAGGGAGGATCGGGAGTGGGAGAAGGCGCACGCGGCGGAGGTGGGGGTGGATCATGCGCCGGCGATGGAGGGCCAGCCGGAGTGGGAAGGTTACATGGATGCGGAGGATTATATCAACACTGAGAATCGGTTCAATGTGACCAAAAGAGTCGAGCTTTTGTTCCCCAAAATTGATGCGGATCCGGCTGATGGGTTGATTACTCTTGAAGAGCTGACGAATTGGAACTTGAATCAGGCTAGGCAGGAGACGATTCATAGGAGTAAACGAGACATGGATTTGCATGATAAGAACAAAGATGGGTTTGTTTCCTTTGAGGAGTATGAGAGGCCCAGTTGGTCTTGGCGATTCGACGGTGAGTTTTTAGGAGTGAAAAATGGTATATTTGGTCATTAAATGGTATATTGATTCATAAAATGGTTTATGTTTTTGTAATTTGTTGTTTAAACAGAGGAAAATGCGACGAATGATGGAATGGGTTGGTGGAGAGAAAAACATTTTAATGCTGCTGATTTAGACTCTGATGGCCTTCTAAATCTAACTGAATTTAATGAGTAAGTTCTATAATTTTACCCCTAAATTTGGTTAGTATTATTAGTTAGTATGTATAACCCTAAAAAACATGGAAAATATCCTATTAATTGTCTTATCACCATTTTAATGTATACAAAATTGAAATTATTTTGTAAATATTTTTTAATTTTGTTTTTATTATCTTATTTTTTTTCGATAGCTTTCTACATCCAGCTGATAGTACAAACCCTAATCTGGTTGACTGGCTCTGCAAAGAAGAAATAAGGTTCGTTTTTTTCAAACCCTAAATTTCTCTTTATTTATTTATTTCTTAGATTTTCACAGAATAACTTAATTTTTTTTCATTTATGAAATTCAGAGAGAGAGATAAAGACAAGGATGGACTGCTCAGCTTCAAAGAATATTCGGGCGGATTATTTTATTTAATTAGAAATCATGATGATTTTAGCTCCGATTCAAATTCTCATGAAGAAAATTACGGCGAAACAACAGCTAAAAGATTGTTTGATCAGATTGATAAAAATAGTGATGGGTATTTATTTATTTATTTTCATTATTATTTTCGTCTCATTTATTATCTCAAGTTGATAAAAATAATGATGGATATTTATTTGTTTTTCATTTTATATCAATTATTTTATTTTAAAATAATTTTATAGTGCAATTTTTATATATTCTTCATTTGTGTAAAGATTCTTTAATCAAATTGATGTTTCATTTTTTATTTTATATCATTTATTTTTTCGTTTTATTTATTTGATTATTTATTTTGTAAATTTGTTAGGTTTATGTCAGCAGAGGAATTATTACCTTTTATACATAATCTTCATCCTTCGGAGAAATTTTATGCGAAACAACAAGCTAATTATCTTTTAGGCCAGGTAATTTATATATAAAAATATATTTTTCACATTTTAATAATTTATTAAAAAATAAAAACTATACTTTTCATTTTTTTTTTTTTTGGTCGTTTTAGCGAAGTTATTTATAGAAATGTGAGTATTAGGTTAAAATGAAATTTCATGGGCCAAAATGGAATCAAAATGGTATTTTATTATTAATCATGAAATGTGCAGTTGAAGCTTAATTGTCTTAAACTCAACCAAAATTAGAAAAAAAAAATCCCAGATAATAATAATACTTAATTATTATCACTATTCAAGTATTTATTTTTTATTTATTTATTTCAGGCGGATAATGACAAGGATGGAAAGTTGAGTATGAAAGAAATGATAGATAATCCATATGTTTTTTACAGCTCCATTTTTACTGAAGAAGATTATAAATTGCATGATGAGTTTCGTTAAATATATATTTATATATGTATTTAATATTTATTTCTCCAGGTTTGTTTTATAATTTCTTGATTTACATATATATATATATATATATATTTATTTATTATTTGTTAGCAGAAACTCTCATAGAATTTTTCGTGTAATTAAATAATTAACCGGGAATGGCATACCTGATAAAAAAAATTAAAAAAATGAATAAATAATCACAAATGCAACTAGAAAATGCTAAAAACTTAAAAAATTAAAAATTAATTTTTTTAAAAAGATGACATTTTTCTTGTGGCAGGTTTATTGGGCAAAATTTGTGTAGTACAATTGTTAGCTTTTGTTTCGCAAGGTAAGTTTATTTACTTTATTTTATTTTGTATTTTTCTCGTTAGAAATCAAAATACAGTTATTATTTCAAAAGCTTTTTTATTGGAATAATTTCTTTTAAGGTTCAAATTCTCCACAAAAAAAAAAGAATAATCACATGCACAGCATTATAATCCCACAAAATGTGAACATATTTTCTTCAAAAATTTAAAGCTGACACTCATTATTCTTAACCCTAAATGGGAAATATGAAATTTTAAGATATTTTGAGCGTAAATGACAAATTTCTCGCTATTTTTATCATTAAACATTGTATATGTACTCATTTTATGCAGGTTTGAAGGTTAAATTGTGGATTGAGAGACATTGGATTTATTCTGTTTTAATATTAGTTTTATTTTTGTAATTTAAATTTATTTATTTTTGTAGAAGAAACTAATGGACAGACTTGTGTATGCACAGATGTATAATAGAAGTAAAAAGTGTATAATTCAGTTTTGACTCTTGAATTATTTTTGTTTTTAGAGATTGTTGTTTTATTTTTCAAGGTAGAAATTGTAAAAGATATTTTGAGTTTTCACAAGTGAAATTGTACCTTACAAATTATGTTATTGGAAAATGAGTTGAGATACATTACATTATTATTCATCAGATTACATACCATTCCATTCCATAAAATAAAGCATCCATAGCATACGTACTATTGTATTGCATGTCATATTTCACTAAAAATAATACGAAAGCAAAATGTTACTTTCACCACAAGATACCTCAAATTGAGTCACTATACGGTAAATTATTTGGTAAATAAATACTTAAATAGTAACACAATATCAAAATATCTAATTCAAATTAATATATTTTACATCTCACTTATCGTTAGCATAGTTACTCCTAAAAATAATTTAAACGGTAATTAACTTTGGACTCATCTCATGTTATCATTTTGTCAACTTATCGTCTAAAATTCAATAAAATGATCTAATTTCATTATTATTCAAACAAAGTTGGATCACGGATGCAATGCAAATATGTGAAAAATGAAAAGAAGTGGAAATTTGCGATTTTTTTGTACCACTCCGTTCAAAAATAAATCAGCAAATATAACTCAATTCAAAATAATAAAGTATCTATCATTTCCGCCGCTAACAGATGTTGTTCTGTCACTAGTAGTGGAAGAACATGTTAATTTTATAATTTTTCAAAAATGGGGTTGATTAGTGAAAAAAGTGTTTCCGCCAAAAAAAAGTTAATTTTTTTCATGTTCCGCCACTACATGTGGCGGAACAGTGTTTTTTTACACTAATTAATCCTGTTTAGCCAGTCAAATGAGAAATTTTTGAAAAAACTGAAAATTCACATATTCCGCCACTACTAGTGGCGGAAATGATAGATACCCCATAATTTTTGAAATAAGCGGTATTTGCTGAATTATTTTTTAATAGAGTGATATACAAAAAAAAATGGAAATTTGCACTATTCGGCCCACTAAACCAGATATATGAATCCAGCCCATTTCTATAAATCACAAATATATTCAACACTCACCATTATTCACAAACAAACACAGAGAAGAAGAAGAAGAAGAAGAAGAATCGCTGAATCTCGGCACCATCTCCAGCTCCTCTTCTTCTCTCAGATCCAGATGGTAAAGAACCCAAAACCCTTTTCTAGCTTGGGTTTAACTACGATTCATTTGTGAATATTCTGTTGTTGTTTTTTTTTGTGAAATTTGATAATTTTTTGTGAATTTTGAGAAATTTTTGTGAAAATGGCAGGCGCCGAAATCGATCTACAGCCCGGTACCGGTGGGATCGTACCCGACTCTCTCCGTCGTCATGCTCACCGTCGGATTGTTGATGACGGCCTTTTTTTTCATGTGAGTCCTGATCTTTTGTTTAATTCTTTCTTCCTTGTGATTTTGTTGAATGCTCTGGTTGAAATTGAGGTGGAATTTCGTGATTTGGGAATGATAGGTTGTTAAGCAGGATTGATTGCTGTGATTAGTTGGTTTATTGAAGTTTTTATTTTTGGGAATATAGATCTGCTTAAATAAGTGTGGAATTTCAGAATTTGGGTTAATATTAAAGAAAATTATTTTGATTTAGTAGATTTAAACATTCTTTTTTTGGTTTATATTAGGTCCCCGATATTTTGTTTAGTTCTTTTTTCTTTGTGATTTTGTTGAATGTTTTGGGGATTTGAGGTTGATTTTGGCTGGAGGTGATGAAATTGGGGTGGAATTTCATGATTTGGGGGTTAGATGGTTTTTAGGCATTATTTTTTGTTGTAATTAGTCGGTTGATTGAAGTTTTTGTGTTGGGAAGATAGATCTGCTTCAATTGCTGTAGGATTTCACAATTTGGGTTAATATTAAAGCAACATAGTTGATTTAGTAGTAGTTTATATGTGTTTTTTGGATAATTATAACAAATTTTTGTGTGGTATATTAGTTTTTACTTTTTAGAAGCATTAGAAAAAAGAAATTTCAAATAACTTGCATCTTTTATTTCAAAAATTTCAAATAAAAATTTCATCTTATTATTTTAACCTAAATCATCAAATTCCACTCCATTTGGGTAGAGCTCTAGCTCTTTTAAATATCTACAAAATACATAAAAACATAACAAGTTGTACTATCAGACTTTATTTTTCATATAATTTTATAAATTTGTTTTATTTTCATAGATATGAAGCAACTTCCACTCGGAAAAGCCGTAGCCTCACAATGGAGCTTATCATTGCTTCCTTTGCTTCCGTCTTTTTGGTAAATTTTCAAATAAATGCTTTAATTTTTCAATATATCATTTTGTTAATAACATGTGGTTTGTCTCACTTTATTTATAAAATACTAAATATTAATTTTTTAATATTTTATTAGGGTTTTGGCTCTCTGTTTGTGCTTCTTGCAAGTGGTGTTTATGTGTGATGTCTGAATTTGGAAGTTTTGAAATTTATGAGGTTTTATAGACGAATCAGAGGTGCTTTATTTAATTAGGGATTTTAATAAATTTGAGATTTTTGTTAGTGGATTATTCAGCTTGGTAATTTCTTACCTATGAATTAAATGCAATGCTTTAAACTTTGCTGAGAAGTCCAATTTAATCACAGTATAACTAAATTTCATATCTTAATGAGTTAGCTAACTCTTAACAGCATATTGAAAAAAAACCTTAAGGCTGAACTGCATATTTTTTATAAAAAAAACTCTGAACTGAATTTCAGAGAATTTTTTTGTACAATAGATTGTGTGTGGATTGTACTGTAGGCTTGCAAAAAAAAAAAAAAAAAAAGTGCATTCTCATGTAAATAATATATTTTTGAAACATTTTTACTAGTAGTTTTATTTTGTTGCTACGATTGAGCCTAATCACTTCGAGAAAATAACAGAACACAACATACAATAAATAACTCACAAATTTTCACTACTACTCAAAATCCCAAAATATACTAATAATTTCCTTAACGAAAATACCCCTTAGTAACAGCAATTAACAAAGTAATCACATTTCATCAAAAATCATTCTGCAACTCATACACAATGAATCACATTTCATAAAAAAAAAAAACATTCTGTAACTCGTACACAATGATATAATCAATTATCACACCCCATATAAAATCACATTTAGTAAAAATTTGCCCTCAACAAAGCCATTATTCAAACTTCTCAAAAAAAAAAGCAATAATTAGCTTCCCTAAGCCTCTTAAAAATCCTCAAACCAAACCCAAAAGAACTACCAAATATCTTAACCACTTGAACCAACAAAACCTCCCAAACTATTCAAAAAAAATCCCAAAATACCCTCGAATCAAATCAAATCAAATCGGCCACATTAGCGGGCAACTCCTCGATCCGCACATTATAAAACCTCTGAATATCCATCACCATCTTCTCATCCTCCCTCGCTACAAAATTAATCGCCACCCCTTTCCTCCCAAACCTTCCACTCCTTCCAATCCTATGCAAATAACTCTCCGTCTGAATCGGCACATCATAATTTATGACAAGTGAAACTTGTTGCACGTCAATTCCTCTTGCCAATAAATCCGTTGTTATCAAAACCCTAGAACTCCCCGACCGAAACTCCCTCATTATCACATCTCTTGCATTCTGATCCATTTCTCCGTGCGTTTTGGACACCGTGTGGTCACGGCTCTGCATTTTATCCGCGAGCCACTCGACTTTTCGCCTCGTGTTGACGAAAATAACCGATTGGGTTATCGCTAGGGTTTCGTATAAATCACATAATGTGTCGAGCTTCCATTCTTCTTGCTCCACATTCACGTAGAATTGTTTTATGCCTTCTAGGGTTAATTCGTCGCGCTTTACGAGGATTCGCACCGGGGATTTCATGAATTTGCGGGTGATTTCGAGGGCTTCGGGCGGGAGTGTGGCGGAGAAGATGCCGACTTGGACTTTGGGCGGGAGGAGTTGGAATATGTCGTATATCTGGAAACACATTGATTAGTCTAAGCAGGTAATAAATCTTAATTTGGTTACCTTGACTATTGAGTTGATGCATTTTGCACATAACAAAGCTTTTATCGGCGCCAAACAAACTATATTATGCTGGTAAGCAAAACATATATTATGCTAGTAAGCGAAAACCCTAGCTAATGACCTGGTCCTTGAATCCCCTAGAGAACATCTCGTCGGCCTCTCATAAAGCATAAACATCTTAATATTTTTTTTCATTTTGTAGGAGCATACGTGATTATTTTGAGATTTCTGGTAAATATTATAAACCCTAAACAAAGCTTTTAACAGTGATAAAACTTTAACATATTCTCCCATCAACTAAACCCCCTAATTAATTACCTGATCCTTGAAGCCCTTAGAGAGCATCTCGTCGGCCTCGTCGAGCACGAACATCTTTATAGTCTCCGGCCTCAGAGAGTTTCTCCTGAGCATGTCGTAAACCCGGCCGGGCGTCCCCACGACCACGTGGACCCCGTGCGTGAGGACTCTTTGGTCTTCTCTCACGCTCGTTCCACCAACACATACATGCACCTTAAATATATATCATATTGTTTTGTTAATTAATTAATTAAGATGCATCGGCTTAAATAACTAAAATATGTTATTTTGTTAAGTGAAAATTGTTGCATGATGAGCCATTTTCATTGTTTTCTTTTCACTTGTAATATCATTTTCATGATAAAGCCTCCCACACACTCGTGCTGACATGCACCTCATAATTTAGATATATCATGTTAGTTTGTTAATATAGTATTTGTCAAAAAATATGTAGTATTTTGTTTATTAATTAAGTTCCCTAATATTTTCTCTGTTTTTAAATATCATGGTAGCTGATTAATTAGTTAAAATGTATTATTGAAAAAATTATAATAAGTTCCCTATATTTCTCCATTTTGTCCTCTCTTAACAACAGGGGTGAGCAAAATGCGGTGCTTTGACAAGTGAACATTGCTGAATGATAAGCCATTTTCATTATTTCACTTATCACCATGACACATTCACTTAACACCACTATATATTTTACTTACGAACAAAAAAATAAACAGAATTTCCAAACATATATATTTATATTCTTTTCTCACCTTGACGCCCAAGTAATCACCCAAGGCCTTCATGACTTTCTCGGTCTGCTGCGCCAGCTCGCGGGTCGGGGCGAGAACCAAAGCTTGGCAGTTGAGCAACTGATAGTCAATCTGGTTTAGAACGCCCGAGCAGAAAGTCGCGGTCTTGCCGGTCCCGGATTGAGCTTGTTGAATTACGTCTTTGCCCCTCGTGAATGGCACGATGCCTCGCTGTTGGATCGCAGAGGGTTTCTCAAACCCTAATTTGGAAAAAAAATAAGAAGTTTTAGTAGGTGGTAGTTTGATGTATTGACTTGACGATCATAAATTTATAATAGTTTGTATGCACGGACACTTTTCAAACCCTAAAGTTAATAAAAATTAAGATCTTTTTATTGGTTGGTGCTTGGTTGTAATATGATAAGTTTTGTTAGAAATTGAGGAGAGGTTTATCAATTGACTAGTTCACTGTAAGTTGACAAAAGTTTTGTAATCTTTGTTCTGATTGTGAATGGCTTTTCAAACGGGAAAAATTATGAGTTTTTGACTACTTGATTATAAATTGTGTAAATTGATTAGGTGATATAGGTTAATAAGTTCTATTGTAATGGTGGTTATAACTCATTGGAGTTAAATTTGCAACGATTGATTGTCAGTTTTGTAATTATGAATATTTTTGAACTAATTTACCAATTGAATTAGAGAAATAAAATAAAATTACAGATTATACCGTAGGCATAAATTCCGCGTAAAAGATTTTCAAGTAAACCCATTGAATCGAAGGAATCATAAACTTCAACGGAATTTGTGAAAAAATCATGACCGTCTTGATTTAACCTTCAAATATGAAAACAAAATGATGTTAAATATCTTTGGATATGAAAAAACTGCAATTTAATAAGGGTAAAATGAAAATAAAATGAAGATTACCGGTCCATTTTTTCATCATATAGCTTTGCATCATATTGAGATCCTTCAAGTTGAATTTGAGCCATTTTTCTGAGAAAGAAAAATCAAGATAAAGTTTAGATTACTATTTTAAAGAATTTTTCACATGAATATAGTGCTAAAGAATCTTTCAATCAAGACATTCTTGTTTAAAAACAAGAAGTAATCGTTCATTCTTTCTAATAAAATTCACAAATCATCCTTTTAAATAGGGAAAAGAGGAATAAACAATTAGAAATCACCAATCAAACATATCACATTTCAATCGGAACATCAAACAAATCTAATTATCCCAAAACAGGACCAATCAATACTTGCCGTTTTAGATTTATGAATCAAGAAAGATAACAGCATTGATCATAATTAACAAACCAGTACAGTAAATGGTCGTTTAAACCATTTAATAAGAAAGAAAGATTATTGATTGTAAGTACCTTTGGTATCAAAATGCAACTGAAATTTGAGAAATTGAAGCAAATAAGAAATCTCTTGATTTTTCTAATTTGATTGAAAATTTGGAGGTCTCAAAAGGAGCGAAAATTCAGTTATATAAATTATTACCTGCACTAGGTGCATGGACCGTCCAAGTTAAAACTAGGTTATTTAATTTTGGTGTTTTTAAACACTGTATATTTCATCTTTTATTGTGTTGTGAAGCATATGTTTGTGTATAATTAATTAATCTCAATCCTCCTTTTTTTTTACCTATTTTTAGACATTCTAATTGCAACATATGTTTGCCAAAAGATTTTTTTTTTAACATATGTTGCTAAATTTTTGGGCCATCAAATAATGAAACATGAATAAATTGTAATCTTTAATTGTTCATAATTGGCTGTTATTTGTTTGTATATTTTTATGTATCATTTTTTTAATAACATTTGAGCATTTAAAAAAAATCACATTATCTTATATTTAATTATTAGGATTGTTATACATTTGTTGGTTCATTCTGAACAAATTTCACCCAATTATTTATTATTTGACGTAAAATTCAAATATTTATATAAATGAAAAATTTACCTATAAAAATAATTTATTTTCTTCTCATAAAAAAATGATAATTTTTAGTTGATATTGTTCGGCTTATTTTTTTGGGAGCTGATACTGCGTGACGGGTACTGTAGAGATCCTGTAGCGACATTATATAAAAACTGAAAACAATATATACAAATATATGAACTGAAAACAAACAGTATATAAAAATTCATTCGATAAAATAATTATATTTAAAAAAAAAAAATAGTATATACAAACATATAAACGGAAATAAACAGTATATAAAAATTCATTCGGTAAACCGTATATATTTAAAAAAATGAAAACGGTATATAGTGTATATAGAAACGCGAGAAAACAGTATATAATTTCAATCCGTGGCTACATGGTCGCTACAGTAGCCCCGGCGTGATTTCCACCTTCTCTGTTTTTTCTCTTTGTTTTAATATAATTTGTAGATCGATTATATAAGAGAGTATCTAGTAATATTTAATATGAATATTTACATTTACAAACTAAACTTCTCAAATATGAAACTATGGAAAGAAGTATTATTAAATGAAAAAAAATATAAGAATTAATTCAAATTAGATAAAAAAAATATAATAATTAATTCAAATTTTATATATTTCCAAAAAAATCTATACTATATTTGAAAATATGTGAAAATATATCATCTAAATATTTAAATATATACATTTAAACTTCTAAAACATGGAATTATGGAAAGAAATATTGTTAAATGAAAACATATATAACAATTAATTCAAATTTAATATTTCCAAATTTTTTATCTATATTTGAAACAAAATATTTCCAAATTTTATTCTATATTTGAATCAAAACATTTCCATTTATTTCCCTCCTAAATAAACCCCACAACTCTCTCTCTCTTGCCAACCCCAAAATTTGCATTTACATAATTAAACTTCCAAAATATGCTGGAAATAAATATTCTTAAATGCAAAAAAAATATAATAATTAATTCAATTTATATATATTTCCAAAAAAAAAAAAAATTCTATGCAAACCTAGAATTACATTACAAATTACAATCTACCTCTTTCCCTCCTAAAACCTCTGTTCCTAAAACCCTCCTTCCTTCTGCCATGCAACCAACCAAAACCTCCACCAACTCCGGCGATCACCTCTCCTCCTCCTCCTACTCTCCGCCTACGCAATGCTGCTGAAGCAGAAGATGGTCGAAGAAGAGTTGCCCCGCTCGGCGTACTTGGTCGGCAGAATTGTGGAGAAAAACTTCCCTTTGCCTCCGCCTCAATGAACCGTGCTCGGTTTCCCCGTTTCTCGCCACCTCTCAGAAGGCCCTGTATGTTTTTGCTATATCTTTTTTCTAATTTCTTCTTTTAGAAGAATAGAGAGATGGCAAATACATCCAAAGTTCAAATCTCTTTTTGGATGTATTTTCTTGGGTAAATTGAGAAAATCGAAAATCTTTGGATGTGTTTGATATTTGTAACTGTAATAAGACTTCTGATTGGAACTTATTTGATCCGATGAGAGGATTTTTCACTTGCCCATACTAAATGGCGATACAGTACATGAGAAAAGTTCAACACTTTGATAATTTTAAAGGAGGAAGGGAAAAAAAATAGGGGGGATATTTGTGAATTACTCTGTTTTAATTTTGATTTTTGAATTCAGCATTGGTCTCCAGTAAATTCGGAGCAAGAATCCAATAAAGGCAATCTTAATTCCCAAAAAGGCGAAACAAATTACGACTCTTTATCTTCTTTTGCGGAACCTCTAAAGAGAAAAGAGAAGAAAAAACCTGATTTTAGCAAATTAAGAAAAACGGAGATAAATGAACCATTACATGAGGATTTAATGGGGCTAACCTGAAATAGTTGACATGCTTAAGAGAAGAGGGAAAAGCAAATCAGAGAGAAGTGATGATGATTCTAAAAGAAAGAAAAATGAGGAAAAAAAAAGGCGGGAATTTTGGGCCGAGCGGAAAAATTAAAAATAATATTTTATGGGAATCTTGGAGTGAGAGAGTTGAGAAAATTAGGGTTTGCAGGTTTTCACTCGATGGTGAAGTTTTAGGGTTTGATTCTCTCCCAGAAAATCAAGACAGTAATTTTCCTTCTTTTTTTTCCCTTTTTCTTTATTTTTTTGTTGCTATTGAAAGTCGAGTCATTTTTATTTCGGCAGATTGATAATCATGCAACTCTCATCCCGTTTTAACATGATCGATATTAATACATCATAATAATATTAACATATTATTATGTTGATATTATATGTAGGAGATCCTTCTGCTATTGACTACTACTACACCATTAGTGGAGCAGTAGTGAATCTGACTAGAAGTTTCGTAAGTTTTTATTTCAGATTTTCGGGCTTGTTAAAAAGTCTATTTGGTCATGTAATGCTGAATATATATATATATATATATATATATATATTATACTTACATGTAACCATTTACTAATGCTGTCTGCAAATAAATCAGATGCCTGGAAAGAAAGTCCTGGGTCTGCGGCTGCTTTCTTCTGTTTTGAACAGGGCTTTGCGTAATTTACAAAAAGATGAGGGTTTTTCTGAAAAATCTGTAGATTGGCAAGCTATTTGGGCTTTTTCTCTTGGGCCCGTACCTCAAATCCCCCTTGCTTTAAAGTAATAATAACACGGTTTAATTTAATATTTTTGTTATAATTTTGCCAACAAAAATAGCAAGAGCTTGAAGCTCAAAATTCAAAGGAAATTTAAGTTTGATTAATTGGTACATTTTTGTGTACGTAAATAGTTTGATGCACAGCTAAATCATATTATGAATGGTATATATACAGGCTGGCAATTGATGATAAATATGTTTCAGTAGTTTTGGCCAGTGCTAAAGCAATTCTCTCTCTACTCAGTCACAACATGAATGAAATTTATTTTGAGGCCTCACAGGTTTTTGTCACAAATTTGTCATAATGCAGGGGCTTATTTGCGAATTTCCCTTAAAACTTTCCATTCAACCCTTCTTTTTTTGCAGAAATTTGTAATTCATAACAAATCCACATGCACAGCCCCTGTATTCCGCTCCAGACCTGATATAAAACAAGGGTTCATGAAAGGTGGATTTTGGAAGTATAACACAAAGAGGGGAGATTTACTGCCTGAGTTTTGTGAAATTGAAAATTTGGAGGGTGAAAGTGAAAAAAGGACGGTGGGAGATGATGTGGTTGTGGCTGGACAGGATGTGGGAGCTGGGATGGTTAGGATGGGTTTGGTTTCAAGAATTTGTTATCTTTTAAAGGTAATTGTTTTTATTTGTTTACTATTTATTTATTATTTTTGCTTATATTTTTATTTATTATTATTATTATTATTATTATTATTATTATTATTATTATTATTATTATTATTATTATTCCAACCAGATGGATCCTATTCCAAATTTAGAAGAAACCCTACTCTCGATCCTAATCTCACTAGCAAGCCACTCTCCCCAATCGGCCCACGTAATTATGAAATGCCCTAATCTTATTCAAACCGTCTCCGAAATTCTACGCAATTATAATTCTACAGCCGCGGTTCGGCCAGCTCAGATCAAAGCCTTGGTCCTCTTTAAGGTGGTTTGGTTTAGTTTTAAGTTTTTCTTTTTATTTCAGATTGGATATTTACAGAAAAACGGAAGTTGTATTTTGCATTATTCATAGAAAATTTGAACCCATAAACTGTAAAACCCTATAAATGTAGAGCCTAGAACCCTAAACCCTAAAAAAGTCTAGAACACTAAACCCTAAATCGGCAACAGGTTTAGGGTTTAGGATTAGTTCTAGGGTTTACCTCGCCGGTATGTATTCATCAACCGGGATTAGGGTTTAAGGATTGGGGTTTGGATTGAAATTGGTGATTTAAATGAATTTCTTTATTTTATTATTTTTTTGAGTATTTGTTTAAACAGGTTCTGTCGAAATACAACAAGCAAACATGCTTGGACTTCATGAAGAACGAAATATTCCAGCTAGCGACACGGACTTGGTACAAAGACGATTTTACCCTCGACAAATTCCTGTCATCCAAAAATCTGAAGCTCAACACAAATCTCATTGTGGAGCAATTACGTTTTTGGAGGGTCTATATTAATTACAACCTTTGCATCTCTCACTTCACGGACTTCTTCTCTTTCCTCTGCCTGTCTCTCTCTCCTCCGATTTTCCAAAAGTTGATCGACCAAAACGCCCTTGTGGAATTCTGTTCCGTTGCGAGAGAATCGTTTTTGGTGCTTCAAACCCTAGCTGAAAAATTACCGGTTCTTCACAGTAAGAGAGAGCAAAGAGAAAGAGAATCATCTTGGTCTTGCCACACGGTACCGATGGTCGATTTAGCTCTAAAATGGCTCGACTCAAAAAATATTCCCATTTTGCCCTTTGACAAAATCTCTTCTCGAGAGACGGATACAACAACTCTCAGTTCTTTTATAGGGGTATTTTCGTCAATTTTCCACATGCTAAATACTATATTACAAAAAATATCACCTAAAGAAACCAATTCTGTGTCTTGGCTCCCTGATTTTGTGCCTAGACTCGGTCTAGCATTAATTAACAACAAATTTGGATCTCTGTTTGACACATTCATTAATCTCAGATCGAATTATGAAAATAAAAATATTAAAAATCACAATTTATTACTGGCTTCTACAAGCTGCACGCAAGGTTTGGTACAACTTTCTCTCTCTATCGATAAACTCATACAGAGAGCTAAACCTTCATCTAGTACCGCTTCGAGCAATGAAACAGTGCCAGGTGGCGAGATATTAGAAACCGGGATTATAAACCACTATTTCAAAAACTTATCAGAGGTTTTTTCTCTTTTGACCCTAAATCTCTCTTCAAATTCAAGATTTATACAATCTATTGAGATATTTAAAAGAGGCGGGCCCGCACCGGGTTTAGGGTTCGGTTGGGGCGTGCGAGGTGGCGGATTCTGGTCCGTCGGATTTATTCTTACTCAGTTAGACTCGAGTCTGGTTTTGGACTTGATTGAGATATTTACGGTTTTGCCCTCAAGAGTGATTAATTTTGCGCCTGATGAGGGAATTTGCAAGAGAATTAATTCTTTGCTTGAAGTCTGTCTCACAGTGGGGCCTGGAGACAGAAATCTTCTAGAAAGGGCAATTGAAATGCTTCTTGACTATTCAGTTTTGAAGCATCTTGCTTTTTCGTATAAATTATTTTATCCGTCAGAATACGGAAATTCAGCTCGCCGAGTTGAAGTTTAGTGAAGATGAGCTTTTGCTGTTCAGAGACGTTTTAATGTCCCATTTGAAAACTAGGTGGTTAGTTGTTAAGAAAAGATCAGAAATTAAAGATGAGAAATTCAATTCATTGGAAACGATCCGTGAAGAAGAAACAAAAGATCCTTTGATTGCAGAATGGGCTCGGCAGAGGTTACCGGTACCAGTCAACTGGATTCTCAGCCCGGTTTTCGGTACCAGTGAAACACAAATTAGTGGTTTATTTCTCCTTTTAGGGTTTGAAGCAATTTCAGCCGTTTCCAACTCCGTTTCTCCAATATCCAGAATTCCGTTAGTTTGGAAATTGCATGCCTTATCTTTCTGCTTGTACACCAGCATGAATGTGCTGAAGCAAGAGAATAGCATGGTCCTTTTCAACACTTTACAAGAACTTTACAGCAGGCAAATAGAACAGACCCAAAATCTTGATTTTGAAGGGGAAATAAGTGAACATTATTCTACTTTCTTGGAGGATTTGATCGATGGGTTTTCTGCTGATTCCTATGCTGATTGTTTATATGGTCGCCAGGTGGCGGTTTATTTGAATAGAAAGGCTGGTAGCAAATTTATGCTTAACACTTGGGGTTTCTTGGCCTCCAAAAGTGTTCTTGGTATCTTGCCACCTTTGGAGAAATGTCTTGGTCGATCGAACGGATATTTAGGCCCTATAGAGGTATTTATTTAGTATCATTTTCGGTTCTTTATCGAATTTAATTTTCTTTTCATTTGTTGTTATAATTTTGTTTCCTTTGTAGGATAATGATGACATTATGAAGGCATATGCACACTCATGGACATCCGGAGGTCTAGAGAGAGCCGCTCAAGAAAAATCTATGGCTTTTAACCTTGCTTCATATCACCTTTCACGTTTCATTTTTCAATCTGGTACCAATGAGAGACAAATTTTGAGAAATAAATTGGCGACATCTCTATTGAGATACCATTCCAAAGATGCACATAATAAGGTATACCTTACATCTTACATGCATTATATGTATATTGTCTAGTTTCGTATTCCTTCCATGAAATTAGAAGTATTTAATTGGAGAAATTATACAACCATGGTTTATTTCTTCATTTATTCGTTTATTTTTTCTTGATTGTAATTTTTTTTATCTTTTTTCGACAACATGAGCAGGAAATGTTTAGGGATTTTATTGATAATGGATTGGATGCGTCACGAGAGCAAATGTTTAAAGATGAATTTGAAGGGAGATTTCAGATATTGAAGGATTGTTGTGAAGGGAATTCCAAGCTTTTGGTTGACGTGGAAAAACTAAAGTTATCAATTAGTTAAACTTAGCGTAGTTCCTAGCTACTATGTATTGACCGATTGTTTTGAACAAAATTTCATGTTTAACGGATAAGTAAGCATGGACAAAAAATACATTATTGAATAGTTATTATTGAATAGCTGAGAGATTAAAATTGGACAAGAATTTTGAAGTCATCAAAAATGTTAATTCCTTTTTAATTCGAAACTTTGCTTATACTAAACAACACATAATCCTAATTTTTTAATGACTGAAAATTTCAAACTTCCTCTGTCGCACCGTCATGCGCCGTTCTACCGAGGTAGTGTTTTGTCACATGTACATCTACACAGTCATGACAACATTTATTTTGCTCTGATATGTTGACTACAAAAAAGTATATATCAACAATAAAAAAAATATGAATGGTCTAAAAAATATATCTATGTACATATTGGTACACAAAGTATATGTATTGATACTAAAATGTATTTATATAGAAATGTATATTTGACTTTTGGTCTTTTGGATGATATATTTGATATAATATTAAACAGATTATATTAATAATTTTTATTTATTTTATAGGGTGGGCTCATATGTCCGATTATAATAATAAAATTTCAGTGGAGTACTTTAATTTTTTTATTGACAACAATATATCAAGTTAGGGCTGTCAACGAGCCGAGCCAGGTCCAGATCGAGCTCAGCTCGGCTCGATAACAATAGCTGTTTCGAGCTGAAATCACTGGCTCGAGCTCGGCTCGACTAACTCGATTAAGACCAATTTTATTTATGTAAATCCACAATTTTGTTTAATTAAATATTAAAAAAATATCAAATTGAATCATATTATAAAAATTAAGCAAAACACATAAATATCTCCTAAGAAAAACATGAAAATAACAAAATATATCCAAAGAAAAATAAGAAACAACAATTAATCGAGCCACGAGCCGAGCTCGAGCTTTGGTCCGGCTCGGCTTGGTTCAGTTTTGAGCTTTTTCGAACGAGCTTTTTCGAGCTTTTATTGAATCGAGTTTGAGCGACCGAGTCACAAGCTTTTTTGTCAGCCCTAATCAAGTCATGGTATTGGTCTATATTTAAATATATGTTTATTGTATTAGTTATCCCAATAATAATGTATGCAATATCGTATTGTAAAGCCAATAGAAAAATATTAAATTAGTGCTAATCCATAAGGAATGACTATTTCATATGTCATGTATTGGTTGAAGAACTAGACCTATAAATAATTGGGAAATTCTTAAAAAACTCCTAACTTTTCTGAAATTTATCAAAAACTCTCTCACTTTTCAATTTTCTTCAAAAATTCTCTATAAAGTAATTTGAATTATTTTTTAGCCCCCTATACAGTTAAATCTAACTTTTCCATCCACTCAATTTTTTAATAGACCAAAATGTCCCTCAATTATTTATTTTTCATATTTTATTTTATTCAATAAAAATAATAAATAAATTGAGTATAATATTCCACGATATTATTTTTGACGATATTTTACGGTAAAATTTTATGATGTATTATTTTTTATTTTATTATATTATATTACAAATAAAATTATTTTTATTATTTACAAATTATAGTTTTGACTAAATTATTTTGATGATAATTTTTGCTTGATGATATTTTATGGTATTATCTTATGATATATTACTTTTTCTTTTATAATATTATATTACAAAAAATATTTTTTATTATTCCATAATTAAATTGTAATTTTATTATACGTAAAATATTTATTATGATTTTGTATATTAGTTCACAATTATTTATATTTGATGTAAAAAAAATTCATTTTTAATTGAATAAAATAAAATATAAAAATAAATATATGAAGGGTATTATAGTCTTTTAAAAATTATATTGGATGGAAATGTTAGAATAAACTCATAGGGGGTAAAAAAATAATTCAAGCCGCTTTATAGGGAGGTTTTGAAGAATTTAAAAAGATAGGGGTTTTGATAAATTCCAAAAAAGTTGGGGGTTTTTGAAAAATTTTCCTAAACAATTTAAAATCTTTGCTCCGTAAAAACTAAAAAAACAGAAAAAGGAAATCCTATACACAAAGGATGTCGTGATCTCACATCTGAATAACTTCAAAATAATTCCTTTCAAATACAAGCATTGCTTTCATTGTCTACACAACATAACATCTCTAGATTTCTACCTCCAAATCAGTAGCAATTCATGACTAGCTCCACTTCAGATTGGGCATATCTTCCATCAGACAGCCTAATCTTAATCCTTGGAAGGTTGGAAATCCCAGACCTCCTTCGCTGCACTGCCGTATGCCGTCCATGACTTCACTCAGTCTCAGTCTTGAGACGTTATCTTCTTGAACAACGCCACCACTCAGTCCAGGCACGGAGCTGAAAAAACCTCACTATAACAATAGTGATATATATTACTCTGTTCAAAATCTTGGGGGGCCATAACCTCCCCCAATCCCTATAGCTTCATCCCTGCCACTCAACCATGGCTTATGGTGAAAGACCACTATGCTTCATCCAGCAATTCCGGCAATTTCTACATCTTCTCAGAAGATAGAACTTATAATATTCCTCTCCCGTCCCCACCGACCAAATACTTGTTCCGCAAAGGTTCTTCCTATGGATGGCTTACAATTGTTGATGAACAGTCTGATTTACATCTCATTAACCCAATCACTGGCGTCCAGATCGCTTTGCCACCTGTATCAATCTTCGAGCACATAGACACGATCTATGATGAATGTGGGAAAATCAAGGAATATATCATGAGAATATTCCACATCAGATATCGTGAACGTGTTCTCAAACCTCTGCTACAATTCAATCCCACGGAGTTAGGGGACTATCTGTACCAAAAAGCCATCATATCCCAGGACCCTCCAAGCAAATCGGGATTTGTCGTGATGCTCTTCCATGAACCATACAATATTATTTCTTTTACGAGGGCTGGTGACAGCAAAATGGACCCTCCAAGCAAATCGGGATTTGTCGTGATGCTCTTCCATGAACCATACAATATTATTTCTTTTACGAGGGCTGGTGACAGCAAAATGGACCCTCCTCTACGGAGTGTGTTACGAAGATTGCATATGCGATGACGGTCAGTTCTATATACTGAAAGATTCCATGGCGATTCATAAATTTGACCTGAATAAATCACTTAAGCCGAAACCCATGTCATCCGGATTGGTTATGAATACAGATAGGTTGGTCCGAAAGTATCTTGTTTGGACCCCTCATGACGGACTATTAGTAATTGGTAGGATTTGGGCTCGAACACAAAATATTTCAGTCGAATCCTGTTGTACTGCACAAGGTGAATATGAATGCAGAACTTTTGCCAGTTATTCCATTAATGGTGAGCAGTATAGGTGGGATGAAAACATCGAGCAAGTAAGGCAAGGCAAAGAGGTAAAAGACATTGGAGAGTTTGCGATATTTATTGGCATAAATCAGAGCGCTTGTTACGACACACGAGAAACGAACTGTGTGTACTTAACGGATGACTGTCACGAATACTTCATTGAGAGCAAAGAGAGGCAGAGTGATGTTGAAATTCATAGGACTAGCATTGGGTCTGATTCTGATGAGTAAGCTATTTGACTTGAGTCATGGAACTGTTAATCGAGTTTTGCCGTCATATTATTCAAGGCTGGTATTGCCTCCTCCCGACTGGATTATACCCAGCTATCATAGTGATAAATTAAGCTTAATATGGTTTGTATTAGTGGGAAGTTATATTTGATGAAGTTTTTGAGTTTGAAGTGTGTTTATATGCTTTATTTATGTAAAAGGGCTTTTGTAGTATGGTGTTTTTGTGGGAGATGAGAGGACAAGTTACAGTTTTCCTTGTTTGAATTAACAAGATTTCAGTAAATAAGTTTGTCGATCAAGAACCACCGTACCGGGTTTTTGTACCAGTATGAAGTGCTCCCATATCTTTTCCACTTGTCATTTTCCTAATTGGATCTAATTTTGTTCTTAATAGAGCCAAACTGAGAACATTAACACAGAATAGACTACTTAATTTGAGACCCTAATGTTTTGAACAAAGCACCATTTAAATTGAACTTGCATTGATAATTTCAGGATTTTATCCAACACTACATGTTTCTCCAATTCTTTTACATTAAAAAAACTTCAAATAGATAAATAAATCACCAAATTGCTTGTATTTGTGGCTCTACATCAGTGGTTTTGCTATGAACCAACAACACTCAACATAATCTCCCTTCAGAATTTCCTTCCTTTCCCCTCTACTCAAAACCAAAACTAGAACAATAACCGCACGTATCATCCGCCTCTTCAAATCACAAAATCACTCGCATTCGGCAAAATCTCTCAATCTATTAAGCTCAGGCAAAATTTCGGTCGCCAAATCCGGCCGGTCTTTCCTCCTGAGCTCCATACATCTCAATGCCAACCTTGCAAAAGAAAGCGCCTCTTCGACCGGCCAGTCAGGCACAGCAGGATCGAGCATTTCCTTGAAGTTGCCTCTATCAATGGACCTGTATATGTGGTGAGAGAGACCCATCGGTGGCCTTGCGGTGATAATTTGGAGGAGCATAACACCAAATGAGTAAATGTCGGATTTCGTTCCGAGCATGCCGGTCTGCTGATATTCTGGGTCTATGTAGCAGAACGTACCCGCAGTTGAAGTCATACGATATTGTGTCACAGTGTCAGCTACCTGTAATTTGACTAGTTAAAACAAACTTGAACAAATATAATTTTAATGATAATTTCAAAACCATAAACCCTTTCTTACGTACCGATGGAGGGACAAGGCGGGCTAGACCAACATCAGCAATCTTGGACACAAAATTACGGTTGAGAAGAATGTTGGCAGGCTTGAGGTCCCGATGGACGAGGGGCTCCGGTTTCGCTTGATGCAGGAAAAGTAACCCGGTCGCTATTTCGGCAGCAATCTTGAACCGAATTGGCCACGGAATCGCCGCTGTGCCGCCTCGCCTGAAAAGACGATCTTCCAAACTCCCGTAATCCATAAATTCGTAGACGAGACATCCGTATTCAGGACACGCTCCGAGGAGGAGCACCATGTTTGGATGCCTCATGCAACTCAACACTTCCACCTTCGTACAAAAAAGAAAAGAAAAAGGTTATGTTTATTGCACTAGAAGAGATTATTGTTAAAAGTTGATTTAAGCATTTTGAAGTGTTGATTAAAAAGAGCTGTGTTGGGCCACTATGTTACTTGACTATAACATTGAGAAAAATGAAGAATACAATATTATTGTTACAAGGAGGATTTTGAACCTGGTTGGAGAGTACTTACGTTATGTGGAGTTAGCATGTCATTTGACTACAACATTAATATAGTACGCTTTAACTTTTTCTTTTTCATTTTTGTAATGACTCAAGAGGCCTAACTAATTTTGGTTACTTGATCTTAAACTAAATAACTTCACATAGAAGCAAATATAGTTTCTTTTACAAACAAACCAAAAATTTATCCACCCACACATACCTCTTGTTGGAACTGCTTCCTGCCTTGTTGAGCATCGGGTCGGAGCACCTTAATCGCAACTGGTGTGTGATCCAGCATCGCTTTGTAAACTGGCCCGTACCCTCCTTCTCCGATTTTCTTCCCCTCTGAAAATTTCCCGGTCGCAATCTCAATATCGTCAATGCTATACTTCCTATACCTCAAATCCACATTATTCAACACATTTAATGCCCTTCGTCTTTCTTCCGCCTCTTTTCTTGCTTTCATCTCAGCCTTGAGCCGCTTTTGAGCCTCCAGTTCGGCGATCCGCTGCGCCGCTTCGGCGGCTTCTATTGCTGCTTTGCATTTCGCCTTCTCTAATTTCACTATTTCAAGTGCTGATTCCCCTGCTTGACGGAGTTCTTCGACCTTTCGGGATTCTTCATCTTTCGCTTGGTAGAGTTCCTGAGCCTACAAGAACAAATAACGAATATATTATGTAACTTTTTGTATTATTTGAGAATATGTTATGTAAATTTGACATGATTTTCTATCAAAAAAAATTTAATATATTGATTAAAACTTGAATTATTACCTTTTGTTTTTGTATGATAGCTTCCTGGCAAGCTCTGCTGTACATCTCCGTTGTTTGCTTCAGCTCGAGACGGAGTCTCCTCACTTCTGCCTCCACATCCCTCTGTAAATTATCCAACAAAATTGTTAAAGTTTTAACTGAAAATTAATATATATACTTTTTGAAGTTTTTCAAATTAGAAATATATTATAAAAACAAAGGAAAAATATCCAAACTTCACTTATTTAATTGTTGTTTATGAGGTTTGAACTCCCAACTAAAATACTCAACAACTAGACTAAGATTACTTACGGAGACCCCCATAGCAGAGCTGTCCGAAGAAATAGACGATGAATCAAGCGAGCTACCAAAATCCATGGAGCTTCCGAAATCCATGCTTGACGAATGCAAGTCGTCATCAGAAAACGACGTATCGCGAGACGCAGATCTGCCATTTGTGTTATCGACATAGTCATACAACGCATTTGGAGCGGTGCGGGCCGACGAGAGTGGACGCATGTCCCGTGCCGGACTCATGAGATATGATGGTTGCATCATTCGGTTGTCGTATTTCATCGGAGAAGGAGGCGGTCCGGAGCCTCCCCTCCAACTGCCTCGTTTCGAATAAGCGCTCCTTTTTTGTGAAATGAAGTGAGAAAATGAGTTGTGATTGTGATGTAGTTTTTGAATTCACCAAAGGGAAAGTGTTTCAGGACCATGTATTTTCTTGTTTATGGAAAACTTTCTATCTTAAGAAATATTTAAAAAATGGTTTAGAATTTTCATTTCCAAACAAAAATACTACATTATAAAAAGAATAAAACAGTATAATGAAAATATTATTTCTTTAATTAACTAGGCTAAGTAATAATATTTGCATTATAAACTCTATCATTATGTTACCATGTTTTTTGAATCTTTGATCATGTTGTAGACATTTAAAACCTCTAGACATTTAAAATACTACAAAATTGATAAATTTTTTTTTATTGAAAAACAATCCTAATGTTACTTTAAACATCAATTACCTGACGGAATCCTCTAGGGAGTCAGAACGTGGACTGACCGCTGGAGATTGTCTAGGAGGGAGAGAGACAGAGCTCGACGGAGCATTGGCCGGCCCTTTTCCAGGCTTACTCATTATGGTTCTGCACTTGTATATCACGTAGACCGAACAAAAGTCCGGTGTCATTTTCGTCAAACTTGTTGGCACGTCCGGTCCCCTCAGTTTCCTGTAAGCAAATGAAATATATATTATTAGACGGAAATTTATGAAAATTTTAATCTTAAATATACGAATAATAAGATGGAGTTTTTATTAGACCTAAGGAGATTCCGGCTTGAAGCTCCGACGACCACATTGCGGATCCGGTTCACACTGATATATTCGATAAGTGCCTTTGAAACATCTGTGCTTTCTAGTACAACTTCCTTCAATTGCATCTGCATGTTTGTATAGAATATTTTTTGTTTAAAACCAAAAGTTAAAATATATTTTATTTTATTTTTATTGCTTTGTTTCGTTTAAAATAAAAATATCATTTAAATGTTGATTTGTTAAAAATTTCAAAATTATATATGGATTTGATTTGATGTTTACCCCTTTGCGAGCACAAAATCCTCTGTAGGGAATGAAAATCTCTCCCAATTCTGATTCGACCTGTTCGTTGGCGAGATCTGCGCTTATATCATTAACGAGATAGCCACCTTGATGAAAAAAGAACAAGAAAGTTATATCTATGTTTTTTCTTGTGGTTACATCCAAAATTAGGGAGCAATTTTCAAAATGGCCCTTGATAATTAATTTTATTAATTTGCACGCCTCTCTTAATTCCATGTTTCAAGCTCCTCTTTTCAAAGGGAAAAGCAAAGCAGGTGAAATTGTAGTTTGTGAATTGGGAAAGTGCACAATTTTTCAATGTGGGTGATCTAATTTCAAGGTGAAATTTGAATGTATGAGAATGCAATTTTCCACATCTCATCCCTCCAACTTTTCAAAATAACCTGATTTTCAATTTTATTTCTCTCAAAATATAATCATTTTCAAGTTTCAAATTATTTCTCCAACTCATTCGGAGTTCTAAATTCTGTCTCAAATAAAAAAAAAATTTAAATCCTGCTTCATAGTTAACATGTTACGAACTGCATAAAGCCGAACATGGTAATTCAATTATCATTTTGTATTTATAACTGAATTCAAAACCCCGAATCCGATTAATCTGAGAAACACATAAAATGTAAAAACTTGCCAAAAAAGAGAAGATCGATTGAAGAAACTTACTATTAGGGTTGTTTGTTATTCTAACATGCACCAAAATAAGCAAAGGAGACTTGGATAAGAGAGTGTCGACTGCCCATCTAACAGCTTGTTGACTGTTTTTGTCCTTATCAACTGCCACAATTGTTAAAGCTCTTTGAGGAGATCCCCCTTCATCCATGGAGAAATGCATTTCAGAGAGAGAAAAGTAGAGAGATTAAAGAACGAGAGAGAAAGGGAGAGAGGAGTTTTATTTCTTTTGTTCTCCTCTTCTCTCTCCACTATTCCTCTTCTTCTCTCTGATGTCTCTTTGTTTTCTCTCTTTGGTTTTCTAGGGTTTGCCTCTGTCCATATAAAAGAAACAGTCAAGTCCAGTCCAACTTTTAACTGTATTTTTCCAAATTTGTGTATGTTAGTTGCGTTCTTTTGTGATATGTTTCAGTTTGGTCCCTGTTGTGACAAATAAATTGGAATGTTGAACATTATAACAACATAAATTTCTATAGAATTATAGCTATAGAAGAACCAAAGAAATTGTTATGTTACTTTTACTTTTGCCTTTTTTACAGCTCCGTGGATTTACCGTATTGTTTTACTGTATTTTAACGTCTATCGTGTCATGCTATGTCATTACACCACAGTTTTGTTTCAAACAAACAAAGAAATATGCCTACTTAATTAATTAGTCTGATTTGTTATTGATCAGCTGATTAAACAGCAATAGTTACAATTAAATTTATATGAAGCATGCATTAATTCTCATGTATTTTATGTTGAGTCTTCCCCATCTCCATTATAGCATTATATCATCATGTTTTAGTTATAATTATTCAAAATTAACAAGCATCATAATTCATATATTATCTAAAAATCCGTGTAACATATAGATTGCTCATTTGGTTTTTAGGATAGTATATTTGCTTGTAGAATTTTGCATATATTTTTAACAACTTTTCGCAATTTTTGATAGATCATGCTATCTAAATTATAATAAATAGTCCGAAACCAAGGTTTGAAAAGTTAGAATTAGAACTGGAGCCGGTCACTTAGAATAGCGATTTAGAGACGTTTCAATTGAATTGGAATCGGTCGAATCAGATGAAGAATCGCATCAATCAATATAAAAAATAATTTAATATAATTGTGAGAATTATGTATTAATATGTCGAATTTTGTCGATTCTAACTCAAATCGGATGAATGAAATAGGTGATTTTTAGAGTCATGTTTGAAATAATTTAGTGAAACAGCTCATATTAGAGGCAAGAATGATAATAACAAAGTTATATATATATATATATATATATATATATATATATATATATATATATATATATTCACGACTTTTTTTTATTTGTATTTCATGAATAACTTTAAGTCTAGTTCTGCCATGCCTTTTTTATATCTTGTTTAAAAATTAAAACACAAAACCTTTAGTGAAATATTATAATTTTTCTGTTTAAATATTCATATAAAAATCTGTATTAATTTTTTTTTTTACTTTTGATCCATGATGATTATATGATTTTGATTTAAGTTTTCGTTTTAATTAACATATAAAGAGAGATCACATAAAATAGCATATAAAGAAAAGAGGCATGATATTTCACGACACCAAATAACAACATATAAAGACCATAAAAAATATACAAAATTAAATAAATAATATATAAAATTATTGTTTTAAAAATAATAAATAATATATAAGTAAGATAATAAAAGCAGTATATAAAAAACAAAAAATATATTGAAAAGAGAAAAAAAAAATACTATTTTGTCAGCATTTTGTTCGTGCTTAAAAGAATGTCATTTTCAGATTTCCCTAAGGAAAAAGTTAAGTTCCCGAAATGCTAAAAACAAGTCAAAATCGAATTATTTTGCATAATAACACTTTTTTTAAGAATAATTAATTAGATGACACTATTTTGCAAATAATTGGGTATCTAGCACTTTCGCCAGAGGGTCTGGCGGAACTGAAATAGTTCCGCCAGAACCTCTGGCGGAACTAGTGATTTTTTTATTTTTGTTGATACCAGCTATTTGGAACCCGTAAACACGCTTAATTAAGGAAAAAAGCCAGTTCCGCCATAGAGTCTGGCGGAACTAGGTAAAATTTATTTTTTCAGGTTAAACTCGTAATTTAGAAGGCCAATTAGCTCAAAAAATTACGAATTTATCAGTTCCGCCAGAACCTCTGGCGGAATCTCTGGCTTTTTTTTCTTAATTAAGCGTATTTATGGGTGTCAAATGGCTGGGATCAACAACAAAAAAATCACTAGTTCCGCCAGACCCTCTGGCGGAATTACTTCAGTTTCGCCAGATTTTCTGATGGAAGTACTAAATACTCAATTATTTATTTATAAAATAGTGTTAACTGAGTGATTATTGTTAAACAAGTGCTATTTTGAAAAAAAAAAATCGTCAAAATCTCTCTTTTCATCCATGCTTCGTGAGTTGACTAATTGACTTGAGAAAACATACTGGTCAGTTTATCTCCAGTTTTACATAACCACTAAACATCCATTCTCTGGATCTTATATGGTTTGATTCTGATTTGTTGGTGTGAATATTCTGAGTTTATAATTCAACAATTTCAACTTATTTTAGTATTGCTTGCATTAGGTTATGTTGTAATATAGTTGAATTGAATAATGAATATTGTTATAATTAACATTTAATTAAGATAATATTAATATTTTAATTTCACAATGATACACAATGATAATACTTTTACAAATAGATGAGAATCTATATAAGTAAAATTTCCTTCTACAAATAAAAAGTGTAAAATAGATGAATTCTATTTCCAATCGGTTATTATTAATGTTAATTATGTATCTTTATTATGATATTATAAATTAGAAGTTATTACGAGTCTCATTATTTAAATTCTATTTGTTGCCAAAACTCCTCAAGTAAAAGTGGTTATGCACCGTCTCACCAACCAAAAGATTGTGGGTTCGAAATTTGCCGAAAGCGATTTTTTTTTAAAATAGATGAGAGGCATATGAGCTAAAGAAAACAAAAATAGATGGTTGTCTGTAGTTTTTCCTCATTTGTTTTAAATTATATTTGTGTTTTCTTATCCTAAAATTTATCATATTGCATATAAAATCATTAAATCATAACTTTTTAGACTTTTCCTGAAATTTGATTCAGTAGATTGTTGATATTTTCTCTTAATTTGACCATTTATTCTATTTTTTTTTGTAACTTTTGTAACTTATATTTATAGATAATTTATATATTGGTTAAGCATGCCAAAACATTTAATAGAAGAGAAATCTAAAAGTGCGACTAGCTTTATACTCCGTTTATAAAAGAGAAATTTAGTATGCCCAAAACGCGACGAAATTTTGTATATACCATTTTATACACTGTTTACAATAAATGAATCATATATATATATATATATATATATATATATATATATATATATATATATAGTATGTTGCCTCTATATATAATTTTTCGCGAGAAAGGAAAAAAAAAGGTCGTGTGCTACACAAGTTATTTTCACAACACAACCATAATATTATAATATATCAATAAACATTGAATTATAAGCTATATATAAGTTATTTTGACAACACACTAACAAATTCAGGAGCGAAACTATATGGTAGCTTACAGGGGTCATGACCCCTATGTAAACAAATTTTCTACATGACCTCTATATTATCCCTATTCTATCAAAATTCCAATACTCTGGTTTCGCCCTGCTAACCATAATATTATAATATATCAATAAATTTTATTAATTACTCTTTATCTAATAGATGACCAACACATTTTTGTCTAATTTGTCTTTAATATTTAACCCATTCACTTGATGATTATTCACAATCACAACACACAAATATGGTTCTAAACAAAAAATGGATATTTTCAGTTTTTATACAAACAGAGAGGACCTTCTCAATTCTTCTTCTTCTTCTTCTTCTTCTTGCTCAAAGACTCGGAAGTCCATTTATGCACTGTTCTTAACCTTCTTCTTCTTCCTCCTCCTTCCCTCTCAAACAATTCCAACCAATTCCTCTCTTCTCTTCTCTTATCTTATCTTTACCCCCAAACCCTTTGTACATAGACTGCGGCTTGCTTCGTTCATGGCTTCGTACTCCGGCGGTGCTTCCGTGGCACGGCCGGAGATGACCACGGTGGTGGTGGTGGCGGTTAAACACGGACCCAGTAGCCGCCGAGCCGCAGCATGGGCGTCGGAGCATCTCAGCCCGCTCTGTCATCGTGTTTTGTTACTGCATGTCATGCCTCGTGTTTCCTTCATCCCTTCTCCTTGTATGTTTGAATCGAAATCTTCGATTTCTGTTTTGGGTCTTTTTTGGTTTTTGGAATTAGTGTTTGAATTAATGTTTTGTTGTGATTGAATGGGGTTTTGTAGTGGGGGAGAGGATTCCGGTAGAGAAAATGGAGAGGGAGGTTGTGCAAATGTACGCACAAGATGCTTCTTTGAACGCTCAAGAGGTTTTCGCCCCGTTTCAGCGCCTCTTCGGTCGACGTCACGTAAGCCCAAATTCAAAAACGATGAATTTTCCCCCGTTAATTGGGTCGAAATTTCTCAAATTTGACGTCTTTCTTCTCAAAATTGATCAAATTTTCATGATTTTACAGGTTGAAACATTGGTACTTGAAGGAGATAATCCAGCTGAAACGCTTGTGAATTACGTATCTCAAACTGGTGCAATGAATTTGGTTTTGGGAGCTAGCTCTCATTGGCATATTTGCATTAAAAAGTCAGTTTTTTTTTCTCTTTTCTTTTTCTTTTTCATGATTTGTGCAGTTAATTCTGACATTGGTATTAAGCCAATTGTTATTTCTCTTTTAGAAATTGTAATATTTATATGATAAATTTCAAAAAAAAAAGATGCTATATTGTTCAAAATTGCAAAAAAAAGTTAACCCTCTGTTCGTTAGAAAATTGCAAAAAAGAAAGAATTATGGTTAATTAGTAAGTAAAGAGGGGTTCCTTAAGAATAGAGGATTTTACTTTTTCTACAATTTTGAATAATAGCAAAGGGGCTTTTTCGCAATTAAGCCATAATGCAGGGACCTTTTTGCAAAATTCTCTATTTTTATAGTGATTGATTGGCTTTTTCTTAGATTTAATGAAAACTAATGTGTAATTATTTAAATTTCAGGATCTTGTACCAAGATGATGTGGCAAGTAACGTACTTAGACTAATGACTAGTCATTGCAATATAATTATCGTGTCGAAACAAAAACTAACCCTAAAATTTTCAAACCCAAATGCTTCAATTGGCGTTGGTACGTTATAAAATATGAAGATATTATTTTAAAATTTAGTACGAGTTTTTTTAATATTATACCATTGACCTAAAAAAAGGGAAATTTCATTTCGTTTTTACCCTCCCAAAACTTCAACATATCATATTTACATTTACGCCTCTAGGAGTTCAAAATACATCATATTCACCCATTTAAATCTTGATTTTATACGTCTCTAAAGGGGGCAAATACGATATATTTTGGATTTCGATTAGACAAAATTTGATATTTACATTTTCCAAATGGGTAAATAAATACGATTTGGACGATATTCATTTTTATTTCCAGGCTCCAACAACGCATCTGAAACCCACTCGATCACTCTTAAGGAATTCTCAGACAGCGAGAAGAGCTGGATCTTCCGCGAGCAGTTCCTGCGCGGCTTCCTGCGCAGCGGGTCATCGCCACCTCAGCGGCTGACCTCAGCGAAATCCTTCTCAGATCTCGGCCAGAGCTCGAGAGCCGAGAGCTTCAGGAAGACTGGTTATGGAGTAAGTTAACAATTAAAAGTGACAGATTTATTTATGTGCTTTTTGGAGAATTTGCGAAAAAGACCCTGTGTTATGATGAAATTGCGAAAAGGCCCTTGTAAATAGAGGGCCTTTTGGGCAATAATGGAGGGTGATTTTTAAGCAAGTAAGAGGTAGAGATATTAGGGTTTGTTTTGTGATTTTTGGGAACTTTGCGAAAGAGCCCCTATGTTATGCTGAAATTGCGAAAAAGCTCCTGCACTGTATTATTGATAGTGCAGGGGCTTTTTTGCGATTTTTGATAATGTAGGGGCTTTTATGCAAATTTCTCTCAGAGGCTGACGTCAGCGACGTCCTTTTCTGATTTAGGCCAGAGCTCGAGAGGCGAGAGCTTTAGGAAGAATTGTTATGCGGTAAGTAAGTTAAGAGGTTGAAAATTAGGGTTTGTTTTGTGATTTTTGGAGAATATGCAAAAAAGACCCTGCTTTTTGCAATTTTTGATAATGCAGGGCCTTTTGGACAATAATGCAGGGGCTTTTTTGCAATTTTAGCATAATGCATGGCCTTTGGGGCAAACATTGATTTGCCCACATATAGATAGTAAAATCTAACAAAAGGCAATAAGCCAAAAAAAAAAAAAAGAAATATTAATTTGCCAATTAAATTTCGATACTCTTTTGTATAATACAATTCGTAATTACGGAGATATTTTTAATTATTATTTAATAATTTTGAATCTGACCAGCCTGAAGCACAAGAAGAAATACTCAAAATGAGGGCCGAATTGCAAAACGCGCTAATATTGTATAATCATGCTAGTGAAGAACTTGTTCACGCTAGAAAAAAGGTACATTTTTCATTCCACACGCTGATTTTTCCACAAATTACCAAACAAACAATGTATTTTATACAATATTTTTTTAAATATTTCAGATCGAGTTTCTCTCAGCTGAATGCTCAGAAGCAGCAAAGAAGGTTCAAGAGGCTTTACAAAGAGAAGCTGAACTGAAACGATTGATTGAGATGGAAAAAAATCGGGAATTGGAATCCTGGAAAAGAGGCCAAGAACCGGGAAATGAAATCCCTGATTTTGAAATCTTTCATCGCGACAAAGGAGAGAGTACTTCCAGCTGGTATGTTAAATAAAATGAAGTATTTTGATATAGGGATTGTTTTCAAATGCCTCGTATATTTTGTGAAATTTACGAAAAAACCCTGGAATATTGAAAAATCCCGTATTTTTGACTTTCTTATTTTCCAAAAACCCTAACTATTGAAGTTGCAAAATATCTCTTAACTTGTATAAATGCTGATAAATAATATATAAGCGCATTTTGCAAATATCTATTATTTCAAAATAAATAAGGGTATTTACATTTTTTTTTTATTATTTCAAAATGAGTTGTTTTTATAAAGTAAAACACTTGAGTAGTTCTTTTTAGTATTTCAAAAGGGGTGTTTTGGTAAATGGAATGTTTAAAGTGAGTTCAAATGTGTGCTTTTTGAAAAATTGAAGTAATTATATTCCCTCTTATCGCATTTCAAATACTTACGCGCCTTTTGGTATTGTTCTATTCCAACAGGGGATCGAGCGAGAGGTCAAATGTCATAAATGCCCTTCTTCTTATTTTTCAAAAATTCACTAGCTTTTGAAGTTGTAGAAAAACCTTTTAACTTACATAAATGATGATATATGAAATATAAACACGTTTTACGATTATTTATCTATTATTTCAAAACAAATAAGGGTGTGCACATACTTGTTTAACATTCCTATATGCATTTCTTTGGTTTTTCTTTTATTATTCCAACAGGGGATCGAGCGAGAGGTCAAATGTCATAAACACCCTTCTTCTTTCCACTACAAACACTTGCAAGAGATACTCAAAAGAGGAAATAGAAATCGCGACCGATAATTTCTCGGATTCGAAGAAAATCGGCGAGGGTAGTTATGGAAATGTGTATAAATGTGTGCTTGATGATAAAGAAGTTGCCATCAAAGTGCTCAGACAGGAGGAATCGAGTGAGAAAAACAAAGAGTTTCTCAGAGAGGTGAGTTTTGTTATATATATTAATTAATGATTAATAAAGTTCGTTAAAGTTATTTTTTTTTTTTTTTTTTTTTTGGAAATTTTTCCTGGAAAAGAAGTATGTTGTATCAGGAATAAATTTAAAAAATGCTATGATGGCTGCATGATAGTGCAAATATTTCTAATTTATTATATTTAGGTCGAAATATACTTTGCCAACTTAACTTTAAATACTCCCATTAAAAAAACTACATACACTTTATAGGGACTAAAAGCTAGCATATAAAATCTCACGTGCCTTCTCAAAACATTCACAAAAACTTACTCCCTTTCCAAAAATCCCCAAAAAGAACCATATTATTACAACAACAATCAATTTTTCCCAATTTCTTACAACAATTATGTCGAAATCCTTAGCCAAATTTTTTTTTGTATAAACATACTAATATATTATCACACATCAATGGCTATAAAACTTAGTCCCAAGTTAAAGAAAAAGCAAGTGCACAACAACATCATATCAATAACCAAATTTTCTCATCCATATTTATCTTTCTTAAATCATCATATTATAATAACACTCATTTTTCTTTCCTAATATTCTTACAATATTTAGGTCGAAATCCTGAGCCAGCTGCATCACCCGCACCTCCTCTCGCTCCTCGGCTTCGATCCCGATTCCGGCTCCTTAATCTACGAATTCATGCCGCACCGCTCCCTCGACGACCTCCTCTTCTTCCCCAAAGAAAGATTCCCAAATGACCGTTCTACCCCTCCTCCTCCTCCTCTTTCTTGGGCGGCAAGATTCCGGATTATTTACGAAGTCGCCACCGGGCTGTCGTTCTTGCACTCCGCGAAGCCGGAGCCGGTGGTGCATCGGGATTTGAAGCCGGGGAATATTTTGCTCGATTTGGAGTTGAAAAGTAAGATTGGGGATGTGGGGCTCGCGAAGTTGATTCGGGATCCGGTGCCGGACGGGTTGACGGAGTATAAAGATACTATTTTGGCCGGTAAGGATATAAAAAATATTATATTATATGTCACTCAACTTTTAAAAATGACCAAACAGGTCACTCGGCTTTCAATTGTTCCTTATAAATCACTTTAACTTTCAAAAATTATTAAATGAGTCACTCAGCTTTCAATTGTCTCTGGATGTCACTGAACTTCCAAAAAGTTCGCTCAACTTTCAATTTAATGGTGACCTAATTGATCATTTTTGCAAGATGAGTGACTTCTAGGAGACAATTGAAAGTTGAGCGACGTATTTGATAATTTTTGAAAGTTGTCATCTTTACGGGACAATTGAAAGTTAAGTGACTTGTCCTTTTTGAACTCCGCGAAGCCGGAGCCGGTGGTGCATTGGGATTTGAAGCCGGGGAATATTTTGCTCGATTTGGAGTTGAAAAGTAAGATTGGGGATGTGGGGCTCGCGAAGTTGATTCGGGATCCGGTGCCGGACGGGTTGACGGAGTATAAAGATACTATTTTGGCCGGTAAGGATATAAAAAATATTATATTATATGTCACTCAACTTTTAAAAATGACCAAACAGGTCACTCGGCTTTCAATTGTTTCTTATAAATCACTTTAACTTTCAAAAATTATTAAATGAGTCACTCAGCTTTCAATTGTCTCCTGGATGTCACTGAACTTCCAAAAAGTTCGCTCAACTTTCAATTTAATGGTGACCTAATTGATCATTTTTGCAAGACAATTGAAAGTTGAGCGACGTATTTGATAAGTTTTGAAAGTTTTGTCATCTTTACGGGACAATTGAAAGTTAAGTGACTTGTCCTTTTTGAACCCCGCGAAACCCGAGCCGGTGGTGCATTGGCATTTGAAGCCGGGGAATATTTTGCTTGATTTGGATTTGAAAAGTAAGATTGGGGATGTGGGGTTGGCCAAGTTGATTCGGGATCCGGTGCCGGACGGGTTGACGGAGTATAAAGATACTATTTTGGCCGGTAAGAATATAAAAAATATTATATTATAGGGTAAATTTCACTGTAGATCACTTAACTTTAAAAAATGGCCAAATAAGTCACTTAACTTTCAATTGTTTCTTATAAGTTACTCAACTTTCAATTATCTCTTATAAGTATAGAGTTTATTCGATCATTTTTGAAAATTGACTGACTTATTTGATAATTTTGGAAAATTGAGTAACATTTAGGAAAATTGACTGACTTATTTGAATCTAGACACTATTTTCATCTACTCCACACTAATGGCATTAAACTCCATTAATTCTTACTAACTGCACTAACTCTGATTAATTTCTTTTATGCATCCTTTGACATTCTAAATAACCCTACATATTCTAAATAATAAGTCTAATATAATAACAGGTACGTTATACTACATGGATCCTGAGTACCAGCGTACCGGCACGATAAGGCCAAAATCGGATTTGTATGCTTTAGGGGTGATTATGCTTCAAATTTTGACGGGACGAAACCCTAATGGGTTGTTGGTACGGGTGGAAAAGGCGGTGGAAAGCGGGTTGGTACGGGATTTGCTTGATGCATCGGTACCGGATTGGCCGGTACGGGAAGCGGAGAGGTATATTTGCAATCAAAGTACATATTAATATCATAAAATAAAATAAATACATATTGGCAGTTATTTTTTTTAAATAACTCTAAAACTAACTCTAAAATATGGTACTTCTAGGTAATATCTCTAAAACTAACAAAACAAAACGTTTTGTTAATTCTAGAAACAAGACACTTGACAAACAATGATTCAATATTTCATTATTTATCTTATATTATATTTTGGTAGGATGGCGAGATTGGCTTTGAGGTGTAGTAGATTGCGGTGCCGTGACCGACCGGATCTCGATGCGGAATTCTTGCCGGAATTGGAATCCATTTTGAGATGTACAAAAGTAATTGGTGGGATTGAAACCGTACCGGTACCGGTACCGGTACCGCCCAAACATTTCGTTTGCCCCATTTTGAAGGTACATATTGATTATTCTCTCTGTCTTTGATTATTTCTCGTTGTCTACAAATGCTATACAACGTGACAATAAAGCATGATGGCAACATGACATGGTTTATAGTGCAAATATTGCAAATGATTGTGGTCTCAATTGATGATGTAATATTTGTATTATAGACCCTGTCATGCTGACATCATTCTTACCAACACATACATTTTACCATTGTTTGCCTTGAATGTTCAAAAGCCAACATAGTGGTTTTTATTATGCAACTTTCTATGAAGTAGGCATTTCTGCATTTTAAGAATAATTTCTTTTCATTTATTTAATAAGTTCTAAGTTCTACTCATTTTAAAAAAAAAAGGCTGAGACTATGTTTGCTGTCACTTATTACTGATAATGTATTAGAATCCTGATTTAACATTGTGTGTTTATTATTTTCATTTTTTGTACTTCTTCTTTCGATTGATTGGTTGAAATTTATTTTTCATTAAAAAAATAGGAATTAATGGAGGATCCGTATATGGCTGGAGATGGATACACATATGAACATAAAGCTATAATTGCATGGCTTAAAAAAACAGATTTTTCTCCCATTACAAGACATAGGCTCAAAGATACTTCCATAATTCCAAATCATTCACTCAGATCGGCTATTCAAGAATGGAAATCTTCAATGCGAAATTCGTATTAATTGGATATATTCATGCCTATTTGTGTACAAGTGTTTCTATTGAGTGTATAGTTTTAGATATAGTGGTAATTTGAATAGATTCTAGATTTGATCATTAAAAAAAGACATAAGCTCAAAGATATTTCTGTAATTCTCGATCATTCTCTCAGATTGGTTATTGAAGAATGGAAATCGTCAATGCAAATTTGATGTGAATTTCATGAGATTTTGATGAGAAAGAAGGATATTAATTGGCTGTATTTGTGTTAATTTATGTGTATAACTGTATGTGTTGAATGTATAGATATAGTTGTCATTTGAATAGGATTGTGAGTTCAATTATTAAAGAACAAGGAAAATATTAAAGAACAAGGATTTTTTAAGGCTAATTGTGCTTGTCAGCATGTGTAATGATTATTTATTAATGAAATAAATTGGTAAAAAGTAAATAGCTAATTAAATCCCAAAAAGAAAACAAATATATAATTAATCCATAAAGCACCGTTCATGATACAAGGCCATAGAGAAACACAAGTAAAAAGTTGATAAAAAAGAACAAATATAAAACCAATTCAACAATATAATATTTCACTTAGATAAAAAAAACAAAAGTTTACTTCCTTTATCCATGCATCGCAATTATTACACCCAAAAAGGTCTACATTGAAATTAAACCCTAAATAAATCTTCCGTTCATGAAATCAAGTCGTAGAAAAGTGCAATAAATACAAAATTCAATATATTATAACAAAATAAAACAAATCTATTTCTTTTTGAAAAGATAAAGTGCGACCATCCACTCATCCCCATTATTATATCCGAAAAGTTCGGCAACAGAAATGAAGAAAGTTCGCCAATACGCGATCCATTTTACGGCGGAATCTTTTCCATAAGTTGTTTCAAATATCGGTTTAATTTTAGATATATTTTTGTCCATTCTTTTAAGCCACTCTTCACTGCAAAATATAATAAAATATTAATTGTAACACTTCAATTAAGTTTAAATTTTCCTCAATATAACACGAATTAGTGACAATGTATCCTCAATTTGGGATTAAAAGAAAAAGAAAAAAAACAAAGAGGCAAAAATGAAACAGGATGTGAGACTGATAAAATTAATTATTAATTAGAAAAATAATTATTTCAATTACTGATAAAATTGTGAATTATATGAAATTAAAGATACCTTGTTTTTGAATAATGGGTACCGTTCACAAGCCAATGGTTCACAACAGAGACATCTTCCTGTTTTATATTATAAAAATAAACATTAAATAGATATTGTATTTGTTTTTATCTTTGGAAAAACTTACATATGATCCATATTTTGGGAAATATTTTTGGACTAACAAGTACTTTATAGAGTTTTTTTACTACACTTGGTGCAAAATAATCAACAAGTAAATTAACGAAAAAATTTGAGATTGGTATACTATCATATTGTAATTAAGGTGAAAATATGCATATATTAAAAATAATAACAAATTAACCTGAAAATAAAGAAGAAGGTTAGAAGAAGGCATGGTCCCACCAGTAAAGAAATACCGAGTTATCCAATCATCTTCATTTTTGTCCTACATAACAACATAATATTATCATATTCACATTTTTATTAAGAAAATCTATCATTTATCCAATTATTTATATTTTTTCATAAATATAAATGATAAAATTTACCTCAAAATGGTATGCAAATGTTTTATGACAAAAATGATGAATAAATAATAGACCGTCTGGCTCCATCCAGCCTGATATTTTCTTCATAAGCTCCTTGTAATTTTTCATATGCTATGATTCAAAAAATAACATTTATATTACATATTTATTTTAATTATTAGTTGATTATTTGAAAAAATAAAGCTTTCTTCCGTGCCTCAAACATCTCAATAGATAAAATTCGATCGAAGGTTCTCTCCATCTGAAATTTGCTGATGTCAGCAACAATTATCTCCACATTTGTTAAATTGTTTTGCCTAAAAAATACGAGGAAAATGCAAATTAAAACCAATTATCCAAATTAATTCCAACTCAACCCAATTAACTCTTCATTTTATACTCGAGCCTCAAATTGTTTAATTAATCCATATATAACCTCTATTTAATCCCAATTCACCCCAATTCCATCAATCAATCAATCGCCAAAAAACCCCCCAAAAAATAACAAAAAATAATTATTTCAATCTTATACTTGCAATGTTCATCAATATGAGCCTTTTGACTCACAGAATTACACATTCCAGTCACTCAAATTGTTCAATTAATCAGTAAATAACCTTCTACTTATTCTCAAGAAAACACCAAAAAATTAAAAATTCATATTGTTCCAAATCCAGCATTTCAATTTCCGATTGTTCCAAATCCAGGATTTGGTTTCCGTCTTTTATTTGCGCTCGTTTGCAATACAAATCCAGCATTTCAATTTCCGAATGTTCCAAATCAAGGATTTGTTGATTTGTTACTTCAAAGACAAATCCAGAAGAATCGGAATTTGAAATGCTGGATTTACACCTCAAACAAGCGGAATTAAAAAACCCCAATTTTTTAATTAATCCTAATTTACCCTAATTTGATCAATTAACCACCAAAACATCCCAAACAAACACCAAAAAACCCAATAATTACACCAAAAACTAAAAACAATTAAAATTCAGTCTTATTTATACCTGCATTGTTGATCAATATGAGCCTTTTGAGTCACACTATTACAAATACCAGTAACATTACAATTCTTATATTTCTTTGCTACAAATAAAGATAAAGAGCCCCATCCGCATCCCAAATCCAGGACTCGATTTCCGTCTTTTATCTGACATCTCTCGCAATATAAATCCAGCATTTCAATTTCCGATTCTTCTAAATCCTTGGATTTCTCTTTGAAGTAACAACAGCTACAAAAAAGGAATAAAAGAAGACTTATCAGTTATTTATTATAGAGAAAAAACTAACAGTGGGATTAATTGTTTTGCAATTTCTGTATAAATAGAGGGGCTTTTTTGCAACTTAGACATAATATAGGGCTATTTTGCAAAAAAAAATTATCATTGAGATATCTAGCAGTACAAATCCAGCATTTCAAATTCCGATTCTTCTGGATTTGTCTTTGAAGTAATAACAGCTTTTGTCGCGAAAATTTTGAAGGATTAGAAATGAGATTTATTATAAAATTAGGATATGAAATCCAATGGAAGGGTCTTTATACAATTTTCTTATAAATAGAGTTTTTTTTTTTTTTGGCATTGTTCAATAAACGTAGGAGATTTTTTGCAATTTAGATAAAAATACATCAGCTATTTTGTAAATTTCTCTTTATAATGTAAGTTTTGTACGAGTAATATACTGAAAAATTAAAGATATTCCGAGTTTTTTTGTTGCTTGATGTGTTTGTATTTATTTTATGCTTATTTGATGATGAGTATGCCTTTTATAGTAAATTACGATAGACAAAAAAAAAACATTGAAAACGAATCAAAATTAAATTACAAATTCAACAATAATTAATACGAAAAGTATAAAAACCTGTATTTTAGATTCTTTCCAAGAACCAGCTCAAAAAAAGAAGTCGGTAATTCATAATGCTGCGTTTTTGCGGTGTCTGTTTCCACTGCAATTGGCATCTCTTTCAAAGCTGTAGCCAAAAAACATCACAAATTTCATTTAATAATTATGATAAGTTATGTAAAATTATTTTGATTAATCAATAAATAGGGCCTAAGAATTTAATAATTTTTTTCTCAAATAGATTTCACAGTTGGATAAAATTGCGAAAAAGTCTAGTTCTTTACAACAATTCACTTAATATTTTTTCATGAAATAACAACACATGTAATGTAACATCAGTGAAATTTTACTCTAATACAGAATTCACAAACTCCAAAACAACAAGAAAGAGTTGAACTGGAGAGGTCCGTAAGTACGTACAGTGAATGAAATGAAGAAGGCTCTCAAGCTGGAGGTGGGCGGAGGGGAGGTAGCCTTCCCGGAGTCGGGCGGCGAGGAGGAGCCTGGTGAGGCGGCGCACGACGGCGTCCGGCAGGAGGTTCCTCTCCAGCGCGGCCAAGCCGGTCTTCACTCCGGCCTCGTACGCTCTTCCCACTGCCCACTCCATTGTTGTTTTCTTCTTCTTCTTCTTCTTCTTCTTCTTCTTCTTTGATATGGATTGAGTTTTGAAGTTTGAAAGAGTGTTTTTGTTGTTTTTCTTCTTCTTTGATGGATTGAGTTTTGAAGTTTAGAGTGTGTTTTTGATGAAGTTGTGAGTTGAGAGTGAGTGACGTGGCTGATTGGAGACGTTGGGTTTGGATTAGTTTAGTTTAATTTAATTTAACAGAGATATGAAAAGAGAGAGAGAGAGAGAGAGTTGTTTTTGGAATAATTTACCAAAATAATATTTTTTTTGGAATAATAATAATAATAATATTTTGCATAATAATAATAATAATAATAATTTGAGAGAGATAGAGAGAGTTGTTTTTGGAATAATTTACCAAAATAATTTTTTTTGTAATAATAATAAGAGAAAAGTCTATTTTTGATACCCTTCAACTATTGAACTAGTTCATTTTTTTTGTCCTCAACTTTTTATTAGTTTAATTTTAGTTCCTCGACTAGTCAATAAGTGCATTTTTGGTTCTTTCATCAGTTAAGTGCTTATTTGTCTGTTAAATTTGACACATAAGTAATGACGTGACATTAGTAACATGACAAATGTTTGAAAAAAATAAAAAATTCATTAATTCCTCTCTTTTCTTAAAACATTATTTTTATTAAAAAAATATATATTTTTTATGCATGTTTATTTTTAAATAAAAATTAACATGTTATTGTGTATGTGTTAAGAATATATGTCATATCATTGCTTACGTGTTATATTTAACGGACACGTAAACACTTAACGGATGGAAGGACAATAAATTCATCTATTAAATAGTTGATAGACTAAAATTGCACCAATAAAAAGTTCAAAGACCAAAAATGAGTTAATTCAATAGTTGAGAGGGCAAAATTGGACTTTTCTCTAATAATAATAATAATAATAATAATAATAATAATAATAATAATTTGAGAGAGAGAGAGAGGGGGTTATTTTTGTTGTTCTGTTGATTGTTTGGATGTTTTGTTATTTGTTTATCTTTTCTCCTTCTTTGTTGGATTCATGGATTGACTTTTGAGTGAGAACGAGTGACGTGGCTGATTGGAGACGTTGGATTTTGATTAGTTTAACAGAGATAAAGAGAGTTATTTGAAAAAATAATAGCTATGTTACTCGAAAAAAATAAAAAAATAATAATAATAACTATACTGAGAAAAGTCTGATTTGGGCCACTTAATATTTACAGAAATTCAAAGGCCGAAACTGTGGAAGAGTATAGATCATATAAGCCCATATTTTATTTTACAGAAGTTCCATAATTGGACTATACAAACTCACGAACTGCCCAAAACCAGTGAAATAACACAAGTTCTTTTACATTTTTTCGCATACGATACACCTTTTTTTAATACCTTTTTAGATCACTAATACAGCATTTCACTTATCACTACATATTTTATAGTTATACTTGCCAAATTTATCTTTTTTTATCATGAATATTCTTTTTATTAATTCAATATATCTTTTTAGATGACTCAATCAAACACTCGAAACAAAACATTTTACAGATCGGTGTACGGTCGATTCCAACGGATCCACAACACCAGAAAGAGTGCAAGAAAAAGTGAGAAACTTGGCTGCCTCTAATGTGGAACATATGGAAGGAACAAAATAATCGACTATTCACGAGTCGGCAAAGAGTACATCTCTAATATGAAACATATGGAATGAACAAAATAATCGACTATTCACGAGTCGGCAAAGAGTACAACTCTAATGTGAAACATATGGAAGGAACAAAATAATCGACTATTCACGATCGGCAAAGAGTACAGCTCTAATGTGAAGCATATGAAAGGAACAAATAATATATATTATTTACTTCATAAATTCAATACGTTCTTAGTCTAGATTTTAAATTGGCTAGTTTTTTAATAAGAACTATGTGATGATTACCAATATAATTTTATTATGTATTTTGTGTGATCAATGAGTATGTTTTCTGCAAACTGAAAATTCATGATATCACTTGAATTAATATAATAGTGTCTTCTTATTTTTATCTAAATGATAGAAACAAAATTATGTAATTATCAATTTATCAAAATAAAAAGTCAAAAAATATTACATTTTATTATCTAAATGAAATAAATTTTGTTCCATATTATATTCTCTTAAAATTTTTGTTATTTTTCAATTTTAAGTTTTTATATTTATTCATGATTCCTACTTATTCATTTTCTTAAACTATAATTAATAAAATAAAAGGCTAGTAATTCAAGGAGAGAGAAAGAGAGTAGGGGAATATTTGCAATTAGTTAAAGAAGAAAAATTATTTAAGGTAGATACTTATCTTATTTACGAAGAGAGTAAAAAAGTAATTATGATTTATGTTTTTCTATTTTCATTAAATTCATTCATGTCCAAATCATTTGTCTTTGTTTTTAAATAAAATGATTCTAGTAGGCAATAGCAAATATATATATATATATATATATATATATATATATATATATATATATATATATGGACTATGGTTGTCTTGATATATTAATTTTAAATTAAATACTAGTATACATTTTCGAAAACTACTACATTTTTTGAGATTTTGGATGTATTTTTTACATGTCCGATATGTACTTTAAAATATTAATATATTTCTTTCACATGTACACAGTACATTACATGAACAATGCTTACTTCATGGACTATAGATTCATCAGTCCCATCTATGATTTATGTAGATGGACAATCCATGTTATGCTAGAAGAGCTATTAGCACATGTCAAAATGCCATTGAATCATCATTGTCATGGTGCATTTTTTTGTTGGCTTCTTGCAAGTTCTTGAAGGGCTAAAAATTCATCTGGCTATGTGATGTTCATGAATGGTTCAAAATATAATTTTATGAACTAAGCAATTCAGTCTGAATAAATCAAATCGTAATTGAAATTTGCTTGTTTTTAATCGAACAAGATAATATATATGTAAGATGAAGTTAGTCATACTTGAAAATGATGATTTAACTTAATAGAAATTTATTGCTTATGAGGTTTGTCAAAATAAAAGCCGAAATTAATTGACAAGAAATTTTGAATCCAACTAAATGACAACCTAACATAGCCGAAATTTAAGCAATCGAAATAAATCGATGAATTGACCATCCTTTTTTTTAATTCCTTTGATAGCGTAATTCCTTTGATAGCGTCTCTAAATTTTGTTGGCCATGCTTCTCTAAAAGTTAGTGCATCATTATCCTTTATTTAATGTATCATTATCCTGTATTTACTAAAGTAGTTTTCGTATGACACGACACGACCGGTTCCAATCCAAGCTAGTTAATTGACAAACACAGAAAAACCTGGAAATCAAGGTCATCATCACGTGCTTGTGAATTACTATTCATGAGGCAACCGTTACGATTTAAGCTATTTTATGCAATTATTTTTAGGGAAATTAAAAAAAAAATTCCTATCTTTTCTGAATATTACAAATAACCTCCTGTATTTTCATTTATTACAAATATCCCCCTATCAGAAATATTTTTTTTTACAAATAACCCCCTTCATCCATTTTTCCATCAATTTAGAGTTTATTTTTTAAAAAATGACCAAGATACCCTCATCTAAAAGAAATTAAATAAAAATAAAATAAAATAAATAAAAATATAACAAAATAATTATTTAAAAAATAAAATTAATTAAATAGAAATAAAATTAATTAAAATAAATAAAATTTAAAGAATAAAAATAAATAAATAAATTTTAAAAATAATTCAATAAAAAAGTATTCAATAAAAATTAATTAAAATAATAAATTAAACAAAATAAAATAATTAAAAGTTAGAAATAATAAAATAAAATAAAATAATTAAATAGAAACTAAATAATAAATAATATTAAATAATAATTATTATTATTGACACATGAAACATTTATTATCGGTGGTGAAACTTTATAGAAACCGGGGGTGCATGCGGCATGTCCCCCCTCCCAAAGATTTTGACAGAACATTATATATCAATAGCGCAAAAAAAATTTGGGGGGGGAGGGTGCCGCATGCACCCCGGTTTCTATAATGTTCCACCACCGATAATGAGGATTTCATGTATCAATAATAATAATTATTATTTAATATTATTTAATTTTTTTATTTTTTACTTTCTATTTAATTATTTGTATTTTTATTTTATTATTTCTAGCTTTTTAATTATTTTATTTAGTTTAATTTATTATTTAAATTATTTATTATTGAATATTTTTTTTTGTTTAATTATTTTTGTTTTTAAACTTTTTCTATTTATTTTTATTCTTTAAAATTTATTTATTTTAGTTAATTTTATTTTTTAAATAATTATTTTGTTATATTTTTATTTATTTTATATTTATTTTATTTTTATTTAATTTCTTTTAGGTTAGGGTATTTTGGTCATTTTTAAAAATTAAATTTTAAATGGATGGAGGGGGTTATTTGTAAAGAAAATATTTCTGACTGAGATTATTTATAATAAACGAAAATACAGAGGATTATTTGTAATATTCAGGAAAGATAGGGGGCTTTTTGAAAATCTCCCTTATTTTTATGACCCATTCACGTGATGTGATTTATTGTTTAGCAAGCATCCACAGTTGATCAATTGTAGTCTATTTTTGGCAATTATTTTTATGACCCATTCATGTGATGTGATCTGTTGTTTAACAAGCTCCAAAGCTGATCAATTTTAGTTTTACTAGTTTGTTATCTTTGAAATGGTCAAATCATGGCAGAAGTATAGTAATTAAATTTCTAAACTGACATGAAAATGACTCCTTATAAAAATTGCAATGAGAAATGACTCCCTAATCTAAATTCACTCGTCAGTACTGTCTTGTCTTTGAATTAGAATCCAAGGATAAAGGTAACATTAGTACATCTAATTTTATTTTATTAAATTGAGATTTGGTCCTTGTGTTTGTGTATAATTAATCTGCAAGGTTTGTTCCAGCACAAGCCGGAATTGTACATTCGGTAAGCAGAACGTAAGTATCAGCCACAAATTTCGACCAAAAATCTAGGAGACCGTAATAGAAAATATATCAATAAACTAGAGAAAAAATATTATATATATAGCTCCCAATTCTATACATATATATTATTATTTTAAAATCTAAATGAGATGATGTTTGCTAGTCTTTATTAAAATATGTCATAGTTAAGCATGATGCTTAAACTAGGGTGAGACATCAAAATAAACCATGCAACCTCCTAATTGGTTCTATTCTTATGTCTACAGAGCAGTATTTATATTTACAGGTTCAGTGTATTTTTTTAAATATATTATTTTTATGACCAAATATAATCAACTGGATAAACTTCTTGTTTAATTCTTTCGACTAACAGTCATACATCGTGTAAATCACGACTCTACTAAAGTTTGTGTATATGGACCCAACTCAAGCAGTAAAATGTTGAAAATAACATTTTTTAAGGGAAATTTGCAAAAAAAGCCCCTGCATTATGTCTTATTTGCAAAAAAAATCCTGCCTTATTGGAAATTGCAAAAAATCCCCTATATTATTGCTTAAATTGCAAAAAAATTCTATCGTTAGATTGAAGTTAACACCGTTAGTTTAAGTTGTTTAATTACTTCAAAATTATTATTTTTAAATATTAATTAATATTTTATCTAAAAATTATATTTCTTAAAAAATATTTTTAAATCTATTTTTAAGAAAAAATCAAAAATTTTTTTGTTATTGAAAAAAATTTTGTTTCAGAAAAACTTGTGTTTCGGGAACATATATTTTTAATAAAACAATTTACTGAAAAATAATATTTATTTTTTTAAATATTAAAAAATATTTTTTCATAATTATTTTTAAAATACCTTTTCTACAAGAATGTTAATTATCATTTAAAAAATAATTTTGAAGTGATTAAACTACTGAAGCTAACGGCTTTAGCTTTAGGGGCTGTTTGGATTGTCGCATTAGTAAATTCATCAAGAATCTGAAAATACTGTAAATGAGTTTTCTGGAGTTGCAATGCATTTTCTAGTGTTTGGATATAAGAATCTGAAATTACTGTAATTGCAGTTTTTATGTTTGGGTTGTTGTAGTTGATAAATGCAGTTTGATTTCCACTGTTTAGATCGAAGTAATTAAAAAGTTTACATATATTAAAGTTGTATATCAAATATATATACCTCAATTCAAAAGCCAATAAAAATCAAAATTACAACAATAACTCACATATCCTAATTAAAAAAATAATCAAAAGGTTAAGACCAAACTTTTAGAGAATAAAATCAACAAACAATTTATCAAACATTCTAAAAAAATCCAACTCATTCAAGCCACACAAATACAACAAAATAGTTCAAGATTAGATTCACAATACAAGAAAGTAAAATAGAACAAAAGATGCAACAATCAAGATACGATAATTAAGTCCTTATAAAATGTTCCAAGTCACATAGTTCAAGTCAATGCTAATACAAAATATCCAGACTCAAAATACAAGTATATCATAATTGTAATATATTGCTATGTCACAAGTACACAAAAACAAAATGAGACATAACACTTATATAAACTATTTAAAACTTTTAGTTACCGTCAGAACCATTGCCTCCTACATACTTTCCCCTAATATAACCATTAGCAAAGCTTGCAACCCATGCCTCCTGATAACTTGGCGTTCTTTTCAGAAATACTCGTGCAATATTCTTGTTATCGGCTAGATAATCACTTGCCAAAATCAGCACATGTATTGGAAACTTGCCTTCCATAGGCATAACTGCATCCAACACCATACTCTCAATATCTTTGTCCTTATCAAATGCATCGGCAAGGCGCGTGATCCCCTTAGCTACCTCAAATACCGCCAATTGAAGATCTTCTTCTCTTTTTCTCTTCTTGCTTGCATTTTTTGTAGCGGTAGAATCTGGCCTTGTTGGTGTGGGGGAATTCACATTCTGACCCTCGGGGGGACTTCCATCACCCATGACATTGTTCTCCGTTCCAAAGAAATCAAAATTCTCCAACCCTACATCATTAACGTCATTAGGGATTAGGATTGACGGAGCATTCATTGGGATACCTAGACGCGAAACACTATACGCTGACTTTCCATGCATTCCAGTTGCCGCCTCACCACCACAAACTAACAACATCTCTTCAAACATTTCAATCGGCTTGTTTATAAAAGGTTCTTCCTTCGGATGGGCCTAAATCATTTCAAGAAAACAGGTAAAAAAAGATTAGCCTAGAGAAGAAAACCAAAACAAAGAAACTTGAAGATAATCACCTGGACATATGTGCGGTATTCTGCCTCATCCATAATGATCTTTTTTTCATTATCATCCCATCCATTCCCGCTCATCTCTTTCAACTTCTTTATTTGGCTCCATTTGTTCTTGAGAGTTCTAATATGGTTCGAGACATTACTCTCCGACACTCGCACATCTGGAAATTCATTATTTATTGCCTTAACTGCCGCCGTGAGAGCTTTGTTCTTGAAACCTTGACCCGATTTCATACCATTCCTAGCTTGCTCCGCCATAACCTTAAGAAGGAAATGACTTAATGGTTTTGTCCATACAAAATTCGAACTTGTTCTTTTCCCGACATTTTCCACGATATTCTCCATCTAATAAAAAGGAGAGAACATTAGCACCATCGATATAAATTAGCACACCATTTTTTTTTTTGTAGTATGTACAATTTTATTCCTCTTTTCCAACGAGAAGGAAAAAGAACCAAAAGAAAAAGAAAGAAAAAAATAGATTGATATGTAGATAAAGTGAATGAATGAATTAGTGAATGAGCAAGCATTTGGTCCATGTGTCATCTCGTACAAAATATACATGAATGGCTAAGTAAGAAACCATGCATCATTTCATTGCTCATTTATCTCCCATATGCATTATTATTCTTAGAAGCATTTCATCATACACTTGATATGCACAAAATAAACACAAAACATCATGATTGTTTTAGTTTTAGATACTAATTAGGAAGAGATAAACGGAGCATAAAAGATGAACAGTTCGAAATCAGCACAAAAAAAAAACAAGAGTGAAAATAGAGAAACTAAAGATTTTATTTAAAAATCAAAGAAAGCTTTCATAGAACATACCGAGAGAGAGAACGATGCTCAAAGGAGGGGCTAGAAGAAGAAGAGGCGAGAAAGGAGAGAGTCGCTCAAAGGAGCAGCTAGAAGAAGAAGAGGCGAGGAAGGAGAGAGACAGGCGGGAATGCTTTTCTTTTCTCCCGCCAGAAATTTGTCCTTTTTGTATTTGTGAACCTTGCAATTTTTGGGGGAGTTGAAGATACGGGATAATTTTGCGTTGGGAAGCGCAAAGTGCAGAAGTTTTACAAAATACTGAGAACCAAACAAAGGAAAGTCATCTATTTACGGGAATTGAGTTTACAAACTGCACTTTTTACAGCAAACCAAACAGGCCCTTAATATAACGGTAGGGGCTTTCTTACAATTTTAGCAATAATACAGGGGCTTTTTTGCAATTTCCAATAAGGCAGGGGAATTTTTTCAATTAAGACATAACGTAGGGGCTTTTTTGCAAATTTTCCTTTTTTTTAAGCTTCAGTAGGTTGAAAATAACATTATAATTAATTAAGAATCGTACAATTCAGCCAACTGGGTCATGTGATCTGTACTGCATTATTATGATTCAAATATTTGCATTTATGGCCATTGCATGTACATGTTTATCGTTTAACATGCATCCGAATCATGATGAATTCGGTGCATATTATTTTTTGGCGGAGTCTGGCTGACATATTCCTCATTTTGAGATTTCTAATTTGCCATCTTTTAAATTTTGAAAACATCTTGACAGAAGTATTCTCACAATTATTCTAAATAAATCAGAAAGGGTTTATATGCGACCCGATCAATTAAAATATAATAAAATATGTAATAATATAATACTTAATAAATAATAGAACATACTTGTTTAAAATATATATATTAGATATGCAAGAGAAATATGCTCGACATGCAAAAAGGAATACTGAATATGTAAATAATTCATCTCGGACATAATCTTTCGAAAAAAAAGAATATGTAAAAATATGTAAAAAAAAGATATACTGAATATGTAAAAATATAATATATACTAGTATTTACAAAATAATATTAGATAATTAACATATATTTTATAAATATAATAAAATATTATATTTAAGTAGGGTGATGGTTTTCTTATTCTAGTTGTGGAAATAAAGTACGAAGAAATTTTGGACTAGATTTGTGTTTGTGGGAGAAACTTTTCCCAATAAAAAAACTTAACTAGATTAAAATTTTGAAAATCTTATCACATAGAAATCCTCAAATCAACTTGTAAGTTGAATTGGACGTTTCAACTAATCACACCAAATCACAATTATTAGCAATGAGATGCCATATTTAATATTTAAAAATATTATCAAGTTGTAATTAAAAACGAGCTTAAATTATTATTTACAGCAATAGTTATTGGAGTTCCTTCCAAATTTCATAATTGGGTCAAGAAATGATTCCAAAAATCGCTATCTGAGGAATGGAGGCTATATGAATAGCGTGCTGTTAAAAAAATGAAAAAGAATATAACAACATGATTTTCCAATTGAAATAAAAAAAAATGTGGCTCAAACATCCTTTGAGTTTCGGAAAGAATTTTGTTGGTTGACTTGTAATTCCTCCGAGTAAATATCATATTGAGATGACACCAACTTGATTCGTATGAAGAATAACAGAACTTGACAACTCTCACACAGAATAGTTAACAAGCCACATCATCATGGAGTATAATTAATCGTGCAAGTGCCCTACTTGTACTATAAATATCTCCTTAACATTGTTAATATATTAAATGCTTTTATATGTTTGTTACTTCACTGTGTAATAATTCGTGAATAACAAACCTGTTAAATATAAATAAAAAATAAAAGTTTCTCCTATTAAAGCCAGCTGAACAAATCGCAAAAAATTATCTTATTTATTCATTTTTTGCATTCAATGCCATATCTTATTTAGTTATATATAGGTAAAATAGAAATTGATTTTTTCCTTATTTGATTCATTTTGACCAATTCAAGGTGAAAAAAGGAGTTGCTCCCTCGGCAAAACTTGGATAAAGTTGAGCCAAAAGGTCCCGATTCAAGATAAATTCATGAGGAAGTGGTATCTCTTTAGGATCAACTCCAGCGTCGAGAAATTGATTAATCGGTAAAGATACATGAATTTGGTGTCCCGCCCAAGAAAGAGACCCAAGTCCTAGTAACCCCGCTAAGTGATGATTCAACATAGATTCTACATCTTGGAACCAAGCCAATTTTGGGGCAGCTTTGTGATAATGAAACCAACCGGCAAAAAGCATTAACGAGGCAAAAACCAATGCACCAATTGCGGTACAATAGAGTTGTAATTCACTAGTTATTCCAGATGCTCGCCAAATTTGAAAAAAGCCGGAGGTTATTTGTATTCCTCGGAAACCCCCTCCCACATCACCATTAAATATTTCTTGACCTACTATTGGCCAAACTACCTGGGCACTTGGTCCAATATGAGTAGGATCACTTAGCCATGCTTCATAATTGGAAAAACGGGCACCATGGAAGTACATGCCACTCAACCAAAGAAAGATAATGGAGAGTTGACCGAAATGAGCACTAAATACTTTTCGGGAGATCTCCTCCAAATCACTGGTATGACTATCGAAATCGTGAGCATCCAGATCCAAGTGGTGGTATCAGGGCCCTTAGCGATTGTTTTTGAAAAAATGGCCGGGTTTAGCCCATTCCTCGAAAGACGTTTTTATAGGATCCCTATCCACAAGAATTTTCACTTCTGGTTCCGACGAACGAATAATAGTCATTAAGTCCTCCTCTTTCCGGACAACACATACAAAGAGACCTGCCAAGAGTCAAGTTTTTAGTGAACCTCTGAAAGATAGATATTTTCTTTATGATTAGTCCTTTTCTATCTATCATCCATCTCTTTTTTTGACTTATTCACTAGATAGTTATCCACTAGAGCAATTATGATATTGAAGTCGATCTGAGGCAAGTGTTCGGATCTATTATGACATAAGCATTAGGTGCCCAATGGACTCTTTCTATATATTCGAAGATACCTTCTCGGTATTATGAATAATCTGTTTTTTGCTCAACCTAGTGTTCAATGTTCAACATGCTTTGCCAGTTCTCATACTGGATGGAACAAGATCAAACCTACTTTATTTATATCCCGAGGGTATCAAAACCTATCTATATAGATCTACTTATCTATATAGATCTACTTTCGATTTCTAGGATTTCTTTTTCGAATCCTTGGATTTCTTCTTTCCAAATCCCGATTTCGTTTATGTATCCATTCATTGATTCCGCGAAATGGAACCAATCTTCCCATTGCGTATTGGCACTTATTGGGTATAAAATAGATCTGCTTCTCTTTGTTCTTACGAATCGAGTTCTTCCGTTATTTTCAATGGAATAAAATCAATATTCACTCTTTCGATACAGAATCTACTGAAAAAGAAGTTTAGGTACACAGTATAGAATCTTCTTATTTCATGTAAATTAATGCGAGAAAATAAAGTGACATAGTTTCTATCCCGATAAAGAGGTATTTCCATGGGTTTGCCTTGGTATCGTGTTCATACTGTTGTATTGAATGATCCCGCTTTCTGTTCATATAATGCACAGAGCTCTAGTTGCTGGTTGGGCCGGTTCGATGGCTTTATACGAATTAGCGGTTTTTGATCCCTCTCGACCCCGTTCTTGATCCGATGTAGAGATATCATACCTCTTTTAGATTATGATGATACCTCTTATGTTAAGCATCCATGGCTGAATGGTTAAAGCGCCCAACTCATAATTGGCAAATTCGTAGGTTCAATTCCTACTGGATGCACACTAATGGAAACGTTCAATAAGTCTATCGGAATGGGCTCTGTATCAATGCTCATAATCCATACAGAACGAATGAGTATAATATATTCATAGTCGCACATATATCGAATCGGGATCCACTAAGCCAGAAATCCAGTATTGGGTCGAACCCTTCTTTGGTGTGAAGGTATTAGATAGTCGTCCCCGGGAAAGGGTAGAAGAATGGGACCTATTATGGGACATGCAATGCATTACAGACATATGATCATTACACTTCCATCAGGTTATTCTATTCCACCTCTTCTAGAGATTCTAGAGAAAAGAACTTAACGAAAAATACTTCATAACACGGCAATACATTTATACAAAACTTCTAGCCCGAGCACACGTAATGGAGCCGTAGACAATCAAGTGAAACCCAATACACGAAATCATTTGATCTATGGACAGCACCGTTGTAGTAAAGGTCGTAATGCCGGGAGGAATCATTACCGTAAGGCATAGAGGGGGAGGTCATAAGCGTCTATACCGTAAGATCGATTTTCGACGGAATCAAAAAGACATATCCGGTAGAATCGTAACCATAGAATACGACCCTAATCGAAATACGTCAATTTGTCTTATACACTATGGGGATGGTGAGAAGAGATATATTTTACATCCCGGAGGGGCTATAATTGGAGATACCATTGTTTCGGTACGGAAATTCCTATATCAATGGGAAATGCCCTACCTTTGAGTGCGGTTTGAACTATTGATTTACGTAATTGGAAGTAACCAATTAGGTTTACGACGAAACCTAGAAATCGATCACCGATCCAATTGGAGTACCTCTATGGGATACACCTCAACAGAAAACTGTTGAGTAACGGCAGCAAGTGATTGAGTTCAATAGTTTCTCATAGAAAATTATTGACTCTAGAGATATGGTAATATGGAGAAAATTGTTTGAAGCACGCACTGAACTGGAAGGGCCCCTTGTTTCAAAGAGAGAAGGACGGATTATTCACATTTCATTTCATGGTCGAGGCGAATTGAAAGTTAAGCGGTGGTAATGAAGATCCCCCAGGGAAAAATAGAGATGTCTCCTACGTTACCCGTAATATGTGGAAGTATCGACGTAATTTCATAGAGTCATTCGGTCCGAATGCTACATGAAGAACATAAGCCAGATGACGGAACGGGGAGACCTAGGATGTAGAAGATCATAATATGAGTGATTCGGAAGATTTGGATTCCACTCATGCGAGACTTCATTATACGATGAGAAGATCCATTTTTTGCTATATTATCATATACATCTAGAAAGCCGTATGTTTTGGAAGAAGCTTGTACAGTTTGGGAAGGGGTTTTGATTGATAAAAAAGAAGAATCTACTTCAACCGATATACCCTTAGGCACAGCCATACATAATATAGAATTCACACATGGAAAGGGTGGACAATTAGCTAGAGCAGCAGGTGCTGTAGCGAAACTGATTGCAAAAGAGGGTAAATCGGCCACATTAAGATTACCATCTGGGGAGATCCGTTTGATATCTCAAAACTGCTTAGCAACAGTCGGACAAGTGGGTAATGTTGGAGTGAACCGAAAGAGTTTGGGTAGAGCTGGATCGAGGTGTTGGCTAGGTAAGCGTCCCGTAGTCAGAGGAGTAGTTATGAACCCTGTGGACCATCCCCACGGGGGCGGTGAAGGGAGAGCCTCAATTGGTAGAAAAAAACCCTTAACTCCTTGGGGTTATCCCGCGCTTGGAAGAAGAACTAGGAAAAGGAAAAAATATAGTGATAGTTTGATTCTTCGTCGCCGTAAATAGGAATATTCCAAATCGAATTTTTCGAATTTCGGAAATGAAATAATGTGATGGGCGAACGACGGGAATTGAACCCGCGCATGGTGGATTCACAATCCACTGCCTTGATCCACTTGGCTACATCCGCCCCCTATCTAGCTAAAGGATTTCCTCTTTTTTCCATTCATCATTATTGTATTTATTTGGACCTCCATACTTAGATCGAGATATTGGAGATAGAATGCCAATCTTGAACATGTCAAATCAAAAAAAAGGATTAATCAGCTGTGATACGTGAAAAAAAAAGATTTGTAGCAAAAAAAACATTTATCGCTAAGCATTTATCGGAAAAAATTCAAAAAATCAAAAAGGGGGAGGAAATAATAATCACTTGGTCTCGAGCATCTACCATTATCCCGCCAATGGTTGGCCATACAATCGGTATTCATAATGGAAAGGAACATTTGCCTATTTATATAACGGATTCTATGATAGGGCACAAATTGGGAGAATTTGCGCCTACTCGGACTTTTGCGAGAGATGCAAGAAAAAGTAACGATCATAAATCGGGTAATGAAGAAGAAGAAAAAAAAATAGATAGGAGTATAATTAATCGTGCAAGTGCCCTACTTGTACTATAAATATCTCCTTAATATTGTTAATATATTAAATGCTTTTATATGTTTGTTATTTCACTGTGTAATAATTCGTGAATAACAAACCTGTTAAATATAAATAAAAAATAAAAATTTCTACTATTAAAGCCAGCTGAACAAATCGCAAAAAATTATCTTATTTATTCATTTTTTGCATTCAATGCCATATCTTATTTAGTTATATATAGGTAAAATAGAAGTTGATTTTTTCCTTATTTGATTCATTTTTTAGATAACCCACGATCAAAGATTTTTTTTTAATGATACAACGATCAATGAGTTATTAGACTTGTTAAATATTGAATTAAATGCATTTGCCGTGACCCAAACTTGAGTGTTTTTCTAAGATTTGGCATCTAGTCATCAACGAGTTATTAAACTTACTAAATATTGAGTTAAATGCATATTTGATTGATCCGGGATTATATTGGATTAACCTTACTTATCATAAAGGAAGTAACATAAGATTTAATGTTACAAAAAAAATACCGAACATCCTAATTAAATTAGATGTTCGGAAGAGAAAAATTAATGAGATATGTCTTAAATTTAGTGAGTTGAAATTCCTACATGTAATAACATATCTAAGCCTCCTGTATAAAGAAGATAAATGTAATAAAAAAAAATGCCTCTTACACAAGGAATCCAAATCTCCTGTGGCCGCAGTTTAGCTGCCAACCATACTGCCAAGTCATGGCATCATCTGAAACCTCCATTTTACATGGGTCACACTATCAATTATAAAGGAAATGGAAACAACACAACGGAGAGATAACTTGTAAAAAAAATATAAAAATGGGTGGAGCCCACAATTTATTTTAAAATTAAAAATAATTAAAAAATATATATTTTTTAAAAAAATTTTTGTTAAAAAAAAAAATATTTTTCAGTACAAAAATTTGCTCAAAAAATATGTTTCTAAAACAAAAATATTTCTTAAATTATTTTGAATTTTTTTAAGAATTTTTTTTGAAATAAATGAAAGTGATTATAATGTGTTAGTTAACGGTGTTAAAAATGAACAAATGATAGGGACTAAAAATTGATTTTCTTAAGAATATAGGGGTTTTTTTGCAATTTCCAATAAGGCAGGGGCTTTGATGCAATTTAGCGATAATGTAGGGGCTTTTTTGCAGATTTCCCTATTATCATTATATATGATTCTCATGTATGACCAAACACGTTTATATTCCCAAATCCCAACCATCCTGATGGATACTAATTAACAGTCAATAATTCTAATTACTCAAAATTAGCAGGCTCCTAGTCAAATATCAATTTCAGAACTAAATAAGGAACATTTTTGCTTATTTTCACAATTGTTCTTCTTTTTCAAGAGTTCATTCTGAAACCGGTTTGAGATTTCTAAAATTCTTTTCCACATAAATTATTCATCATAATTTCGTAATTCTAATCTCTGATAAATTCTTGTAATTACAAAAAGATATAAGAGTTCTTTAAAGTGTGATAATTGGATTTCAAAATCTTATATTATCAATTTTCTTGTGATCCAAATTCACACATGCAGTACTCCGACTAGAAAAGTTTCATGGCAGCACAACTTTCTGTACAAACTCACAACCACATGGCCATTGTCCTTATTGTCTACAAAATTTATTGTTTAGTGTTTACTAATAAGAAAAAAAATAGTCTCTAAATTTCATCACATGGCTTTTACTTTTCTTTCTCCACAAGCTGAAATAAGATTTATAAGAGCCCTACGTACGGCTACCAACTGGGCGACTTCATTAAGAATATTTCACTATAAATAACCATTGCATCGCACCTCTCAATTCATATCATATAGCTAGCTTACAAAACCTTAAAAAAATACCCTAAAATATAAACAACCAATCACCAAACCAATCGCCATGGCCAAGCAAGAATTTTCTGAGTCCGGCCTACCGATAAAATCGGTACCAGGAAGCTACGGTGCACCGTTTTTCTCTCCTTTATTCGACCGGTTGAACTTCTACTATTTCCAAGGCCACATGGACTATTTCAAGTCGCACGTAACTAAACACAACTCGACTGTGGTTCGTTTGAACGTACCGCCTGGCTCGTTTATGGCCAAAAACCCTCATGTGGTTGCCGTACTGGACGCAGCCAGTTACCAAGTCCTTTTCGACTCGTCGAAAGTCGAGAAGAGAAACACTTTTCTCGGTACATTTACACCTTCTTTGTCTTTTTACTCCGGCGTCCGGCCTTTGTCGTTCCTTGATACGACAGACCCGTTACATGCGCCGCTCAAAACCCTAGTTTTTCGCCTTGTCGCATCGCGCAAAATGCATTTTATACCTTCATTTCATGAAGTCTATTCTTCGGTGTTTGATAAGGTAGAAAATGGATTAAACACGTCAGGACCAGTCGAGTTTAACACAATGAATGACTCGGCCGCGTATGATTTCACATGTGGTGCATTTTTCGGCGGGGCTTTACCCAGCGTTGCTATCGGCTCCTCAGCTGCTGACAAGGCAGTGAAATGGCTGTTTTTCCAATTACACCCTTTGGTTAGTAAGATTTCAAATTTCCTTCCTTGGCCATTGGAAGACCTTTTTTTACACAATTTTCACCTACCATCTTGCCTCATCAAATCTGATTATAAAGCCCTAGAGACTTATTTTACAACGGCTGGTAAATCGATAATCGACCAAGCTGAGCAACTCGGAATTACGCGACATGAGGCGCTGCATAATATAATATTTTTGACCTCATTTAATGCGTACGGAGGCATCAAGGCTTTGATTGTCTACATTCTAAAATATCTCGCGGAAGCCGGACCGGAATTGCATTATAAACTCGTTCAGGAAGTTCGATCAATTGTACAATATAATAACGGGTCTGTAAACCCCTCTGATTTGGAGAAGATGGATCTAGTTAAATCGGTTGTATACGAGGTTTTACGTTTAAATCCTCCTGCTGAGTACCAGTACGGGCACGCCAGAGAGGATTTAATAATAGAAAGTCATGATACTGCATTCAAGGTGAAAAAGGGAGAAATGTTATTTGGATATCAACCAATCGCGACCAGAGATGAGAGGATATTTTCAAATGCGGAAAAGTTCGTGCCGGATCGATTTGTCGGAGAAGGCGCGAAGCTTTTGAAATACGTGTACTGGTCGAACGGTATGGAGACGGCCCAACCGGCTGTGAGTAATAAGCAGTGTGCTGGTAAAGATATGGTGTTATTGGTCGGACGGATTTTTATTGCTGAGCTGTTTTTGCGGTATGATACTTTCGCTGCTGATATTGGTGTGTTGCCGCTCGAGCCGAAAATAACATTCAAGTCTTTCACGAAGGCCTCGTCTAAGTGAGAAAAATATGTCATATTGTGCTTCAAGTAAGGTACCCATTTGTATGTTATTTTTTTTTTTGAAGTAAGGCAGTATATGCATGCATATTTGTTGTTTTAGTATTATTTAAGATTTGAGGTTTTTTCATTTTATGTTGGTGATCTTTTATTTTGTACTTATTGTAATGAATTGTAATGCTTTCAAATAAAGTTTTGTACTTTTTATTTAGAAGATAATGATTTGGTTTTGTTAGGCCTCTCAATTAGTTGTTAGGCCCTAAATTTGGCCCAAAGGCCTTTGCCACAATCAGGCGCAAGTTTCAAAAAAGAGGCCCATGATATTGCATAAATAACTATATCATATAATATGCTTGATATATTCATGTGAATACCATATTATTTATATCAAATAATTTCTTAATATCTTTATTAAAAATGATTTTTTCTTACAAACAAGGTGATACCAATTGTATTATTATATAAAATAATTTCTTAATATCCTTATTAAAAATGAATTTTTTTACAAAGAAGGCGATGCCAATTGTACTACTTATCAAATAGTTTCTTAATATCCTGTTTAAAAATGATTTTTTTTACAATTAACTTGATGCCAATTATTAACCATGCATATGATTTAGAGTAGATAATGATGTGATACTTATCCAATTTGATTTGAGTGTATAAATCAGTAATTTTCCACTCTCAAGACACGTTTTCATAATTTAAGTTGAACTTTCATAGTTTTTCAAATACTAAATTTTTTTATTTTTAACTTATAACTTCTAAGTTTCAAATTATGGCACATGTTTAACCTGTTCTAAATCTAAAAAGGACTATATAAAACTAGAGTGTAATTTAAAATTAGAGTAAATTTCACCAAATGTCATTCAATTTTCAAAAAATAACCAAATAAGTCATTCAACTTTTATTTGTTCTTTTGAGATAACTTAATTTTAAAAAATAATCAAATAAGTCACTTAATTTTTAATTATTCCTTATAGGTTACTCAACTTTAAAAAATAATCAAATATGTCACTAAAATGAAAAGTTGACCGAGTGATTTATTTTGTTATTTTTGAAAGTTGAGTAACTTAGCTACAAGGGATAATTGAAAGTTTAATGATATATTTAGTAATTTTTAAAAGTTGAATAACTTATAGGGAACAATTGAAAGTTAAATAATTTATTTGGTCATTTTCGAAAGTTGATTGATCTACGGTAAAATTTACCCTTAAAATTATTTTTTTTTAATGTAAAGGAGGATTTGAAACTCCTAACTAACTTGGTCAGAAAAATCAGTTTAAAATCATATTGTTTTTTTTTTGGATATTTGGAAAAACTAAAACAAAAGGGATTAAATATCACGATTAAAGAATTGCCTATTTAAGTCCATTGGACCATGGAGAAAATCTCAACAAATTTGTGCATTTTACTGGAAGGAAATATCAAGTATATCCTTCTTCTTCCTTACTTATCGTCATTCATGGTGGACCAAGGTGTGCAAGTTGTAATAGTCAAACAGTACAAGCATGTGATGATAGGATCGAAGGACTATTCGACTCTGGATTTGTGTAGTGGCAGGCTGGACACGCCTCTTTTTCAATTAAGTATCAGAATGATTAAAAATAAATAAAATTATAAAACTAAATAAAAATCTAACTATAATTGGAAATAGGAAATTCAAGAACATTTTAGATAACCTAAAACAATATTTCACCTAAATAGAAGGAATTTTTTTGGCATAATGCTAAATTCTAATGTAATATTATAAAATAGTTTAACAGAGATAACATAGAAGTGAGGAGACACGAATGATGAATTTAAACAGCAACAATCGTACTTTTCGGACCATTGTTGAAAAGTGAAAACCAATCAAAACATGCTATGTTTATATGTTAAAGAAGGCCTATATGCATATATCTTGAACCCAATTTTTAATGTGAGCCATGTAATCAACTTTGACACGATTTTGATAATTTGGACGATCTAGTTTGAGGAGAGGAGAAACAAAGTTAAAGAAACACGAAGATACTATTAAAATGGTCCACATCTTCTTTTTGGATTCATATATTTTTTTGAAGGAATTTTGTACTCATATAAAAAAAAATAAAAAAATAAAACCAATGCAAAAATGTCATGTATATATTAGAACTTAATCTGTATGCATACATATTGAGCCTGTCATAGAACCGTTTTATCAAATTTCTGACGGTCTTCATAATCAAGATGATGTGCTTTATCGAAAATGTTTTTATAACAACTCTTAATCATAATCGGTACATCCAAAGCAAAAGTTCTAACATGAGAATGATTTGAATTGATGAGACGACAAATTAATGAGTGAAACATTTAAATGGGCAGGGGATTAATAATCATAAAGCTTATTTCAGTATGATATAATATTTTGCAATGAGGAGCACGAGGTACATTCTTTTATTTCATTTCGCGTTCACAATTATTCACTCCCATTTCGACAATTTCAGAACTATAAATTATTCAAAAATAGTTTTATAGTTTTGTATATAAGTACTACCAAATATCACTACGGTTCATCCACAAGCTCTATTCATTCATATCTGCTTCTCACAAATCCAAACAAGAAAGAACAAGCTCTCAATGGCTTCTTCAAAGGACAGTATCGGTACCGAGCTCTCCCCTTCCGGCTTACCAATTAAGCCTGTACCAGGCAGTACAGGCATTCCATTTTTCTCTTCAATTAAAGATAGGCTAGACTTCTACTATTTCCAAGGCCACATGACCTACTTCAAATCGCGAATCGAAAAGTACAAATCCACCGTGTTGAGACTCAACGTACCGCCCGGTCCTTTTCTCGCCAGAAACCCTAAAGTCGTCGCGGTACTCGACGCCTCCAGTTTCCGAGTCCTTTTGGACTCATCAAAAGTTGACAAAACCGACACTCTAACTGGTACTTATATCCCGCCTTTATCTCTCTATTCAGGCCTCAGGCCATTAGCTTACCTCGATACGACCGATCCATTACATACCTCTCTCAAAACCCTAATTTTTTCCCTACTCGCCTCGCGTAAAGCGCATGTAATACCGGCTTTCCACGAAATATACGGTTCGATATTTGATGAGATAAAAACAAATGTTGAAAGTTCAGGCCCGACTGAATTTAACACGTTGAATCAATCTGCCTCATTTGATTTTACGTGCAGTGCGTTTTTTGGTGGTTCGCTTCCGAGTGAGTCTATCGGACCCTCAGCTGCTGAGGTGGCACTCAAATGGCTGCTTTTCCAGCTCCACCCATTAGTAAGCAATGTCTCAAATGCTCTCCCTTGGCCCATTGAAGATTTTCTATTACACAATTTTCACTTGCCACCTTGTCTGGTCAAATCTGGTTACAAATCTCTAGAAACTTATTTTTCTGACGTGGCAAAATCCACCATAGATGAGGCAGAACAACTCGGGATCTCACGCCATGTGGCGCTTCATAATATTATTTTTGCAACTTTATTCAATGCATATGGTGGTATCAAAATATTCTTTCCATACCTTTTGAAATGCGTAGCACAAGCCGGACCGGTACTACACGAAAAATTAGTCAAAGAAATTCGGTCGGTGGTACGATCTGAAAATGGGTCTGTAACTTTAGCCGGTACAGAAAAAATGCACCTCACAAAATCGGTTGTATACGAAGCTTTACGTCTCAATCCGCCGGTTGAATACCAGTACGGAAAAGCGCGTGAAGATTTAATAATTGAGAGTCATGAAACCGCTTATAAGGTCAAAAAGGGCGAGATGATATTCGGGTACCAACCGATCGCGACTCAAGATGAATGGATTTTCAAAAATGGAGAGAGTTTTGTGCCGGACCGATTTTTGGGGGAAGAAGGAGAGAAACTTCTGAATTACGTGTATTGGTCAAACGGTATGGAAACGAGCGTGCCGGCCGTGAGTAATAAGCAATGTCCTGGTAAGGACATGGTAGGACTGGTCGGACGGCTTTTTCTGATTGAGTTGTTTAGTCGGTATGATACTTTTACGGCTGATGTTGGTGTGTTGCCTCTCGAGCCGAAAATTACGTTTAAGTCCATTACGAGCAATTCGAACAATTAATATTTTGTGATGTTTTTTGTGAAGTTGTATGGATTTCTCAAGCATAAATAAAAGGTCGATTGTCGGTTGAAGGTTTGTTTTTTGTTGGATTGTTTTGAAATTACGTTATGATTGTAAATTTGATTGTTGTTTATTTATTTATTTATTATTTTTTCTATTGTATACTGTTTGTTCTATAAGTTCGCATTTTATTTTTTTATGATCTGTTTATTTATTTTTTCTCAAACTGATTTCTATTTATGGCTTAATTTATATGATATTGGAGATTTTGTCAACACTATCTTTTCTGTCATTGCAGCAAGATATGACTCAGAACTTACAAAATCAAGTTATAAATAGAAAGTAATTTGGCAAGTTAAAAATAAATAAGCTACAAACAGAAAGTAGATAAATCGATAATTTATATGATCATAGGCTCATAGCTTCAGCCAACCTTCAACTTTTTTGCCATGCACATGTTTGGCGTGCAATATAATAAGATAAAACACAATTTCAAATTCAAACCTTAAATAAAAAAATTATGAACAAACTAATCAAAAAAAGTTTTTGAACCAAATTACGAACCAAAGTGAAATTAACCAAACAACAAGAAAATACCAGCATAAATTTAAAATTCATCATTCAGACATATAATTATTATAAAATTAGAAAAGCAATTAAGAAATAGTAAGTATATTATTGGCCAAATGTTTTTATACGGTTTGGCAAATCAAATCACGAACTAAGAGTCGAATACCATAAATTTTCAAATCAATATGAATTGACTAGATCGAACAAATAAAGCAAAAATATACCCCTAAACAACTTCTAAGAGGGAAAAATCCTTTATATCCTTTTGGAAAACTAAATAAAAATTACCTGAAAAAGAATATTTATCAAATTACAAATAAAGGCCTCAACTAGTCATAAAACTCAAAAATTAATTTTGATGTCACATATGAACAAATAAGTGATCGTGCAGTTAGAAAATAACATTTCAGTTCATAATATTCCTGGTTTTTTTATTCAATAAGTTTGATTAGGTAAAAACAATCAAACAGCAAATAGTGTTTCTAATCTGCCTCACTCTCATATGAACAGTACAGATTCCAACTCAGACTTGGTATAATTTATTTAATCTCTTTATAATTACAGAGGATTTGATACTCAATAATTGAGATGTGGAGGAACAGAAGAAGTCCAGGCCCTTGCCCTCATTATCATGCCACGCCATGTGCAAATAAATTGAAAGAAAATTTTCGAAAAAACCCCCCAACTTTTATGATCATTATCATGCTATATAGATAAATTGAAGGGGATTTTTTTAGGAAACCCCCTTAAAATTTCTGAATAGTTAGAAAGAATCTCCTACGTTTTTGGTTGCCCAATACCTTCATTATTATGACATGTGAGAATTTTTTTTTTTTGAGGGAATGACATGTGAGGATTTAAATTGAAGTAGTTGGGAACAGGGATTCAATTCCATACTCAGCTGCCGACACATTTTTGCTGGGAACTTGCAATCATTGATGGAGCTTAACGGAGATCTAAAGCATCATGGATTTTTCAAGATTTTCAAGATTTTGAGATAACATATACTGTTTCAGTGAATAAAAATTTCAAATATATGTATTTTTATATGTTTAACTTCAAAAAAATTTGTATAATATTAATTAATGAAGAGATATTTTTCTGACCCTCTAATATTTTCAGTCAAGTTCTATCGTTATTTGCAATCATTTCATGTTTTATTCAATCTCTAATCTTTGAATAAATCTCTCTACATGAAATTTTGTTAGTCATCTTTTAATACTGATATATTGAAAAAGATTTGCCAATCATTACATTTTTTTCGGCCTATATTATTATTTGATAATTTGTTAATCCTTAAATTATTCAATTAGTCATTTCCGTCTCTTTCTCAGTTAAATGATTATATTAAATTTTGGATAACAAATATTTTTTATTCAACCTCGAATTTTGTAAAATAAACATCCTTGTCCTTGTAAAATGAGATGAACTAATATAATAAGTTATTAAATATTCTCCTTCCAAAAAAAAATGATTTATTAAATATTCAACCTCCATACATTTCAAAAACATTTCAACCTCCATGTATGTTATCTAGGCTTTTGGACCAGTTACAACTTCATGATTTTAATTTAATTGTGTAAGTTACATTGTACGAGGCCTTATAAAGGCCCACGATTTGCTCAGAAGAACCATAATCCAAAAGAAATCTAGGCTTACAAGATGAAAGCAATTCAATCTAGTTTGAGAAAATTATCTGAGGAATGTGAAGTAAATCTGGCCCAATTTGAAAATACTGGCAAATATTCGACCTAATGAGTATAATGACTCCAAACCAGATTAGGCAACTAATACAAAAATAAGTGTTTACAAATGAAAACAATATACTTAAACAAAGCATTAAGATAACAATTTGGATGGAACAACAAATACACAATATGCAATCAATTAATGCAACTCCAAAGAAAAGAAACATAACAAATTTTACACACATATCAATCTCAAATAAATTTAAAACTTTAAAAGATGATACCTATTTATTAATTAGCCGAGGCCCTCGCTAAGGATTTTAACGTTATTTTAGGCTCGAGCGGCAGTTCACCAACATCAGCTATGAATGTATCATAACGGAGAAACAACTCCGCAACAAAAGCTCGTCCGAGCAACACTGCAGTGTTTTTACCAGGACATTGTTTATCACTTGCAGTTGGCCCATAACATATAAATATATGCAATTTCTTACATATGTTGTGACATTTATATATAGTTTTACTCTTATAATTATATACTATTTTGTTAGTACTTTTTTTGAGTAAAAATGCCTCATTCAAGTTTGTTAGTACTTTTTATATACTATTTATCATATAACCAGTTTATTGTGCCTATATACTGTGTTATAATCTTTGCACTATTTCAATAAGATCTAATTCTCTTAATGCCTAAGAATACTGACTTTTATATTTGACATTTGGAATAGCTGCCTGGTACATTGTATTTTGATCAACTATCTAGTTTTTTAATCTTTTTCTTTGCTTGAAATTCCTAGGTTAATAATAAGGGAAATGAGAAATCACGATGGGGTATTGTAGCTACCATGTAGCAACGGATTGAAATTATATATTGTTTTATCGCGTTTCTATATATACTATATACTGTTTTTTTTTAAAGATATATATTGTTTACTGAATGAATTTTTATATGCTGTTTATTTTCAGTTTATGTGTTTTTATATACTGTTTTCATTTTTTTAAATATATAATGTTTTACCGAATGAAATTTTTATATATTGTTGGTTTTCAGTTTTTATATATCGTCGCTGCAAAGCGGCGGTATATACCGTCAAGATATATCAGCTCTCTAATAATAATTTATTTCATTTTGACAAGTAAATAAGCCTCCTGATGAGAGAAAGTTGGTACCATGTTGATGACAGCACGTCATATTATATTACGACTTTCACATTGCCTGCAGATTTTCAGATTATTTCTTTCATTTAGTTCGGAGTTTCAAATCCCTTCTTAAACTTCTTAAACTAAACAGAACAAGATTTTGAATTCGGTTCTATAATCACTAAAAAACTGCTTAAAACTAGAGCAAAATTTGTTATCCCGTTTCTTTTGTCTGAGGTGGGATTTGCAACACAAAACAAAGTTATAATGAGAAGTAAACTGAAAATTATACTTTCTTTATTAATAAGAAAATTGAGGAGGTTATATATAGAAAATTGCTTAACTCTATGCATTTCCAGCTTAATCAACAAAAAGAATTCCTCAAAAAAATAGGAAAAAAAATTCCTCAGGTAAAGCCTAAAAAAAATAATAATAATAACTCAAATGGTACAATTTAACATTAACAAATACCAGAGACTCAACGTGCTAATCCTATTACTTAACGGTGTATTATTTTCTTGTAATTATTTGACATTCACAAATAATGTCAAAAAAGGAGCAAATTGTATATTTTTATTAATTCTATGAGCAATTTGTATTTATTAGATTAATTCAGCCAGCAAGTGCTTTTTTTATTAATTAATAGTTAGGAAGCTTTAATATATATTATCTTTTAATATATATATATATATATATATGTGTGTGTGTGTGCGCGCGCGCGCGCGCTATCTTTGTGTACTTGTAAGACCCAAAAACAAGTGAGAGAATTTGTGTAATAGTTAGTCATCATAATTTTATTACATCTTTTAATATAGTTATATATTTTAAATATAAATATGAACTACAGTATATATAATAATTAATAAATAATACATATAAGAATGGGATATATTTTAGAGATCTAATAGAGAGGCATCCTAATTTGAATAAGAAAATTCAACATTGAATGATAGTGAATGACAATATTTTTGACTTGAAACAGTCAATTTGTCCATTGAAACATGACAATTAAATCTCAAAAAAGACAAAGCAAAATGAACAAACACAAAAATCAAACTAATATTGCATGCAATTTAGCTAAAATAGCTTTTGTCACAAATGTATCTGTTTTTTCAGCCGATTGCTCCAACAAATCCTTTTCAGATTTCAATTTATTCCCAAATTTCGTCAGAAAACAGAGCATAAAATTCCCAAATTTCAAAGATTTTGCAAATTTAAGAGCCGATTCTTCAATCACCAAAACCAATTTCTCAATTGAATCAGGCGTCAGAAAAATATCTTTATCTCTATTCATCATGTTGTAAAATAATTGAAACAAAGATTCATTCCATACCAATTCATTCGAAATATATCCCAAATGCTTATTCAAGCATATGAATTTTCTTTCTCTATAGTTATTTGATAATAATTTTTGGATGAAAAAGGAAATTTGTAAAGGGTGCAAGCAATCCTTTATGATTTTTGTGATTAAATCACATAGAGGGATATTTAACCCTTCTTTCCGAAAAATTAAAGGGATTAAAATTGAATCTACGGCTGAAACAGGGTGTTCTTTGCAAAATTCCAAAGCGGTAGAAATTAAAATAGATGAGGGTTGTTTTTCCAAAAGTAGAAATTTCGGAAGGATAACAGAAGATAGAATAAGGGATTTATAATTGAGATTTTTGGTTGGTAATTCTTTTTCCGTTTCAAATGAGAGGTTTGATAAGAGAATTCTCGCCATGTCATCATTTATTTCCCACGGTTCAATTAAGTTCAAAATTTCTAATATATTTTGGTTTTTTGTGCATAATTCTTGCATTTTTTTCGCCACCGCAATTGCTTCTTGTACCGATTCGACCGTACCAATCTCTCTTTTAAGATTCATTGCCATTTCAATTTCATGATTATTTAATGGCGATGAATGTACCGGTACCGGTACGGGTGAAGAAATAACAGAAGTAACAGACCGAAATTTTTGTTCCTTTTTTGGTACCAAAAAATGCTCGGTTCTCTTCATTGGCAAGCTAGAATTATCAAAAGGAAGCCAAGATAAACAAGGCTTTTCATGCATTTCATCATTAAATTCTTCTCTAAGCGAATCTGGCAGATCAAAGAATAAGCCATCATTGGATAAAAACCCATCAGGCATTTCATCGAGCAGGTTGCGAGCGGCATTTTGAACCCAAAAGCTTGAAACAGGGGAGTTAACAACGTGAGAAGCGAGAGAACGGAGAAGAAGGGGGTCGAAATGGAGACGGGAACTGGAGAGGAAAGAGAGGATGATGGACTGGAGAGGATGAGGGAGAGTTTGGAGGAGTTTGAGAGAGGGTTGAGAGGCAACTGGAGAGAGGAGGAGAGAGAGGAAGGAGGAGGTTAATGGAGGTTGTTGAGAGAGGAAGAGAGAGTTGAGAGATGAGGGAGAAGGAGAAGATGAGAGGAAGAGTTGGAAGAGAGGTAGGAATTGCTCCATTGTTGAAGCTCTTTGAGCTTTTCTCTTCCTCTGTTTCTTTCTAGTTTTGAATTGGGAGGGAAATTGGAAATGGGCTTGGAATGTACATTGTTCATCTTAAGTGGGTCATAAATAATAAAGGCTGATATATTTTAGAGCCCAATTTATACATGGACTAGTTTTGAATAATTGTTTTTTTATTCATAAATTTGCAAAAAAAAAAAAAAAAAAAGGAAAAAAGAAAAAGAAAAAGGGAAAACATTTGCGTTATTCTTAAATTGCAAATATATCTACATTGTTGAAAGTTACAAAAGAATCTCTTCATTCTTAGGAAATTCAAATTTTAGTTCCTATGATTAATAAATGCCTAACAGTGTTTATTTTTTGAGATTCAAATGTTTAATATTAATTACTAACTTAATTTGTTTTTGAGATCTAACCTACAATATGTCAATCGGTAGATTTTGCTAAATATATACTAAACAAAATTATTTTTATTTGAACTCGAGCTTAAGACTTTTCCGAAATTCGAAGGTGACTTATTATTTGAGCTAGCAAACTTTTGCTATTAGATTAATATTATATTAATTAAAGTTTTGGGTACTTTGCTCAATATGCATTTGTAAAAAGTGTAAAAACAAATTTTTGGGTATCTCAATCTCGCATTAAATAAAAAAGAAAATTGGGTATGATTTGAAAATAGAAGTTTTACATGATATATTTTCTTTTTTTTGTGTGAAAATGTAAGACAAAAATAAATAAAATGTTGCAATGTACGGATTTGAAATGGACCATCCAACCACTGCAAAAGAGAAGTGAATTGAAGTGAATTTATAGCAGCTGCCATTGTGTCCTTTCGTTACTGGTTATTCAAGTGACCTCTCAAGCACTGTTATTTTGTTGAAAGAAATATTTTTTTCCATAATCTAATCTAATATAACGGGTCATACTACATAATAAATATGGTTTTAACCACATTTTGAACTAATCTTTTTAGTTGCACAATCATGATAGTACAAGAAAAATCAGATGTGTATATATATTTGATCTCTTCCAACTAGTTTACGAATCTATTTATTTTTTGAAGCTAGTTTACGAATCTATTTAGCATTGGAAAGAAACAATTGTCCATACATTATTTATGTTCAAGATTTACCAGAGCTGATCCTTCTAGGAGTAAAAGTGGATTAAGTGAGATTGGTTAAGTTACTTTAAGTTGGAACATGTTTAAGTTAACATCATGACTTGGTTGGTTGGTTGGTTGGCATTATTGAAGTTCTTTTTCATACAATTGATTAGCTAGCTAACCAACCTAAATTGATTGGGGTCACAAAATGCATGATTTTATGCTTTTGATTGCGTAACTAATTCATCTTTGTATTATGATTATAATTATAATTATAATGGTCATGCATATGCATATGGAGCCAACATTTTGATACATATTTGTGAAAGCTGCATGCCACCTTCCAAATATCTAAATTAAACAATATTATCTCAATTTAATTTACGTTTTCATGATTAATATTAGTAGTATAAGGGATTTGATTTTAAAATAGTTAAGTGAGCGCAGCCACTAAATAGTTAGTACGACACTTAACTACCCATCTCTCTGTGGTGATTGACTGCCGGCGGCACCGGCGTTTTGTATCTTTATTTTATCACTTTTGAAATTATTACAATGCTGGTTATAATCGGATTTTGATCAATAGAATTACGCGCGAGACATTTGAACTCTTCGTTTTTTTAAAAAAAAAAAGTTGTTAAGTAAGAATGATTATCAGTTTCGTTGGTGAATGATCATGGAATGAGTAGGAATTGGTGGGTAAATTTGAAAACAAAATTAGAATATAAAATTGATTATATAAATAATGTGACTAAATTAATATCATTTTAGAGTACGGATGTGCTCAAACATAGATGTATTAGTGACTAAATTAATATCTCTACTAAGTTGTATATTTTTATTTGTTTCTCAATTGCATTTTTCACATCAGACATTCGATATTTATGATACTGCAATAATATATAATCCCCCTTTGTCTTACTAAGCTCCATTTAATTTATAATGGTCCAAATATACAGAGTGATTTAATTATTGCATGATAATAATGCAACAGAAATGGTCCCCATATTATACTGTACATTAATTGTTGCAATATTTTGTTGGAAAATTCATAAATACATCAAGCCTCTATACCAATCCCAAAACTCAAAGAGTATCAAATTTACACTATGAGCCTTAAATTTATTTGATAAGTTTGACATTTTTTCATGTTTAGATGAACATATTTGATAGATTTTGAGTTCAGAAAGGTCAAACTTCAAATTTGATAGTTGTAATTTGAAAGGCTGAATGTAAATTTACATTTTGGGAAGGTATGACAATTGCAACAAAATAGACAGATCATATGTTTGGTGAAGTCAAATTAATGCCAACAAAATTGAGATAGAAAAGGGACCCCATGTCATCTAAGTGCCCTTTTTTTCTTTCTACTTTCAGACTAATAATAAATAAAGTTTTTTTTTTCTTTCCAAAAAAAAAAAAAAAAAACCATTTGAAATTTCTGACTTGTCCCAATCTAGCGATTTTAATTGATTTTCAGTTACACTTTGAAGTGTCACATAGCGAGGATAAAAACAGGATCAGTTGTTCCTTTCCAATTCAATAAAATCATATAATATTTTTTATAAAGATTATATTATATTATCTTTATACAATTATATACTGCTTTCATATAATTATATATTTTTTAATAAATTATATATACTGTTCTATTATTTTCAAAACTATATACTTTGCAAAAATAAAAATAAAAATTGATACAGAGACATAAAATGAGAGAAAAAACTATAATTTTATTAACTGACATTATTATAAAATCTTTACAACAAAGAAAAACATAACACAGTTCTCTCTTATATCATAATTTACTTGACATAAATAATTAAAACAACAACAATAATTAAATCTAATAATTTACCCTCCCCAAAAAGAAACAACTTTCTATAATTTACGCAATTGCAGTTCCTGCAACTGCACTTGTGGCTAATTACCAAATTAGCCTCATAAATATTAAAAATAACGACAGTATACATAATTTGTATGCTGTTATTTTTATATATCGTGGCCAATTATTCACATTTAATCACATTATGTTCTTATTTAGGTTGTTCTTTTTACTAACGTAATTCCAGACGGATCACCTCCCCATTCTTCAAGCACAACCAACAAGTTACCACTTGGGTTTAACCAAGATCTCGGCACATGATACCTAATAAAATCAAAATAATATATCAATTATTAAACAAAATTTAATTTAGCATATTAATTTTGGGAGGATGAATGTTATAAACGGCACCATTTTATTCTCGCATTCAATGCATATAATGTTCTTATTATGTTAAAAAAAGATTTTTATGTTACTAACGTATAATTAGGAGTTTAGCGACACTATTAGGGTTTAGTTTTAGGGTTATTAACTTATTAAACAGTACATAATTGGATTGTAACAAATTAGCGTACCATTTTTGAGACGAGTCGCCACAATTGGTCTGACACTTGGTCTCTCTGTAAGTTCCAGCGTAACTGCATGCACTGCAATCTCCACTTGCTTTATAAGCCGACCAGTACCGACCGATGTTTTGACCGTTGACCCAAATTTGTCCTTTTCCCATGCTGCTCATATCTAGCGCAAGTGGGTCGTTACCAGCCGGTGCATTGAAGTAAGACTAAATGTAAAAAATAAACAAAACATCCATAAAAAAGATGATAATTTATTTTTTTGGGAAAAAAAGGGTGTTTTGTAGGCAAAAAAATAATAAATTGTTGTTTTATATAGATTGTGAAATTTTGTTTTTTTATAACAAATGTTTCAAATTTTGGAATAATATCGGGTTTGAAATGAAAATTTTACTAACCTTGTACCAAGTTAGAGCTATCTTTCCATACGGGCCGCCCCATTCAACCGAAGAGCTTCCACTCACTGAATGAATCCCTAAATTTTCTCCTTTAAGACCAATCTAAACAAAGAATAAAAATAATTAAAATTAATATAATTAATGTATAAATATTGAGGGAAATATTTTTTTTACCCAATTTTTACCTGGTATGTCCATTTTTGGTTTGATAGATCTCTCGTTCCTTCATTAAGTCCTGATAACCTAACTGGACCAAGCACACCAGTATTCCAATTCTCAAAATGTGTACCAACATTCTGAAAGAATAAAAATTTATATTTATATCAAATTAAAATGATTTTAGATCCAAATATTTGAATATTAGATTTAAATATAGGTTTAAAACTTACGGCCAGACCAACAGCGGTGCTCAAAATAGAGATTTTGTTACTACCACCCCACATTTTAATATTTCCACCGTATTGTATTTTAGGATTGTTATAACCACCAAAACTTTTACCTATAAAACCAATAAAAGAAATAAGCAAAAAGCTTCATTTTATATAAAATTAATATTATTTTCTTTAGGAAAAAAAAAACAAAAGATAAAATATTAACCTGCCAATTGACCATTGACAAAAACATGCATCGCATGACCAGCCGAATCAACTGAAAGATATGGCCAGACGCCAGTCTTCAAGAAGTTTTCATTTTGTGCTATATTAACACTACAATTATAAAACAGAAAATGTTTATTTTACTATACAATAATTAATACATATAATGAGTTTTTTTTCAGAAATGAATGAAATGGCACGATACTTACTAGGTAGTGTACCAAAGATAGTCGGATTTATCCCACGTTTGGCTAATTTGTTCATACAAACCGTTTTTAGTAAAAGCATTGTCTTCTAAAGCATTCCAATCTTCGCTAAATGAAGTCCATTTAAATCCTCCAACCGGACTCATTTTTGGGTAAACCGTCGGCTCTTTCACCTATTACAATAATATAAAAAATTAATAAACTTTTACCATCTTTCTTATTGGTAGGAAGTACATAAATTTGGAATGTAAATTAATTTCTTACAGTAGCAGTATTAAAAACGGCAGTTTTGCAGTCTGGCAGAATGCTGATGGACCAAGCAGGAAGATCATAAGGATGACCATTATACATTACTCTAGATGAAGAACTCAGGTGGTAGTTTGAAAGAAAAGCCGCACAAGCCCCCGTTTTAGACTTATATACATAAGCCTAACAAGAAAAATATAAATAAATAAGTTTATTTTGTTATGATTAAAATTGTATTTATTTAATTGAATTTGAGAATTACCTTTTCGTAATTACCGAGCTTTTGGATCGTGGGATCGCCGGAAATTAAGGCCGGCTCGGCTTGTTTGATGGCTTTGTGCATGTCTCTCAAATGGCCCCATTTTGGTTGCCTTAAGAGACCTAATTAATTGGAGTGAAAAACTTGTTAACATTGAAGAAAAGGGAAATTAAAGCTGAAAAAAAGGAATTATTCTCTTCTTTTATTCTTTGTAAGTACTTTTGTTATTAAGAGAAAAGATTGCAAAAATTAATTGTATGTAGATTCTTTATATTTTTTAAGGGATGATTTGCGTACCATATTCATCAATTGGGGCATCATAATCATAACTTGTTGCTATGAATGGACCACCAGCTGTACGCCCAAAATTTGTTCCGCCATGATACTACAGAAAAAATTTAAAAATTATGTTTATTGAGATAATGAATTTACACAAAAATAGAAAAAATCGATTTCTCAATTTTTTTTTTAGTTTAATTTCTTACCATATAGTAATTTACAAAGGATCCTCCTTTTTGTATAAATCTCGCGACTCCAAACGCCAAATCCTCAACTGGTCTGTGTGGCACCGCACCTCCAAAAGCCGTAAACCTACAAATTTAGCCGAAATTGAAGAGTTTTAACCTAATTATGAATTAGAAGTTCGAAATTCAAATGAAAAAGAAAAAGCAAATGAAAGAAAGTTTACCATCCGGTCCAAGCTTCGGTCCACATGGTCGGCTTGTAAGCTTTGTTTGGCGAGAAATAGTCACAGTAAAAACCATTGCAAGTGTTGATCTATATGAAAATTAAATAATATAAGTTTGTAAATAAGATAATTATTTTAGTATGATACGTAGTTGAAATGATGAACACACAAAAAGCAATTGGGGGACCAAAAGCATAAATTGAATTGGTAGAAAAATAACAACGGAAAGAAAATGACTAAAAATATGCATATTTGGTGCTTTATTTATAAAAGGAAAAGAATATTTTTCAAAAGAAATGAAAGTGAAAGGCCCCACGCAAGTCTACTAATACTTTATGACTATTTAAAAAGTTAACCAAATATTTTTGACAAACACTAACTTATATAACCAAACACTCAATATAAACAATTAAATATTATTCTCTAAAAGATATGAAAGTGAGATAAACCCATTGCAAGTCTACTAAAACTTTATGACTATTAAAAACTTCAAATATTTTTGACAAACTCTAAATTTATATAACCAAACACTCCAAACATAAATAAAATATCACGTTATAACTTATTCTTAGGACTAGATCAGAACCATCATCTTCATCACACCCCAAAAATTTCTTGTCATCCTTATTTTGTTAGTAAAAAGGATAGCTCTGATACATTATTAATATATCAAAAAATATCGGAAATTGTATAAATTTCTTTATAATTATTCAAAATTATTCAATTTATACTTACGACTGGATCAGGCGCATCATCTTCTTTACACATGACCCACGGTACACCAGTATTTGTACCGACTGCCATTTTAGCGGCCCAAAATGCATACGATTTTGCACCGGATCCCATTACTGACTCCATTGGACCATATTCATTTTCAACCTATCAAATTACAAAAAAGTAATATAAGAATTATAATGATGTAATAATATAATATGATAATTTTTTGTTAACTATGGAAATGAAATAATTAAGTTTGGAAATGCTTTAACCTGCGCAAGAATAATTGGGCCGCCTTGCCACTCGAACAGTCCTTCGGATTTCATCATTGACACAATCTTTTCTGTGAATTTTTGCATCGCCGCCTATAAATAAATATAACAAAATTATTATTATGAAAACATATGCAATAAATGAGCTCAAAATAAAATAATTTTTGTGTTGATTTTTTTTGTATCAACAAACCTTGAATGGCTCATTATCTGTCCTAAAACTGATGCCAGGTACATATTTCAGCCAAACAGGAAATCCACTGCAAAACAAATTAAAAAGATAATAATAAATACAACAATTGAAAAAAAGGTGGTGAAATCACTATCGCATTAATTAGAGAAAACGATTTTAATTTTATGAAAAATTAATTTAAAACTTATACCCTAAATTCCATTCGGCACAAACGTAAGGACCGATTCGCAAATTCATATACAGACCGGCTTGCTTCACCAGTTTGACGAATCGTACCAAGTCATACCTGTCTTCAAAATAATACTATAACAAACCAAATACAAAAAATAGTAAGTTAGAAACTTTAATTTGTGAGAGAAATTATATTTGAAATTGTGAAAATTTGGAACCTGGCCAGGCGAAGGCTCATGTCCATTCCAAAAGACGTAGGTTTGAATTACATCCAAACCTCCGTCTTTAGCCTTTTGTATTAAATCAGGCCACATCTGAAAAATCAAACAAAAAGGTTACAAATTCGAACTAAATATGAAAAAAAAAACAGAGAAATTAAAGCTACCAAGAATCTACATATGCTGAAAAAATGATTTTTTTTTTTTGTAATAAAACAGAGAATTGTACCTCAGGAGTGCTTCTTGGGTAGTGAATCGAACCAGAAATGAGAATTCTTCTTTTCCCATTAATGACCAAAGATTTCTGATCATAAGTAACAGTCGCATCGACATTTTGTACCACGAAAGTAATTACAAACAACACAAGAAACCCAAAAACCGAGCACCAAGTTGGGTTTTTTGAGCCCATAATTACAATTCACAACTGAAAAATCTTTTTTTTTTGTGTGTGTGTGTGTGTGTGTGCACAATATGGTTTTGGTTTTCAAACTTCTCTAATGGCGTATGATGAGAATTAAAGAGAGGGACGAATAAAAACTCAAAAAAGTAGCAATGGCTTCTTTTTTTCTCTATAGTTCTCTCTTTTTGTTATACTATAATGAACATGAATACTCTCTGTTTTTTGAGAGAGGAGTGGAGTGTGAGAGAAAGCCAAGGGCAGAGCGAGTTTTAATACTAGAGAGAGGGAGAGGGACATGATATAAGATAGGCTGGAAAACTATGTATGGGGCCTTCTTTAATATCCTCTGAAATTATACTTTGTTGCAATATATTCTCATTTGAAATATTAATATTTTAAATGGAAGCTTTAAATCTAAAAAATGGTTTTTAGTTTGATAACACATAATATTCATCTACATAATTTCTATTTATATTAACCTTACATTCTTATCATCTAAAGAATCCATGACAGATCTTAATAAGAAATAGGGGAAGTGTATGGTGTTTTTTTTTTTTTTTTGACAATATTCCGTAGACATGCATAATACAAGCGCGCACACACACTAAGAAGACACATCTAATTATATCTGAAAATTATTTTAAACTCTTTCAAAAATCATGCTGGGTGCGAGATTTGATCTCCTCATCTATAGAAAGCGGCTTAGTACCATAACCACTAAGCTATCCTAGTACTTGTAGCGTACTGTATTTTGAAATAGTAGTATGTATGTATATATATATATATATATATATATATATATATAATTTTGCAAGAGTAGTATATATATATATATATATATAATTTTGAAATAGTAGTATATATATAATTATACTACTGTATTTTGTAATAAAATTAGAATTATATGTACTTCACCCTCTAGTTATTTTAAACATTATTCATTAATACCACTCTATTAACCTGAGTCAAGATTCGTCACTATAAATAATTATATCTTCTTTCAAAATGCAAAGACTAATTCCAATTTAAGACAAATTAACTAAACACATATTAAAATATACTAACTAAATAAATTCATAATATCTCATACTTAATATTATCTCATATTTGTTTGATGATATTATGGCATGTTATGTTTCTTATAAAAAAAATATAATTTATTACTAAATTTATTGTATAAGTGATAGTAACTAAAATTGCAGGGTTATGAATTGAAGTCTAATGTGTCCAATGGATTGATGCTGAACGATTTTTTTTCTTTCTCCTTATCATTTTCTCTTTTTTCATACTTTTTATTCTTTAATTGAATTGCCAATTTTTTTGGAAAAAGGGCAAAAGAGGGACATTGGCGGTAAATTTTGAAAGTTTGAAAGTGAATAAAATAACAGGGTTTTTGGATGGATTTATAAATTTATTTTCCTCTTGCTTCAAGGCAAATGCTACCAAATTTAATCTAACAAACAAACTGCACTAAATTAATTAATTTTATACGCTTAAAAAAAATTTATAAGAATAATAGTTCTAACTTTTACTGAAGGATTTATTCTTAATCTGTCTTGGAACAGAAACATAGTCCATGTAATAATCCAAATACAGGGTGTGTCAGTTGGAATTATATAGCTAAAAATAAGTTAAATATATATTTAGCAAAGTGTGATCATGCAATATACAGTGATATGTTCAGATTTAATCAGTTCCACGTGAAGTGATAATAATAATAATAATAATAATAATAATAATAATAATAATAATAATAATAATAAAGTATTTAAACCAATTATCTAATTAATGCCTCTTATTTTCATACTGATTTTGTCATTCCAATTATGTGATATCAGTTAATTATTGTTTTAGCTGTCAACCTATAAGGTGTGAGCAAATTTAAATCATCAATTTTGTATATTTTCTATTTGTTTGTAGATTTTTATATGTTTTTAGTCCGCAATTATTTTATATCACCTAATCAATTAAAACCATATGTTAATTGATCAAACGGTTCATTTAGATCGATCAAGATCATGATATACATCTATAAACCAAGTTCTATAAATGTATAACAAATTCTCATTGATTTTAATTAGTAATCTAAAAAATATTAAATGGACTATTTTAAATTAGGTCATTTCACTTTTTTTAATTCTTTTTGGAGATTTAAATGTGTTTTTGAAATGAAATTTTTGAAAAAACAGTGCTTGTACTTTTCAAGTTTGAAAAGGGAAAAAGGTCGCTTGGATTTATGATACACTGGATTCAAGGTAAATGTTTCTGAGTTCAAAAGTAAAAGATCAACTCACGAGCAGTAAAAAACAAGCATTTACTACAGACAAGTAGTAACTATTTAGTACAAAATATTTAAATACCCCTTTTAATTAAAAATAATAATAGATAATATATCCCTTCATTCTTCAAACAATTAAAAAATCACAAGCAATATAAGAGTATATATGGTGATCTCATTTCTCTACAAAAATATGATATATGTTACCATGACATGATAGAATAATATAAATATACTCACTCATGCATGAATACACCCCCATATAATACATCTTTGCCTGAATATAATAATAATAATACAAATACAAAAAAATAGAAAAGTGATGCAATTATGTATAAGATATTTTTGTGTGAAAATGAGAGGCAAGTTATAGTTTTCCAATATCAAATGCAGAAGCAAAATAACTGTATAACATATTTAAAAGTATTATATAAATTTAGATTTTTTTTTTTGTATATAACACAGCCAGAAATTTTAGAGTTTTTTTGGCTTTTGATACATCTCAATCAGAATATTAAGATTTGTGATTGATTAATGATTGATTTCCTATTATATCTTCTTCTTGATTAATTAAGTCATTAATTAGCAAAAAGCTAAGTTTATTAGTTTGTCTTTGCATAAATGGATTTCTGAAAGTTACAAGTATTTATTTTAATATATACAACTTCATATTTCATAATCAATTCTTCATTACAATTTCATTTATAAGAAAGAAACAACTCATTTTAAGTGAGACTAAAGTTCATGTAGTTAGTATACCGTTTTCTTTTTTGATATCCTTTGTTCCATAGTTCATTTATTATCTTATTTTCCACCAATATACTACAAATTATATATTAAAATATAAAATAGTATAGAACTAACTCTCAACCATATTAATAATGCAAACCTTTTACTTTTAGTATATGAATATACATCAAATAAATTAGATATTTTTGAACAAAATTAAATGTGAAAATAAAAGATAATATTTCTTTTCCAACACACATTAAGTACCTCTGTGTAACAACCTAGCAACAATACCTAACATCAACGTTTTGTTTAAAAGGAAAATTTGACTATCTTAATTATAAATGCAACACACAAATTAGTTGCACAACTATTTATTTAATGCTCACGGATCAAGTCCAACTAAAAGCTCTTTTTTATAATGTTATCCTTAATCAATCTTGGACTAATGTAGCAGAAAGCAGTCTCCAAGCATATAAACTAGTCAATGCATGTTATGGTATCATTACATATTCATTTCTAATGTAGAATTAAAATGAGGCATGATAAATAACGCCCAACAAATTTTTGACATTTTACAAAAGGTAGTGTGTATAAATATGAAAAACAGTATATAGAAATAAAATTGTGTTTTAGCCTTATTCTTATTATTATACATTTTTATGCCTTTTCTTATATTACATAAATCGTCTTCAAATCACTCTTAGTCCCACTCTGTATTTTTGTTATAAATAAGTCATTAACTGAGACTCTATCTTATCCTCAAATAAATCATTCAATTTCAAATACTGTCCCCCCAATTTATTGACATATGCTTAAAACTTTCACTTAAATTTGCATAATTCAAAGATAATTAACACTATAAAATCATTAAATCAAGGATCTTATGCCACATTAAAAATTTGGTGATGTGTGTTGATGAAGCTTTTTAGATTAATAATTTCAGGACCACTCTGTGTACAAAAACAATTCATACAATCTATAATTTGATTACGCCCCATGTGCTCTATTACAAAAAATAAATTAGAGATCACTAACTAAAGTTGTAACGGCATGACTGGCCTACAAGCCTACAAATGAAATATATACTTTTACTTTAGGAAATATGACTATATATATATATATACATGTATGGTATTTTTTAGTATGAGCTGATTTCAGGAATATTTATTGATCAAAGTTGGACGATCTATTTTAGTGACTTTTTTTGAAGGAGCATTTTAGTGACTTTGGAACATTTTTTTGTTATTTTATCGATATAATTGCTAAACATTTTATTTATTTCAATGTAATTTTGGTAGGCAAATTGAACCCAAGTGTGTCATATGATGAATATGTATATAACATAATTTATGATCTGTTTGATAATCTAAGAAAATTTAAATTTGAAACCTAACAAGATATTACCAAAATTAAAATTTTAACAGTGTGGCATCTTTCCATAAAAACCAAATTTCTGAAAATCGAAATAAAGCAGAATCTCCATGCAAACAAGTACAAATTAAGGACGAAATTAATGACATTTAAGTCATAAAACAAATTACTGGTACCTGTCCCTTTCATCTGAGTTCTGAAGATATAAAATCATCTAAGCCCAAATTTGGATCAAAGCTGTCTAAATATTTAACATACTTTTGACATGATATATATGCTGTTCAAACTTATCCAAATTTATATTCCTGATATCTAAATTTGTGTTGCTTGCAAGTCTAAGCTTCCTTGTTCCTTCTCTAATGCTACTTTTTTCTTCCTATATCCTTGATGCCACTTTTTCACAATTCAAAAAATAAAAAATTACTCTAGGCGGGACTAAACTCATTTCCTCTTAATTTCGTTTCGGGATGTTACACTGAGATCTGCTTCCACAGTTGGCATGTAGGAATTCAAAAGCATGTTGATATATATTTTTGTAAAAACAATATATATATAGAGAGAGAGAGAGGGGGGGGTGACTAAATAATTTGTACAAGCAAAATTCGGATTTTGCTTGTGACCAAAATACTACATATATCATCAAAAATTCAAATTTCAACCGTACGGATGGAATATATATGTTTTGAATATGATGTAGATATAATACATTGATGAATTTTGATGATACATGATGGCAATGATATAATATTCCGATTCTTGTGAAATTAATCTACATCATATTCAAAACATATATATATTTCATCCATACGGTTGAAATTTGAATTTTTGATGAATTTTGGACACAAGCAAAATCCGGACTTTGTTTGTACAAGTTGTTTAGTCATCATATATATATATATATATATATATATATATATATATATAGGGAAATGTTAAAAAACATACGTATGTTGCAACATACGTTTTTTTAAAAACCCGTAAAATGGTTATAAAAAGTAAAAATTCAAATTTCAACCGTATGGATGTAATATATATGTTATGTGTTGTGGATTAATTTTCACAGGAATCAGAATAATATATCATTGCCATCATGTATCATCAAACTATTATTCCGATATATATTTTGAATAGTGCTGCATATTTTTGATGATATATGATGGCAATGATATAATATTTTGATTCCTGTGAAAATTAATCTACAACATATTCATAATATATATATTACATCCGTACGGTTGAAACTATTATTTTTATTTTTTTAATACGTATTTTGGGTGTGACTAAAAAACGTATGTTGTGCATACGTATATTTTTTTAGCCACACCCATATATATATATATATTATATTAACTATTAAAAAAAATATAAAATCATCCTATTCACACCCAGTCGAGCATGAATAGGGTGAATTTAACCCTAAACTCAAATTTTGGGCTTACTGTCTTCACTCAAATAGTATGGAGATAATTTACTTCTACAAATGGAGCCCATGCACATTACATGCCTTTACATCGTGGCTTCTTTTATACTTCAATTTATTTATTTTCTTTATCTCAATCTCTTTTATCTTTAGAAATAAACATTCTTCATTTACTCTTATATTCAAAAGAATATTTTGGTACGGCTACGAAATCTTCTTTTTCTTGGAAGTTATGATGTTCCCTCTCATTTATGCCAAATTCTTATAAAAAAAAAGAATGAAAATTGGTTTTTTTTTTTTGGAGATGGGCTCCAATTATCAGTTCTGACACACGACGTTTTTCATTTAACTATTACGATACTTTAGTGTTCCAAAATATATATTATATTCTGAGATATTTTATATACTATTCTGGATATTTATATATTGTTTTCTATTAAATATATATACTTTTTGGATACATACAATTTTTAAATATTATTTGTTAAATATATATTATTTTTTATTGATATATGTATTATTCTTGAATATTGGATTTATACATATTTGTTGGATATATATACTATCTTTAGATATTGTTTTCAATAATATGTAATATACATCTTTTCTCCATTTATCAAAAGCAATATTTTGTAGGGCTGGTAAGACCAATACGTCAAACCCTATCACGAATTAGGCACCTGATCTTAAGAAAGAAGGAAATGTATGCATATATTCATATGCAAACAAGTTCTAAGTTTGTTAAAGTAGTGTTATCTCATTTTCCCTTTTCACTGGGTTGGATTGTTTGGGATCACATGTCTGTCCAAGTTCTTCAAACATAACACGTGTATCTATATACTAATTATTTCTCATGATTGATGCAAGTTTATTTTTTTAGCACCAGGTGAATTATCATCTTTAATTGAATAGAGAAAAGCGATAAAATTTAAACTCATAATTTCTTGGCCTACTATATTCCTTTCTTGCTCTAAAATTTTCAACCTTGGACAAGGTCTCAGTATATAAACTGTAGATACTTCTTGGTAGAAAAAAGTTAAAAAAAGGTCTAACTGGCCCTCCTTTTAAATGGGAAAACAATGATATAGCATGAAATATCTTTAACTAATCATACTTTGTAAGGTCCCTAATTTAGAATATGAGCACCCCACACCCCCAATTAGCCCCACATTACAAAATTGCCTAAATTCAATGTAGGATGAGGATTGGTATTTTGATTTATTGCAATGATGAAGTGTAATACAATTACGTACAAACTAATGTTAATCAGGGATGTTAAAAAGTGGAGGATGAGCGAGTCAGACCAACTTGAGCTCGGAATCGGATCGATTCATAACATGATTTGTGCTCAGATTTCTAGCTCAAAATTATCTCAATTTGAGGTAAGTCAAAAATAACATAGTAGTGATAAATTGTGGATTCAAATCTTGACAAAGTTAAATTTTTTTGAAAATAGATATGAAACTTATGAGCTATCTCTATTAAATAAAAAAAACATAGTAGTGTTTCAAAATAATAGCTAGTTCGATTATAAATCATAGCTTGCTTGGTTCGTCATTGCAAGTTGCAGATTGGAGGTTTCTATTAGAAAGTTTTCAACCTGAGTTCAATTCAAAACTGTTTTCAAATGAACAATTTTCAAGCGGTTTCAAACCGAATTCGATTGATCAACGAACTAAATTCACAATCAAAATTTTAACTATCACTAATTGAAACCTAAAAAACTGTACACACCTAGGGCACATTAGGACTAATCATCGATTGGATGAGGCCGACATTTTAGCTACTACATTTTATTTTCTGTTCTTTTCTTTTTCTTTCTTTTTTGGAGAACATAGACAACGCAGAGGGCCATAATTCAATGAAAGAGACATTTTGAAAAACAAATTCTTCAATGTTTATCATTTTTGCGTAAGATATATTAAAAGAACATTCCATGAGGACCCAGTAGTGAAGATAAGAAACTATAGAACTAACAATTTAATATATTTTCTTTTGACAAAATTTGAGAACAATTTTAAATTTTATTGGACAAAAATTTCAATTTTTATTTTTGAAGTGTCAAAAATTTCAATTTAAATAAAAGAAAATATGTTCCCTCTCTTCTTATCCTTTTGTCTTTACATAATATAAAAAAGAAAAAAACATATCAAACTCAGACATTATTGAATTTAAATGAGAGTTATCTAAATCTACCTAAAAGTACATTAGGTAAGGATCTATTAGTGAAGATAAGGAACTTACACAAGAGAACAATTTATTGTTACTTATAATGATTGAATTATTTAATCTGAATATAGTTTGGATTATTATATATGCTTGGATTTTTTAAATTTGAATATAGTTTGGATTTATTTAAATTTGAATATAGTTTGGATTTTTATAAATGCTTGGATTTTTTAAGTTTGAAATATGCCTACATATACGAATACAACTTTGAATATTATATAAACCTTCAAAATTTTCAAAATTTCAAAATATGCTATGAAAGACTATCTTTAAATATCTTATATAAACCTTTCAAAATTCAAAAAAATATGCCATGAAAGATATAAATCCAAATTATTATTTTATGATTTTTTTTTCAGTTTTAAAGTTTGAGATTATTCTGACAAGGAAAGAATATATATTTAATTAGTTGGAAGCATTTCTCACTTTCTTTCTCTCCATTCTTATCTACTCAGTTTGTAGATACATATATAGCCACATATGCAACTTAACTAAGTTTAGAAACCATATCCTTTTTATCTCTTATCCCATTAAATGGGACATATGAAGTGTGAATTGATCATGTTGTCAAATTGCATTCATTCTCATATATGCACTAACTTATAGATGTTGTGTTTTCAATCAATTCGAATGAAAATATGAAGATCTTCGCATTTTGGAGTTATATCTTTCGTGGCATAATATTTGTGAATTTTTAAAGGTTTATATAAGATATTTAAAAATAAAGTCTATGGTAGCACATTTTAATAAAGTTGTATTTGTATATGAAGGCACATTTCAAAATTGAAGAATCCAAACATGTATAAAAATCCAAAATATATTCAAATTTAAATAATACAAACTATATTCAAATTTAATAATTCAACTATTTCAATAAAAAAAATAAAAATCACTACTATAATAGCTTAGTGGTATGGTACTATCCTCACCATTCCACAGGTGAGGGGTTCAAATCTCATGTCTAGCAGGATTGATTTATAATTTAGGGAGGACATATGAATCCACCCTAAAGAGAACGAAGTAAGTGATCGCTTATAGTTCTCCCTTTAAAAAAAAAATCCATGAAAGGAAGTAAAAAAATACAAGTTATTAATAGGGGACAAAGAACTAGAATTATACTATAGTAACAGCTTATATATGACGTAATTTTCAATAAATATATATAAAAATAAATATCATGCAATAAAGATGACATGATAAACTTTAAATATCCATGCTAAGACATTGTCAGAATGTCAATTCATGAAGATACAAAATAAGACGAGGACCTGATAGTTAGGTTTTGGATGGATATAACTACACACACCTTTATTTATAAGTCTCATTCTATGTAATTATGTCTATTTCAACTTGGTTATTAATGCTATGCAAGAATAATTTAGACGATTCTGTTTTTCTAAGAATAATTTGTTCTTTCTGAGAAGAATTTTGTAATAATAATGCATTTTAATGCACTATATGTAAGAATAATTTAGATGGTTAGCTTCTTTTCTTTGTAAGCTCCAACTTGGCTGTTTTAATGCTATGCTTATGGGCTTTAAAAAAAATACATGAACACAAATATCAGTCGAAACAAATCTATAATCCACTAAATAATGGACTAATGACAAACAAACTATACAAGATTTTGTAATATATACTACAGAGATGAGTCAGCATAAGAATATATATATATATATATATATATATATATATATATATATATATATATATATGATAAACATATCAGAGAAGACACTTAGTTTCCGACGAAATCGAATGTTTTGAGAATTAAATTAGTATCAACATCCTTATATAAATATTCCAAACCTAAATCAGAAAAGCTTGTTTTCTATAATTAAAGTGGCATCTTGTCAATAAAATCATATAATGCAAATTTAAATTACAGATAATTATGAAAGAATTCGGAATTAACCCTGACCTATTCTGTCAGTCGTCAAATATTAGGCTCAACAATAATTGCCTCAATCAAACCCTAAATTTTCACTTTCAGTCAAGTCTCAACAAACCCTAAATTATCAACTTGTGCTATTAAAAACAAAATAATAACAGAAATAATAATCGAAAAAAAAGAGAAAGGGCCAAATATTACAAGCATAAAAATAGATCTATTGCTAGTTTGAATAAAACAAAGAAATAAAAAATTAATAAAAAAAAATTTAGGATAATTAATTAGATAAATATGTAGAAATACTTAGGAGAAGAAGCATAAATCCTAAACCGTAAATTACAAGCTTGTCAGAATCTCTCTCTCCTATTTTTTCTTGCAAATTCTTCAAATATTCGTCCAAAATATTATGAGACTCCTAATATTTATATACACACATTAATTACTCACATTTTAATTAATTATTAATTTATTTATTCTGAAATTTAAAAAACTAACCTTTGTATTTCGACTTGTAGTTAAATCTTCACGCTCTAATAAAACTCGATTTTTCTCAGTTTTTAATTCTGAATTTAAATCATTTTTCATTTTTTGTTTAATTGAGAAACTAGTATAAGCTGACTCGGTCTGAACAGTCTTCATTACTGAACCAAAGAAATTTGTTACCGGTACCTAAAAATAATTAAAAAATATGTTAAATTAAAAAATATACATCATTGTTTAAAAATAATATTTCATTTAATAATTTACCTCATTTAAAGGCCTTTTATAAAGATCCATGCGGTAATAAGCAGTAGACATGAGCAAACTTGGATTAAATGATGTGAAAAGACTGCAAAAATAATAAAAAAATAATTAGAAAAAGGTAATACTGATATTTAGGGTTCTATATGAAAAAGTACCTGTTCAAAGAAGCATTGCTGTACATGTTTAGCCTCTCAAAAAAGGCGAGGGTGTAAAACGTAAATCTATCCACAACTGAAACACCAATCTATATTAAAAAAATATATATTTATATAAGCTTGTATTAAATTAATTTATCTCTGATTTATTGACGGGATAATTTCATATATACCCTTCTGAAACTGCAAAATATAATAAATATATCTTTCTAAAACCAAAAAAATACTTCAAATTCTCCCTTTACAAAGAAAAGTGGATTTGGATAAATGTGATATTCTTTTCTTTTAGGAGGGTAAATTTGATATATGTGAAATTTCGCATTTAACAAAAGTAAAAAAGGAAAATTACGAAAAGGTCCTTACGTCTGAGTCAAGATGGTGAGAGTAAGAATTCTCTCCTTTCATGCTGCTTCCAATTGCCAAAACTCCAGGCGATTGAAGCTGAAAAACAAAGGGTATTTTTGTCATTTCAACAGAACAGTTTTTTGAAAGATTGTAATGTTAAAAAGGCCAAAAAAATAAGAAAATAAAAAACATACAAAGATGCAAAAAAAAAAAAAAAAAAAAGAAACCTGAGAGAAAAGAGTGGCGGCTTGACATGTGTCGACCATTATAAGCAGCTCCTTAAATCTACAAAAATAAGGACATATAATCAATTAAAAAAATAAAATATAACCAATGAAAAAAATACAAAATAATCAATCGGGAAATATTGTACTTCACCAGCTTAATATCACACCAAAACATTTTTTACGAATTAAACAAAACTGACAATATTTCAACACTATATACCATAATTTATCCAAATTTCTCATCGATTTTACAATAGGGACTACATTCTAAATATTTAAAGAATAGAGTGGTCTTTCTGCAATATTTTGACACTATAGGAGATAAATGCACTATTAGTCCCTATACTTTAATCGGATCGCAATTTAGTCCATGTACTATTGATCTGAACTTTCTGATCCCAGCGCAATTCGTCCTTGAATCAGGTACTAAATTGCAATCCAATTAAATTACATGGACTAATTTCAATTTTACCTATTTTTTTCCTTTCATTTGTTTAAGAGCATCACCCAAAAGATGCCATTTTGACTTGATGTTTGGCTATGGTCCCTGTACTTTAATTGGATTGCAATTTAGTCCCTGTACTGTTGATTTGAACTTTTTGGCCCCTGAAATTTAGTCCACAAGGACGAATTGTACAGGGCCCCAAAAGTTCAAATCAATAGAAAAGGGACCAAATCGCGATACAATTAAAGTACAGGGTCTAACCGTGCATTTATCCCGCCCAAGTTTAATTGGATTGCATTGTTAGTCCCTATACTTTAATTGGATTGCAATTTAGTCCCTGTACTATCGATCTGAACTTTTTGATCCCCGTATAATTCGTCCTTGCGGACTAAATTGCAGGGTCCAAAAAGTCCAAATCAACAGCACAGGGACCAAATCACAATTCAATCAAACTCCAGGGACTAAAACGCGATTCCTCAAATTTTCTCACCTATTTTTCTCCTTCCAGTCATGTATAAGAGAATATGGCTTCCTTCATCGCTCAGAAGCTGTTTGGATCTTGGAACTGAATTTTCAGATTATGCAGGGGTATTTTCGTAATTTAGGCATAATTGAGGGGCGTTTTTGTGTTCTTATGACAATTTTGACGACTACAACAAGCATGATAGATAAATGCACCGTTTAGTCCCCATACTTTAATCGGATCGCAATTTAGTCCCTGTACTATTAATTTGAACTTTTCGGTCCCTATAAAGTACGGGGACCAAAAAGTCCAATTCAATAGTACAAGGACCAAATCACAATCCAATCAAACTCCAGGGACTAACTTCAATTTTACCTATTTTTCTCTTTCATCTGTTTAAAAACATCAGCCAAATCATGACTCTGCAATTCTTCATGTACAACAGAATATGACTGCTTAATAGAACATATTTTGTGCTTTTGTGACATTTTTATGACATTTTCTCCCTGTATTTTAATTGGATTGCAATTTAGTCCCTGTACTATTCATCTGAACTTTTTGACCCCCGTACAATTCATCCTCGCGGACTAAATTGCAGGGGCCCAAAAAGTTCAGATCAACAACACAGGGACCAAATCGCAATCCAATTAGACCCTAAACCCTAAACCCTAAACCCTAAACACATTATTTATCACTCACCTATGTTTCTCTTTCATCTGCTTAACAACATCAACCAAATCATGACTCTGCAATTCTTCATTATCTTGAAACTTTAGAAATTCATTTCCACCGTTTCCAGTCATGTATAACACAATATGGCTTCCTTCATCACTCAAAAGCCTTTTTTATCTCAGCACGGTCACTTTCATATATAATTCAGGGGCTTTTTCGTAATTTAGGCATAATTAAGGGACTTCTTTGTGTTTTTATGACATTTTTATTTTTTACGAGTACATATCACTAGAGTCCCGTTACTTTAATTGGATCGCAATTTAGTCCCCGTACTATTGATTTCAACTTTTCGGTCCCTATAACTACAGGGCCCAAAAAGTCCAAATCAACAGTACAGGGACCAAATCGCAATCCAATCAAACTCCAGGGACTAAAACGTAATTCCTCAAATTTTCTCACCTATTTTTCTCTTTCATCTGTTTAACAACATCAGCCAAATCATGACTCTGCAATTCTTCATTATCTTGAAACTTTAAAAATTCATTTCCACCGTGTCCAGTCATGTATAACAGAATATGACTTCCTTCATCGCTTAACAAACGTTTTGATCTTGGAACTGCAGATTCGTGTCTCCCAGTTAGTACACGCAGAAAGTTCTCCACCGTCACTTCATACCCCCTGTAATCCACCTGGAAAAATAAAATTAATAAATAAATAATTAAATAAATGAATGAATGAATGAATGAAATTGGAATTAATAGAACAGGGGACTAAATTGGAATGAAATTAAAGTGAATAGTTTAAGAAAATAATTTAATACACGATTTGATTCTTTAGGTAGGTGTATTCAGTTGTAATATTTGCACTATAGACCCTGTAATACTGCTGTCATGTTGCTTACAGTTTTTATTATTAATAAATATAAATGATGGGAATTTGTGGTGACTCGTGTGTTTTAATGATTTTGTAAAAAAAAAAAAATGCTGCACAACAGGGTCTTCAGTGCAAATATTACAACTGAGGGTAGATAATTGAGAAAGCAATACTTGCAATATGGACCCTGTCATAGGAATTTGTCTACTGTTACTTCATACTCTCTATAATCCACATAGAGAAAAAAAATTAAAATAAAGAATGAAGAGTAAAATAAAATTACCTCTACATTATCTCCGTAAAGATTAAGTTGGTGATTTTCATTATTAAAAACTTGGGCGGGATAATTATTTCTCGCATTGCACGCCATGTCATCAGCCAGCATCAGAATTATTCTTTCATCTGGAATCCCTAATCTTTTCACCGTCCTGAAAAAAAAAATGAAACCCTAATTTTACGAATATTTTTGGATGAAAAAAGTGAGATTTATAGAAGGGTTTTGAGAGATGAAATTGCCTGTAGAGAGATAATGTGTTGGCCATATGTCGGTAATTGAACCTGGCAAGAACAAAAAAGAAAAAGATAAAGATTAGAAATATCATAAAAGAAAACAAATAATAAATGGTAATAGTATATATTACAAGTAATAAAAAAAAGTGGAAGATCATACGAGCTAGATAAAGAGAGAAGAAAGTAAAGAAAATTAATAACTTTTTACTGAATATAATTATTTTCTCAATCCAATAAAGATAACTGGTTTTTAGTTGCAAATTTGAGGGTCAAATAAGGTGAGTTTAACTTAAATATTGGTCAGTTGTATGATTGAGGCACAATTAATGCTTAATTTGGGACTAACTGACATTTAATTGCTCATTTCGACTTTAATCGAATCACCTGAATATTAAATCTATACAATCAACCAATAACTATATCCAAATTCATCTGATCTCACTCAATCCTAAAATGAAACAAAGAATCCCGCTTTCTACTCCTCTACCTCTAAACCACTCGTCTAATCACTCAACCAAGCTCCATCATCTCCAATCTCAGCTCAAATCACAATAATTAATCAAACAACAATCACTCACCAGAATCGGGAAGTACAAACCAGCACAGCCCAGTTATTATTATGCATTGCAGGCGACGAGCTCACCCACCCACTACGCACACCAATCAGAACCATACCCACTAACAAAATCGCACGGATTCGCAATCCACCCGGATTCGCCATGATTGTTGCTCTAGTTTTCTCGCACAATCGAAGAGAAAAGAACTCGAATCGATCTGTTGGAGAAGAAAGGTTTAACCTTTAACGGGTTGCAAATATTATTAACCATCTTGTATATATATTATTAGGAAAAATGTGCAAAAATGATGGTACATTCAATATAATATTATTTTCATTTTATATTTTGCTTTTTCATTTTATATATTATTTTATTATTTTATATACTATTTTTTATTTTTTGTATATTTTGTATATACTATTTTCTTAACTTATGTACTATTTTTTTTATTTTATATATTATTTTATTTTTTATTTATATACTGTTATTAAAAATAAATTATATATATATTGTTATTAGAAAAATAAATTATATATATTGTTACAGTCCATATTATTAATGGACTTTGTTTAGATAAAACTATAATAGCCCAGTTAAGTTATAAGAGTGAAGGGCCTGGCCTGGCCTGCCTTTCTTTCCCTTAATTTCTAATAATAATTTAGGATTCTGTTGAAATTTAGACATAATACAGGGGCCCTTTTGCAAAGATCTGAAATACAAAAGAGCAGTGATATTTAGAGGTTGAACTTTGTTATTATCAGACTCAATCTAATACAATTATGTTTTGTATATAATGTATGCCTTTAATTTCGCCATTTGTGTTATTTCATTCATTAATTACTATTTAGGAAAGGTTTAGGAAATGATATTTAGGAAATATTTAGAGAATGGAAGGTGACATTTTTTCTATTTTTATATATTTCCATATTTTACATTTAATTTTGGAAACTTATTTTTTTTAATAATTAGTTACTACTTTCTCTATAAACAAAGGCCCTCTAGCCAGTGATGGCCTCGGTTTTTCAAGGATCCTAGACCTATTTAGAAAAAAAGACCCTCAAAATTAAAAAAAAATTAAAATTAAAAAATTAAAAAATTCAATATATATATATATATATATATATATATATATATATATATATATATATATATATATCATTTTACTATAAAAAAATATAATATAAAAATTTTCATATTATATTTTGATTACAAATTTCAAATATCTAACTTTCTAATTTTACTAATAATCAATCCAAGTAATTCAAATAAGTCTAATTCTCTAATAATACGAATTTCTAATAATTAACTCAAATCAATTAACCATAGTAACCAACGAGAATATCATTTTCCATTGATTTTGAATAATCAATTGACAACTTAATTTTATATGTAAAAAATAAAAATATTTTCAATTAGAAGATAATAAAATACCACTGAATTTTTTGAATCAACACCTCCAAATTAATTGAATTTGAGTAGAAGAAAAGAAGCGAGATATGACTGGTGATTGAACGGTCAAGACAACATCGTACGCAGGCTAACGGTTGACGTGGAGCCATGAGTTACTTCATTTTTCTTAGTTTTTCTTACGATTTGAGAGAAGGGACTTCTGTTTCGCGAAAGGTGAAATTGAGGGGGTTGTATTTGCTGGACTTATCAAGTGTTGAGCTATTTTTGTATTCTTTTAACATATATATTATATGGGAAATCATAAATCACGATAGGGGCGGTAACGACGCCGTAGCGACGGTCTATTATTTTTCTCGCGTTTCTATTACGCTATATAATGTTTTTAAAATTTGAAAATATATATTGTTTTAACGAATGAATTTTTATATACTGTTTGTTTTTAGTTTATATATTTTTTCAGTTTTTATATACTGTTGTGCTGCAACGACGGATATATACTGTCGTGATATATCAAGTTTCATATCATATTTATATAGAAAATAAAATATATTTTGGACCTCTTGAAATTTTGGTTTATCAAATGTTGGGTTATTTTTTATTTTTTTCAACACATATACATTTACATAAAAAATAAAATATATTTTGGACCCCTCAAAATTTTGGACCCTAAACCCGGGTCTCACTGGCCTAAGGGTGGGACCGGCCCTACCTCTAGCCATTATAAAACTACCTCCAATCACTAAAAAAATTCTCTAATAATTTTCTCTTTCTTTATCTCACAATTTCTCTAATAATTTTTGTCTCAAATTTCCTAAATTTCATATTTTTATTTTATATATGCGTATATTAACGAGAAAACTTTTGTCATGAGTCTAAAAAGCGCTACTCGCTGCTCTAGCGTCTGGCGGCCGCCTCGCAATTTCTAGAACACCGATCACTAATCATTTTTCTCCAATTATCACAACACAACACAACACAACACAACACATGACTTAACTTAGCAGCTCTGTTAATAAAAAAACAATCCCTGCAAACACTACCACCTTTAACAAGCGGTACTAATATTTATTTACAAGTCGAAATTTGCTCCACATACATCTCAAACCGCCTCACAACACTTCAATACCACTGTCAACAACAAAACACTCCCTGTAACTAACCCATCAAACATTACCATCTTTACCAAGCGGCACTAATATTTATTTATTCCAAGTCGAAATTTGTTCTTCACGTACATCCCAAACCCGCCTTCCAAGACTCAAATACCACTGTCAACAGCAAAACAGTCCCTGTAAGTAACTAACCATGTCTCTGAGCAATAACATAACAGCGGTTCTCAACTTCGTCTCCTTCCTCTGCTCGTTTCCGATCATCATCGCCGGAATCTGGCTGGCGACGAAGCCCGACAACCAGTGCCTGCACCTGGCTAGATGGCCGCTGATATTGCTCGGCAGCCTCATCCTCCTCGTCTCCCTCGCCGGATTCGTTGGGGCTTTCTACAACCGCCCCTGCCTCCTCGCTCTATACCTCTTCGCCATGGCCGCTGTCATTGTGGTTCTAATCGCCTTCCTCGTCTTCGCCTTTGTTGTTACGAGGTCAGATCATCAAAAGCTTGATATTTTGATTAATTCTTGCGATTTAAGGCCTCAGATTAGTTCCCGAGTATCTCAATTACGCAATTAAACGACAATGGGGGTGAAAGAAACCAACTTTTTCGCGCAATTCTGTCAAATTCAACTTACTTAAACAACCAAAATGATTAATTTACCCCTTTATCAGGCCTCAGGGCGTAATTGAAATACCGGGCCGGGCGTACAAGGAATATTATGTAAGTGGATTTTCAACTTGGTTGAGAAATTATGTGACGAACGGAAAGAATTGGGTTCAGATTCGAGATTGTTTAAGCCAATCAGATACTTGTCAGAAATTAGCAAAGGATGAGTCGTATTTTACTGATGTGCAGTTTTTTCAGATCCGTCTCTCTCCTCTTCAGGTAATTTTGTAAATTTAGAGTTATTTTGTTACCTTACTGATTTCACGGAAAATTGGATGCGCATGAAAAAGGGAGTTTTGCGTAAAATGCCAATTGCATTATTGGAGATTGCAAAAAGAAAAAATTGTATTTTTAACAGCAGTTAATTATTTTTGTATATTTGAAGAATGCTTTTTTTGCAATTTCTAATAATTTAGGGGCTTTTTTGCAAATTTTGCTTTATGGTATTATCCAATTTTCTGTGAAATAGGTTAATTTATCAAAATTTGTTTAGAGCCTAGACTTAGGTTGTGGTTAGAAAAGCATATATGGTTGGTGGAACAATGGAAAATGGTACAAATCTGAATTTATATGGTACTCTACCCTAAACCCTAAAAAATAAAAAGAAAAATAGTAATATATGATCTAACTTGGAATTGAATTGCAACACGAATTGTTACATTAGTAATTCCACAAATAAATTTGAGCTTAAAAAGAGCATGGTCCATTAGGTCGGTGGTTAAGGAAACGTAATTCTATTGTTTCTAAATTCTTGGAATTATTATTCTATTTTCATCGGTAAAATAAAAGAATTGTGATTTCTAGTTTTCCGTTTTGTCCTTGTTAATCCAACCTACAAGTTCTGGAAGTAATTGCTGGGACATTTTTCAAAATACCATACTTTCTTGATTATTTAAAAAAAAAAAATTTTTAGATCCTCAATTATAATTATTATTTATTTATTGTTGTTGATTGAATAAAAGAATTTATATAAAATGATGAGAGGTATTTTATTTTAATCCAAAAAAAAAAAAACAAGCATTGATGAAATGTTAAAATTAACCGACCCTCGTTTGGGGTAAGAAAAAATTCAATCAACTTTATAGTTTTTATTAAGAATCTAAAAGGTGATGAATTTTTTTCAAAATATCCAACAAAAGTTTTGGTTTTTTGAAAATTTCCTGAAGTTAAGTAAATAATTACTCAAACACTAAGTTGGTGCAAGCCGGTCAACCCAGCTGCAGACCAAGAGAATAATATTTATATTGTTTTGTGGGTTCACTTATGTGAACCCAACAGTCTGGGTCAACCCGACCGGGGACCCAGACTGTTTAATGTGGTCTAACGACCATAGCAGGCTCTGCTACGACTGTTAGTCCTGCAGAGCCGATATATTGGTAAACTTACGCCTTAAAGTTGAAAAAAATCAATAAATACTAAATAAATAAGTGGGAAAATAACATCTTACGACATTATACTTCATGATATTTTTTGTAAGATATATTTTATGATATAATATTTAACTAAATTACAGTCTGGGTGTTGCAAGCCACCAACTGCATGTGGGTTCACTTATGTGAACCCAACAGTCTGGGTCAACCCGGTCAATCCGACCGGGGACCCAGACTGCGTTGCATGGAGCAACGACCAGAGCCGGCTCTGTTATGACTGTCAGTCCTGCAGAGCCGGCATGCTGGGAAATTTGAGGCAGGAGTGGCGCAAGGCTAATGTGGCGGTTATTGTTGCTGTTGTTGTGTTGATTTGGGTGTATGTGATTGGTTGTAGCGCGTTTAAGAACGCGCAGACCGAGGATTTGTTTAGGAGGTATAAACAGGGATATACCTGAGTTGGTTGTTTGCTTTTTGGTGTGAGATTGTGTGATGGTTTGTGTGTTGTGTTGTATTGTGTTTTTGTTGTGGGCTTGGTTGGAATTGTGGGATGGTTTGAGTATTATATTGTGTTTTTGTTGTGGCAATGTGGGCTTAGTTAGAATTACGTGATGGTATGTGTAAATTATGTAAACGATTTTGGGCCTTAGTTTTGTTCAATATATACATTAAATACTAATATGACTATAGGAGAAAATAATGTTCTTATTTAATTAAGTAATATAATCCCTCACATAAAAAATATGGTAATGCCATTTCATAATCAAATGTATTATTTGGCTAACCAAAATATAAATGGCTATTTCCCAACTTTCTATTTTCATTGGATTTTCTCATTACCAGATTTTAATGACTCGCGACTTTCGATTTTCATTTGATTTTTTCATTACCGAATTTTAATGACTCGATTCTATTTGGCAACACACTTATACTCAGGAATCATCGTTTGAATATGTGCATAAACGAATATAAAGATAAAAGGATTTTACGATCCAAGCAATTCAATTAGATTAAAGCTAAAAGGATTTTACAATCCAAGCAATGTTGTTAAACTAGAGATCAAAGATTAAGATATTTTTGTTGTTCATGTGAAATTGTCATGCTACTGCATTATCCCTGTTCTTTCCTCTTGGCATGTTTCTAGCCGACATCACTTGTGTATCACATACCTAAGCACATGCAAGGAATTAATAATAGTGTTATGATTGTTCTATACCCACATGTGAACATGTAATGCTTTGTTATACTAAAAATTTGAAACTTTAACTCTGACTTGTAGATCATTGACTAGACTAGATAATTTAAAAATTCACTTCATTATTTACCATTTGGATCAATGAAATATGTTTTTATTTGGTTAACTAAAGTTGAAAGTAACGAACCATTTGATTCATAAGAAAAGAATAAATAGTATAATTGAAACTATGTTTATGAGATTATATCATACAATGCAAGCTCAAATAGAGATGGAAAATTAACTATTTGCATCCAGTACAATCTTACAAAATTCTCAATATCCATAAAAAAATATAATAATGAGAAAGGAAAATGAAATAAACTAGGTTTCTTACAACTCAAAGCTCCGAAATTCCACCAAACCCTAATTAATCTACCGTCTCACCAGCCTCTTGATCGGTTTCTTCGGTTTCGGTTTCTGAAAAATGAAGCAAATTACACATCCAGACACCTTAGGAGAATCCGGCTCTTGATCTGGCAAAACATTAGCCGAATGAAACTTCTGAGTTTTACACTCAACTTTAGTTTTCAATTCTTTCAGATCCGAAACTTGTTGTTTCGTTTCTTCCATACTTTGCTTCCCCAACATACTGATGCTTCCTACGCTTCGCGAATGTGTCAGTTTCGGTGCATTATCCTCTTTTCCTTCTTCATTTTGAATTTCTGAGAGAAACTTCTCATCCCATACGAGACCAGATGAACCAGATCGCCTGAATGTCGTCGCGGATCTCTGCAACCCCTCCATTCTCTCTCTCTCTCTCTCTCTCTCTCTCTCTCTGTGGATAGTAGATGCTATGTTCTCATTTTTTTCTCCTTTCTATATGCAAAGATGTGGTAAAGAAAGGACATAATAATGGTCAAACTGTCCCTCGTATTGTTTATTTTCATCAGGGATGAGATGCTACATATAGTTATTTTTTTCTTAAATTTTGCATGTAAGCTTTAAAAGACATTTACTCATTACGAGTAAAACACTTAAGACAATGTCAGACAAAACATTTATTTATGTTCCAAAATGTGGAAAATGAGACAGCTGGATCAAATCGGCCCACTAACATGATTACCGATATATATTATTTTATTTTAATATAATATAATATTTCCGCTATAATTGCTATCGGCCTCTATATTATTATCCAAATAATATTTCTTTAATTTTTTAATTAGCTATATCAAATTTTAGTTTGTTATACTCAGTTATAATACTTGCATTTAGACCATGTTGGACTGTCATCATGCTTTTTGGTCTTTACAAAAACAAAAACAAAAACAAAAAACAAAAACAAGAGAAATAAAAAGGTGAGAACTCCAATTTACTCATCATACAAAACAAAACAAACAAATAAATAAATACATTCTATCCATCAAGAAAAACAAAAACAAAAACAAGAGAAATAAAAAGGCGACAACTCCAATTTACTCATCATACAAACCAAACAAACAAACAAATACATTTATCTATGGTGTAGTGTTGTAGAAACAAGAAGTCTAAGTCTTAGTTCCTGCTGATCATCTGAAAACAAGACAAGGCCGGGGACTGATTCGGGACCCGTCTTCAGTCCAAATATTATTTCTATAAATTTGTTTAATTAGTTATATCATGTTTTAATTTGTTATACAGTAGTCAGTTATAATACTTGCACTCTAGACTACTCTGTCGGGCTGCCATCATGCTTTTTGGTCATGTTGTACATCACTTTTACAAAAACAAAAACAATAACAATAACAATAACAATAACAAGAGAAATAAAAAGGTGATAACTCCAATTTACTCACTCATACAAAACAAAACAAAAAAACAAAACAAAACAAACAAATAAATACATTCTATCTATCGTGTAGAAACAACAGTCTGAGTCTTAGTTCGTGCTGATCGTCTGAAGACAGGACGAGGCGGGGGCTGATTCGGAACCCCGTCTTCGATCCTTCTCTCTTCGAACCACTTCACAACTCTCTTTCTTGGCAGGTTCGTCACGTGAATTATGCTCTCTATCATCTCATCCTGTAAACAAAATCATAAAAATATCATTAAGTAATTGGGAATTTTTCAAAAAGAAGTTGCACTAATGTTCATTTTTTATGTTAAGAAATCCTCTAAATTTAATGTTTTATTTTAAAAGAAATCAGGTGAGTCATTTTGGAACGATAAGAGAAATAGTATGTGAATGAACACCTTGATTTATTTTGGAATAATAAATAAATAATTTGAAAAATATGTCGATATATTGGTTGTATATAATTACTTATATACTATTTGAATACTATTATGTCTAATTTTTTATGTAAAATTAAAGGCCTTTTTTTGAGAACATTAAAAGCTCGGCGATTTTTCGGAAAATCGAAAACTTAAAACTGTAGGATTCTTAACATTCCAAAAGTCAGATGTATTTAATAAATCTGAGTAAATACATTTTTTATTAATACCCAAAGTTATTAACAACTTACCGTTGGCCGTTTCATCCTCAAATAAACTTTTTCCAACGTATCCACTTGCACTTGCTTCAGCCTCTTCTGCCCACCACTTCCATGCTTTCCCCGCACCTGGTCTTTATGCACCACACCACCATTCCCACTTCTCGTTACATTCTTTCCGCGGACCGGGTCTACAGGCGCTGACTCAGCATGACTAGGAGCATTAACCGATTCTGTTGTGTTGGTGTCTGATTCTTTCTGTGGACTCGGTTCGTGTGGACCGGGTTCGTTTGGTAAGGACTCGGACATTAAGAGGAGATTTGGGGGAGGATTTCGGAGGAATTCGAGGACTATGGATCTTTCTATGCATACATCTTCTGAGAGCTTCTTAATCTGTAAATTGATTATATTAAATTGTATGAAATTGGGTGGTTAATAGGGAGAATTGAAGTAAATTGGGCCTAATTGAGCGGGAAATTGATGGAATTATGCCGTAAATAAAGCAAATTGAAGTTTAGATGTGTGAATTATGGCGTAAATCGATCGAATTGAGGTTCGATTGTGTAAAGATAAAGTTTTAGGGTTTCAAGGACTGTTGCTCTTTCTAATCACACATCTTCTGAAAGATTCTTAATCTGTAAATAATTGTATGAAATTCTGCAAATTCGTGCGTTTAATAGGGAGAATAAAATTAAATTGGGCCTAATTGAGCTGAAAATCGATGGAATTGAACTTCGGTTGTGCAAATTATGAATTTAATTAACAAATTGAAGTTTAAATGTGCAAATTAAGTCATATTTATGCCAAAAATATAATTTTAGGGTTTAGGGTTTAGGAGCTTACGCTGGCTTTACGTTTCCCAATTTTAAGTGCATAAGCAATTTTCCTCATTTGCCAAGTTTTCAGCTCAGGCAATTCAATCAAATCATCTTCAAATTCTGAATCTTCTTCTTCTTCTTCTCCAAGAGCTTGTGATAATTCCTTTTCAAGCTTCTTCACATCTTCCTCTTTAATTTCTCCATTAAAATCCTCTTCTTCTTTAGATGGGTCGTAGTTATTAATGTCTCTTTCTAGTTGAGAGAAAAACGCTTCTAATCCTTCACCCATATTAAACTCTTCTTCTTCAGATTCTTCTTCTTTGGATTTTTTGAGTTTTTTGATTTTTTGTTTGTGTTTCGATACTTGTATGAAGTCTTCTTGTTCTTCTTCCTCCATGAAATCATCTAATGCATTAAATTTCCGTTCTTTTGTCGACACTTCTACGAATTTTGGTTTCTTTTTTGATACTCTCACGAACTCTTCTTCTTCCTCCTCCATGAAATCATCTAACACAGTCTTATAAAGCACAAACTGTGTTAATTACATCAAAATTCAAGCACCCAAATGTAAAACATTCATAAAATTCTTGAGATTGTTACCTTTTTCTTTGAGTATTGCTTTTTACTAAACGCAATGACATTGGAGCGAAGAAAAATGGGTTTTGCGGGTTTTTGGTCTCCGCCATTGGAGCTGAATTTGGTCGGAGAGAAAAACTTGGATTGAAGGATTGAAGGAAGGAGAGATGAAGTCGCCATGGCTGCAAGCTTCACTTCACTCCAACAAGGAAATATCTCTGTTATGGATTACTAGTTATGGAAATTTTATTTGGGCTTGAAAATTAATAGGGCTGATATTAATTACAAAATATATATTGAGATGAGCCAGGCTAAATTGGGCTATAAGGTTTTTTGAAATACTTGTACAAGTTATATTATAAAGTATTTAAAATTTAAACTAATGTATTTACATTTTTACAGTAGTAGATGATAGAGTATTAGGTTATTAATAGAATATTAGCAAACTAATTAGGAGTAATCATTCAATGTATGGCTAGGATTCGTTTCCTAAATGAGTTGTTAGAATAATCCTAACGGCTAGTTAATTAGTGGCTTAGTTTAACTCAATTATACTATAAATAGATTCTTATGTAATCTCTTAATTAATGAAAAACATAATTACTCTTCTTCCTTTTACTCTTCTCAAACTCTCTCTCTCTCTCTCTCAACATCTCTTAATTAATGAAAAATATAATTACTCTTCTTCCTTTTACTTTTCTCAAACTCTCTCTCTCTTAACAGTAGATCAGTTTAAGAGTATAAACTTTCCAACTTTTTGAAATTTATTTTTACTTTTTAAATGTAGCTCTTGCATTGGCATTTCTTAATAGAGACTAAAAAAACTGCCCTAAGTTTTGAAATAGTGATATATATATGGTTATATAATATATTATTGTATTTTATGAGTGATTGAGAGTTATATATACTTCACTCTCTAGCAGTTTTAATGTATTTTTTATTACAGTCTCGTTGATATACGTCAAGATCCGCCTGCTGAGTTCTTAAACTATTTCTTGTAAATCTTTTCACTTTGTAAAATTACAAATAAGTTATGTAACAGTACTATCTGAAAAGATGTAGACACAACACATCATTTCAAGACAATTTATTGAAAGAAACGAGATTAAGTTAAGACACTTTTAATTTGGTGAGCCAGGCATTCGAACCAAATTACAAATATGTAACAGTACTATCTGAACAGATGTAGACCCAATACATCATTTCAAGGCAATTTATTGAAACAAACGAGATTAAGTTAAGGCACTTTTAATTTGATGAGCCAGGCATTCGAACCAATGACTCGTCGCCACATGGCATTCAACTGGATACCTTATCCACAGCCTATTGTATGTTCTTTTCAGATATCTTCAAGGTCTTGTCTGAACAAAACAATTTGATTGCCTAATGATTGAGATATATATTGATCTTTTCTGATCAAAAGATTTTGATTGCCTAATGATTGAGATATATATAGATCGATTTCAAAAAATTCTTGGTTTTGATTTTTATAGAGATTGAGTAGAGATTTTTAGATTTTTGAATATAGTGTTAGTATGAGTGTATGTAATGTGTAAAGCCTGCATATAATATAAAATAAATGACAATTGATTACATGATGCTCCTAAATATTGATTGATGCTGTTCAATTAAAAGTTCATATCAACATTTGTGCCACGTCATTAGTCCAGTCTGCATGCCACATCATCATTTAACAGCCAAGTCTTATTTTATTTATTAATTTTCTTGAAATTGTAACAGCCAAGTCTTATTTTAATGGAGGTAAAAATAGCCTTTTCTCTTTCATTTAATTTGTGCAATTTGGGGTGAAATGGGAGGCGAGAAACATAACATATTTTGTTTAGTTGCATAGCAATTTGCCTGGTTGGATTGAAATGCAGGTTATTACAAAATTTATAGTGTCGATATCTTGTACGAAAGTGAAATGACAATCTTCAATCCAATTTTTTGTGTGGCTATGCAACGGCCACAAGTGTTAACAAATAAAAGGGGGAGACAAATGGGCTTCTAATGAAAAGAGTCACACAATTTTTATATTTCTTTATACTAAATTTCCATACCTTCAAAACCCCCTACAAAATCATCTGTCGGGAAAAGAACTCAAAACTTTGTAGGTTATCTTAATGATTGCACTAAATAATATTAAAAAAAAAGGTATTGGGTGTGAAATAAAATGGCGATATACTTGACAGGATGAAAAAATATATATATATATATATATAATGAGCATGTTTGAAAACAAACTCAAATTATTTTTACTGATTACTCATTGACCAATAAAAAAATATTTTATCGGCGCTTTTGGTTGCGGTTGGATTTTTTTGTCTTGACAAAAAACAAGTGGAAAATTACCTTCTAATTAAAACCTCAATATGAGCATTCCATTTACGTAACTTTATCATTTTAAAGGAATACCGCCATTTATATGTGCACAATAGAAAATTCCAATCATGCATTAATATCTTTTTCTTTTTGATAGAATTACAGATAATGTAAACGCTATTTGTATAATAGTAGGTCTCTTAAGGTGCATATTGTGCCTTGTTGTCTCTCTAAGAACCAACCACTCAAATTGGAAAGGTATAATTTGCAAGGCCTAGAGCACATCATTTCTTGTCGGATAAAGAGAGCGTGATAAAGGGACATTGAGTCAAAGAATGACAAATACCCTCAAGAACAAAAATGAAGAACAAAAATGAAGAATATCTAAACCTAGTTGCATCACATTATATCACTTATTACAAATATCTACACCTAGATACAAGATAAATGTTTTTATAAATTTCAGATTTATTATAATGTGTTTTATAGAAAGTATGAGCATACATATTATTTTGATATGATTAGTAAGATGATGAATATATAATTCATATTTATGCTTATCAAAGTATGTGACTCAGTCACTTAAGTAATAAAATTATAAAATATTATGAATTATATATTGAATTATCTCGTCATTAAAATTATAATTATGGACAAACAGTGAATAATTATGCTTTCATTACACAAATTTTTCATATTCATAAATAAAATAATATTATTAATTATATAATGATCTTGTAAATCAACATGAAAATCATACCAAGTTACATCTAATCTCCATGAACCATACTTCTAATGTGTGTAAGAAGTTTATCTTCATGGCGTCAACCTATATGTGCAATGCTACTCATTTAATCCTCATGCATGTTTTTGGGTAAATAACTACGCTGCCTTCATGGGCGAAGCTTAGGGACTGGGAGGCAAAAACACCGGCAAATTTTTTGACCGAGTAATATATATTATTAATATTTTTTTAAATGGCCAAAAAAAAATTAAGTAAATAGTCTAGTTTTCAGATTATTTATAAAACTAATCGTTTTGCTTTTCCACTGGATGAAACAACAATTTTTTTCATTTTTTTTATATGTTCAGCTGTGTAGCACTTAATAAGCTGTTTCGCCTAGTGAGTGAATGAAACATCTATTTTTTCAATTTTTATCTTAATTGACAGTTGTTTTATCGGTAATAGTTGAAGGGATGCAAAAAATAGAAAAATAATTGTTCCGCCCACTCACTAAGCGAAACAGCTAGTTTTGCAAATAATCTGAAAACTGTTCTAGTTTCTGAATTAATTTTTTTTTATGGCCATTTGAAAAAAAGGTCTTGATAATATTTTATTAAGAAAATAGAAATACATGTATTTCTATCTGTGTATTTGTCCGGCCCCTCCAAACTTTTGAACAATGTTAATGAGTAGTAAATTTTTTTGGCCGCTGGCCACTCTCTTTATCATGAACTCATTCATCTTTTTGGTTTGTGGTTTAATTTCTTTTTTCTTTTCTTTTTTGAGGAGGAACTACGAGCGATCGCTTGATATTTGTTCATTTAGATGGGCTCACATGCTTTCACCAAAAAATTTAAATCAATCTTATTATACGCGGGATTCGAATCCCTCACCTATAAATAAATTTTTAAATCAATCTTGTTATACACGGGATTCGAAACCCTCACCTATAAATAGATGAGGTTGGTATCATGACCACTAGACTAATATAGTGGTGGTAATTTCTTTTTCCTTTTCATCTCCTTCCCATTACATCACATATAAAATAATCAATTATATAAAGGTAAAATGTCACAAATTCGAATAAAGTTACATATCAAAAGGTGAAAACTATCCCCTCAAAAAAAAAAAAAAAAACAAAAACTACAACGATTCATGACACAAAATACAAACAATTATCACAATTTAACATGCTATAAGTTATTACGGAAGATCTAAATATCATACTATTTCATTAAAACATTAAATATGCTTTGTCGAGTCATAAGATTTAGCGTACGGAAATCTAATTTGGTGACTATTTATTTAGTTCAGTGACCAAATTTGGACATTTAATGCGAATAGATTCCTGATTGATTGCAAAATCAACAAACAGTAACTAATTAATGCTAACCGAATATTCAGCTATGCCTATATCATGTACGTCTTACACTGCATACCGTACAGTTTGTAATATAATCAACTCGACTGTTTGTTTGGCATCGATAAGAAACACACTCAAGGATTGGAAAGATTGGATTACGTAGAAAGGGGGGAAGTGTTTTGTGTAGGGTATAGATTGAAGGTGAGAGTTATTTATCAGTAGTTATAAGCAGGGTAAATTATATGTATATATGCAATGACTGTAAAATCGTTTTTACGCAATGAAAAAGGGCTTTAAGCCCCAATTTTCCATCAAAAAAAATGTAAAGAAATTGATGAGAGGATGATGTCCTTTGTTTCATTTCTTATGTACTACCTAGCTACAGCTGTGTGTGTGACTCACTGGAGTGTGTGTCTGTGTTTCTGTGAAGAAAATACAAAATTTTAAAGCCAGAAAGAAAGAAAACAGCCACGCATAACCTAACAAATTATGTAAGTGGTCCATGATATATAAATATGACTGTTGCAAATAAGAGACCTAGCCAAGTTGATCATGCCACTACGTGATATATGTCTGATCATTAACAGAGAACTACATAAATTTACTGTAATTTTCCAATTATTACTGTAGCAGCTTTAAGTTTTTAAGCATATTTCACTATATAAATAAACCTCACCAATTTTTCCATATAATTACTATAGCAAATGTATGTTTGTAAGCATATATTCATTTGATCACAATAATTTGTATTTTTTATTTGCTTTCTACGTCAACTTAAAAAGCGCACTGGCACTGATAGTAATATGATGAGCAACTTTGAAAATGGTTTATTATTAAATATTTGAAAAACGTAATATAACAGTTATCATCTCTATATTAGAAATCAAATAAGTTAATCATGTCTATATTTCAGTTTATTCATAACCATTTTAGTACTAATATTAGAAAAATCTATGGATTTATAATAAGCTATTAGTTCCTCTACATACCACAGTACCAACGACTTGAACTGAAGAAAAAAATGAAAGAAATTTGAAGATATAAAGACATTTATTGTTATTGGAATCATAAGCTAAAAACCTTAGCAATTTAACTAGGGCAAACACACACAATACATCTTGTTTTGAACCTAACGATTTTTTGAAAAAAAAAAAATGCCTTATTTTTCCTCCTCCCAATCACTCAAAACCAACAAGTTCACTCTTTCAGCGGTTCGGCTTTGGCGTTTCATGCGGAAATTCTCAGTTATGTGTTTCTAATATTGAGCCATTTCTTAAAATGATGACAAATTATATCAATTCATTGTTCTTCCCTTTTATCGCATGGCACGTTCAATAATCTTTTCCTTTTGCATTCAACAGTTCCGAAGTTTGAAACACAGATATAGATCTTTTAAGAGAAACACCAAACCTGAACCTCTTTCAAGAAGAACATAAAAAGCTAAATCTAGCAAAAACTTTTATTGTCTCTTGTCTAATCACTCTCTTCTATTATCCTTAGGCTTATCTCACGCACAAGAAATTAAGCACACAAACTCAATACTAGTACATTCAAAACCGAAAAAAAGTAACAAACATAAGAAAGAGATCAAATTGATTTGATTGAGACAGAGATCCTCACTCAACTGCGGACAAGTCCGCATGATAGAGCCATCAGAAGGATCGCAGCATCTGTCTCGTCTTGTGGAAAAACACGATGAAAACCCAGATTCTTGTTTAAGCTTATAATTATTTCATCTTTAGTGATGATCTTTTTAGAAGCCATACTTGTAGGGTTGTTGATCTTGCACCTCTTCTTTATAGGGAGAGACTTGTCCACTTCAATTGATCTCTTCTCCTTCTTCACTTTGTAGTTATGCACTTGACTCGGTACTAATCCACCATTCGCAGCCATCAAAGCAGCACGTCGTGCCTTTCTTTGCCTTATTCCGCATGCATTGCAGAGTGACTGCAGGATCAAAAACCAAAAGTACATTAGATACTTCTAATTGAATGTATATGATCAATAAATATAATTAATTATGTATCAATCATTGTGTAGAAATGTTAATTTTATTTACCTTTGGACCACAAGGGCCACTTCTCCACAAGGGAGTCTTTGTAGTGTTACAAGCCGAGCAAACCCTAATTATGCCATTTGAAGAGTTGATGCTGTTGTTGTTGTTTACGGTTTGATCGTGTTGGCTCATTCGTGTGGGGCTTCTTCGTGGTTTTTTTGCTGAGATGCGATCAGAATTCATCATCTTCCTCATAAGTCTCATCTTTGATGACATCCATTTGTCTTGGCCTTGCGAATATTCATTAACATCAAATTGATTGGATGATGATTGTTCATTGCTCGTGTTATTGATCATGATCCTTTGGTTGGATGGAAATGATGTCTCTCTGGTGCTTGATTCTGCCATGAATATATGCTCATTGATCTACACAAAAAACATCACAAAATTAAAAACATATGTATTTAAGCTTTTGTTAGTGATTTAACTTGTACTTTATTGTTGTTACCTCATTTTGGTCGTGATCTTTGGTTCTTGCTTCACGGGGATCATTGCTGATCATGAAAGGGGTAAAGAGAGTTTCCTTTTGTTCATGATCTTCAATTATCGGATCATGATCTCTCGTACTATTGATCACAAAAGGGTATAAAAGTGAAGGATCATTGGCTAGGGTTAGGGTTGGGAGGTTCCCTTGATCTTGATCTCCCTCAAGAGAAAAATTTGGAAAGTGGCTCATGTAGAGTGCAGACATGAGAGAGTGAAAGGGAGAGAGAAGTCGTACTGACAAATAGGCTAAGAGAGCTCTAGATAAAGTGGTGTAAGAATAGCTTAGGATAACAGCCAATGAGAAAAGACTAAGAATGATCACAAATTGATGAAGGAGAGATTCCCCTTAAATAAGCGAACCTAAAAGGCCAATCAAGGGCTAAAAGGTAAATTCAATTCACGTGACTTTTCTTTACTTTTTTTATTTCTCTCTCTCTAGACATGAGAGAGACAACACACAAGCATATAGAAAGTGAGAGAGGGATTAAAGTGAAAAAGAATAAAACATGTTTGCCACTGTATGTTATACTGCTCCTAGTTGCCTCACAATGCATAACATGACCCATTCAACAACAGTTGAAACCAAAACCCGGTGAGCATCTCTCTTGTTAAAATTTATTAGAGTAAATAATTGAATATAGACATTTTATATATTGTGATAAGATTATAATTGATATTTTAGTTATCATATTCCTCTTCGCTATTTTAGTGATAGTTAATATATGAATGGTTGTGATTCAATCATGTTTAGATGAATGATTGAGTTTGTATGAGTTAGTTATGATATTAATTAATTTGTTTTAATTTTAATGTAATTATTCTATTCTATAAATAGACTAGAGTATTGTATCATTCAATAAGTTAATCAAATCAATTAACTTTCATTAATTTCTCTTTAAGATTAATGAAAACAAATCTTCTTCTCTCTTTATCCCTCTCATCTAAACTCCACCAAAAATATATTATTTTTTGAATCCTCAAATAATCTATTTCTACATCTCTCTCATCAACAAATAAAAAAGTAAATACATAAGCCGGCAAACGGACAGAATTAGCCTGCAAGACATTTAGATTTAGATTTTGCATGTTCATCTTATTTACGTGGATGCATCTCTCTCCCTCTCCCTCTCTCATATCACACAATAGACAAAAGAAAATAAATACATAAACAGGCAAAGAGACAGAATTAGCCTCCTTGCCCATTCATGGTTACACAAATTCTAGATTTACCATACATAGTAAAAGAACATATCTACTGTTAAAATTAACAGATTTTTGTATAGATGCAAAGTGTGATTGACATCCATATAAAAGAGAAAATGTGATGATTTTCTTCCGATTTTATGTCAGTTTTTCTTCTGTCGAATGTGCTTATTTTCGTTATCTTGTATGAATATGTCGGCATGCATGTCTCAAATTGAAATGAGGCCTTAATACAATTAAAACAACTAAGAATTATGTATAAAATGATCACATAAATATTATTTCAAGTTGGCAAGTCAGAAACTTCATCTTGATTGTCTTACGATTTGCAACAACATACACTGAAAAACTAAATAAATTGTTGAGTTGAAACTCAACAACTAGTTATATTGACATGAAACAGCTTCTATATATATATATATATTAAAAAAAAAGACTAGATATCATTTGGGAAATGAAAGGATGTGAGAGAACAATGATAGAAGTTTCGGAAAACAATTATTATTATTATTTTTTTAACAGTATGCAATAGACGATCGCTTATTGTTCCTTGTATTAAATTAAGCGTTCGTATTTACAAGAAGATACAAGGAGAAAAATAATTAAATTTTTATGGTATATCAAAGGACAATTTAAAGTTTAAATAAAAAATCATTTCTAAACAAGTATATATTTACCCAACTATATAATAAAGTGACAAAAGGTCTTTGCAATACATGTGGCAAATATCGAACATGCCCTAATTTAGGTCCAATTCTCATCGAACTTAATAAACATTTTCATTTACATTTCAAGGTAACCCTTTCCCAATAAATTCATTTCAATAAAGATATCTTCAATTAAATAATTCCCTAAATTGTTTCACTAATTATTTAACTGATTTTTTTATTCTCACATGATTTCTGTATTTCTGCGATCAAAATATTAGTAAAAAAATTTGTTAAAAAGTAAGGGAGAGATTTAATGGAGTTAGCAGATCTGAATGTAGTTCCTTTCTTACATACTACAAAGAAAAGCAAATCATTACGTTAGATTGGTACCACAGTCCACAACTATATGTGTCTTATTGTCTTAACATAGTAGCATGCCATTTATGGTGAATTCTCCTTTATCTGGATCACAGGTGTTTCTTTTGTTACTAAAATGATTATTTCTTTGTAATTAAAATTAATTCAGAAGTTCTCAAACAAAAGTGAACCATTATGAATAAGAACGTCATTCAAGTATGCTTTACTATAGTTTCAAAAATTATAAAATTCTATTGAGAAGCTATAGTAAATACTTGTTTGTAAAGTACTATTTTAGTAGGATCACATAAAAAATTTGAGTTCTAAGATTGTAATGTTTTTTTTCTTTTGAGAAAATTTGGAGAGGGCTTAGCATCCTCCTTCCAAATGAACATCGTAATGTCTTTTTAGGTAATAAACCACATATATTGTGTTGTTACACTTTAAAACTTAATTGAATGGATAGTTGATATCTTTAACAATAAGGCAATGACAAAAACAAAAACACTCCCATAAACAAACAACCTACATGGCTCTTCTTTTTCCTCCACGTCAGACCATGAAAATAAAATGGAACAAACAGACCAAATCAAACCTCTTTGTTTAATGTTTTCGTTATGAGAAAAAGAAAATTGCTGAATTAATAACCGAATCCGACCCAATAATGATTTATGGGATTCAGGGTTCATAAGTTGTAACTTTTTTTTTTCCAGTTTTTATGCTTTAAGAATAAATTGGTTTGTTTTGTTTTTTGTGAATTTGAGTTTATTAGAATGATTTGTATGAGTATGTATTATAACTTACATATATTTTTAATGAAAATAAATAATGAGTATGAATTTGTGTACTACCTTTTGTTAATTTATTTTGCTTTATGAATGTGTTGGAGAAAATATGAAATATCAACAAATATTTATGAAAATTTATGAGGAGATTGTAACAAAATCTAACAGCTATTTATATAAGGAAAGAAAATTCAATTCAGCAGTTTCTTTTTTCTCTGACAAAATCATTAAACAGAGAGATTTGATTTGTTCCGTTTGTTTCCTTTTATTTTCACTGTCTGATGTGGAGGAGAGAGAAGAGCCACGTAGATCGTTTGTCTATGATAATATTTTTGTATCTGTTACCGTAGCCTTATTGTATCTTTAAATAGGATTTTATACACTAAATTGAACGGGTTTGAATTTCGTTAGCAACAAATAATGAATTAAATATATTAAAACTTTCTAGCTCAAGTGGTAAGACGTCCCGTCAATTTTAAAAGAGACTCAAGTTTGTCTCATAATAATACATTTAACTCAATATTTAGCCATCTTAACACAATGTTTGTCTCAAAATAATAATGAATTAAGCCTTACACATTCAAAGAAAAATAAGAAAAAACTGTAGATCTCTCTCTAAAACTGTAGATCTCTCTCTTTGCTAAGAGATCTTAAATTATGTTGGACATGATCAGTATTTAGAGAGAGAGATATATGAAAAGGAAAGGTCTTGCCAAAAAACTACCCATACAATATAAATCCACACACAACGGCCAAATTGGTGCAAGTTGTCTTTGCGCCTCTCGTGAACCCTTCATTTCTCCTCTGCAACTCCAAACATCACGTACTCTTTTTTACCAGTCTCAAACAAACAGTACTTCATCTTTTTTGATTCAAAACAGTAATTCATCTTTATCATAAGAAAATTATAAAGCATGTATTTAGTTATATAAACATTGTTATAATGTAAAATAAGATATTAAATAGTTTATTTTGTTCAAAGACATATTTGGGACTTATGAGCTCGTTGAAGTATTACATTTGAAAAGACAAGAAAATATAGTTCATATATGCCCTAAAACAAAACAAAAAAGTAAATTGTTCAGAACCGTTGAAAAATAAATATATCTCAATATATATATATATCAAGGTTGCAAATAACGTTTAGCGGTGTGTTGTGTTTAGGATTTTCATGCAGTGAATTGCGTATAGCGCAGCGTATAGCGTAGATGTTACAGAGATACACTTATAGCTGATAATATGTGTAAATATTTTTTCCCGATATACCACCACGTAATATATGCACTATAAAATCTAAGAAAAGAAATATGCAATACTAAAATATGATTAATATTAAAATATTAACAATGAAGGTTTGAAATATTCTTGTCAAAAATTACATGTCCAAAATCAAAATATGATTAATATTAAAATATTAAAATACAACATATCTATCCATTAAAAAAAATTCATTAAAAAAATAATTAAAAAAATCCATCAAAAACGTTATTCAGATCGCTACACCACAACACACACGCAACATCGCTATTGGGGACCGCTTCACCGCTAAATCGTCGAAAAAATGCTACACTGCAACACAACCGCTGCGCGCAGCATTTAGCTACCAGAAACCGCTATAGCGCCGCTATTTACAACACTGATTATATATATATATATATATATATATATATAGGCCATTTATGTTGTCATTAGTGGCACGAAGACCTTGATGTCATTAACGAAAAAATTCTATTCTAGTGTTCAAATGAACGATCAAAACCGTTCATAATGATCTACCTACTAAAGACACGTGGACGACAAAAATTTGATTTATTTAATAATTGTTTGATTATGCATCGGATATAAAACAAAAGACACTATCGAACGGTCAAAAATGATTATGTGGTCTACAAAATTCGTATATAAGATCCGATTTGTTAAACTTGTACATCCATCCCCCAAATATAATTAGATGAAATTTAAAAAAAAAGAGTAATATTTCACCATAAATTGACTAAACATTCTTTACCGTTTGATAATGTGTTTTATTTTACGTCCGATGCACAATAAAATGTTCATTAAAAAAAATTATAGATCACATGTTTTTAGTACATAGATAATTATGAACGGTTTGTATTGTCCATTTGAACATTAGAATATGATTTTTTTTTTATTAATGCCACTAACCCTTGGTGCCACTAACGGCACCATAGACTCTTTGATCTCTCTCTCCATATATATATATGTTGTGTATTCATGGACAAGAAATCTAGTTTGTTGACTGATGAGTAATAACTAACTAAAGGCTGCTGTAATGATCAATACACAGCCTTCAGAAGTCAGTCTGATCATGTACAAGCTGCCACCCCTTTTTCAAATTGTACCATTATGTTATATGCAAAAAGAAGAAAAGATATATTTTTTTTATCTCCTGCCTGAAACCTCAAAATAAAAGTTCACTAAATATTCTATAAATTAGGTAAATATTACTTCTATTTTCCTGCTCTAAATGTTCTCGTGAAATCAGATATCTTTTAGACATCTGCCTTTGTCCGTAAAAGCAAACCTATTATCTTTTTAGTAGCTTTACTCTACCATTTAAGTGTAATGTATCTTTTTAGTGTGAATATTTTTATCATCCGTATATTTTTTAGCGATAATTAATGGCAGATCATGATCCATATCAATTAGGCGTAGTGAAAAATATACCGAAAATCTAACGGATGCAATATAGATATAATCATATATATTATTATTTTAAAATTTAGAGGATCAATGTCTCTTTAGTTGTCGGTGTACCTATGTCGAATATGATAATTTTTTTACCATGTTGTAACTATACATTACTAGAGAGGGTAAAAACATACAGATATTGAATTTTGACCAAAACAGAATATTGGACTTTGACTTTGACCAAATATTTATCAAAATGATTTGAACGTTTGGTATTTGCACTTTTAATGAACCATCCGTAAAGTAGAAAAATGAAAGAAACAAGGAACATACATTCAAAATGGAGGTCGCACTTTTTTTATTTTTTATTGGGTGGGCTTATATATAAACCTCATCTAATTTAAAAAAATTAGTTTTGTTGAGTTTTGAACCGATAACTTATTCGTTGATGGGATGACGCATAACTATTCCTATCAGAGAGAAGCTTTGGTATGAAAATCGTTTTTTTACATCAAAAATACTTATTTCAAGGCTTAGTAAACCTGCCATGTACATGGCAGCTACACACTACATGAGCGGTGTGTATCGTGGCGTTTTTTTCCGAATAAAGTGCATCGTGGCATATATATATATATATATATATATATATATATATATATATATATATATATATATATATATATGTGGCCTTTTAAAATAAATAAACAACAATAAAATAATAATATTTTTTGTATTATTATTATTATTATTATTATTATTATTATTATTATTATTATTATTATTATAAGAGAAATTGGATTTCACAAATTCACAACGCCTTAAACACAGTTAGTTATACATGGCATAATCTTTTTTAACATGCATCATATACATTATTTTAAAAGCAATACACGGAAAATAGAAAACAATATTTATATACTGCCGTCTGTGATTTTATATATTTTTTTATATTTAAATACTATTTTCAAAAACATTTTGATCAGTGCTATTTACAAGGTGTTTAAGCCGGTGATGTTTAAAAAGTTTTTAAGCAGAAGGTGGGGACAATTTCTCTTTGATTTTCATTATTATTGATTTTTATATATTGTTTCTAAAACCTATTAATATACTATTTAGCAAAATGGCCGTCATGTTGCACAATGGAAAAATTCCAAACGGTAAAATGCACCCAAATCACAATATAAAAGTATGAATATATTAGTTAGCCTACGGCTACAGTGAAAACTGATAAAATGATCTAAATTAGATTTTGTCATGTGCCACAGTGATCAGCGCATGACATGCAGACTCAGACCAAGTCAAGCTTCTTATCTTACAAACCCTAACCCTAACCCTAATTTAATTTAATAATATTATTATAGATTTGAATGATGGAAAAATGAGATACGTATATACATTACTAATCACAGCTAGGGCAGAGATAGATCACAGAAAATGTAAACAGAAACAAAGGAAAAACTCTCTCTCTAAGTTTGTGTGTGTGAGTGGGCGCAGTGAACAATGATAGGGGAGCTTGGCAACAAAACTGTAACAATCAGAAAGACTCTACAAATCTCAAAGGGGCCGTGGCCTTTCCTGCTACAGGACAATCTCCTCCATGCTATACTTGCCCCTCAATCCCTCTCTTTCTCTCTCTAGATATCCTCTCTCTCTCTCTCTAGATCTCTCTGTGATCTGTCTCTGATTCCATATAACCCTAGTTGAAATGTATGGAACCATGTTAGCCCATACTCAAAAGCTATCATCTCATATACATTATAAAAATATTTTCTTACATTTTTTTATGTTATTTGATAAATATACTTATGAATTATTTTGTATATATACATTAAGTACTTATAATATATAACTCCATTTTAATCATAGCAAAATTTATATGAATAAATTATATGTATATTGATGTATAATATATATATATTTTTTAATGCATATTGATGTATAATAATTAATAGTTAAGTATCAAGATTCGGTAAATCAGAATCAGTACCGGAGTCTTTCCCTCGAGATAGTGACTTCAAATCGGCTGAATAGAATTGGAATCTGTCAAATCAGAGAAAAAAATCAGACCAATTTATATAAAAATAGTAAATCTCTATAATAATGAGAATCGGGTATAATCGGATCGGAGATTGCTGACTCCGACTCGAATCGGCTAAATCAGAATCGGCAATTCTTAAAACAATGTTAAGTATTTCATGTCAAATAATTTGATGATCAAAGCATGTCTAAATTTTATTTCTTTGCAAGAGTTGATTCACGCATGTAATTGTCCAAAACACAAGTAATAGGACATTTGGAGCAAACTTTAGTCAAATATATTCACTCTTGGAAGAAATTAAATTATATGCAACATAATAATTATTGTAATGATAAATATGAAGTATTATCTTTACTTTATTGCGTAGTGACAATTTTTTTTTCTTATTTAACTCCTTATTAGTTGACAAACATATAAATTCAACAAAATAATTAAATGCGCAAATTCAGTACATCATCTTGGTAGGGAGATCATTGATGGAAAAAATTTATATAGAAGTTTGTAAACTATTTGGTTTTGATGAACCAAATTACATTCAATAACTAAAAATGTGATTTTTTAATGAACCAAAATATATTTAATAAACTATTTGATTTCATATAAAACTAAATAGCTTTCATGAGAGCAAAAGGAATAATATTAAAATTAGGTCTTCAAATATCTTTAACCAAATACAATTATAGCAATATATTCTTATAAAAGTTTAAAATGGGACACAGAGGATCTATCCATGATCTGTCTGTCTCAGCCCCCAATTTGTTTGATGGTATAATGTTATGAGCGCATTTAATGCTCACATAAGAAAATGTCTGTATATGTTTGATCAGATAAGAGAGAATTTTTTACCAAAATACCCCTTTATTCATTAAAAAAAAATCGTAACGCTTGACTACTCTTGTAGAAATAAAACAAAAAATAAATTCAGTAATTAACAATCTAATATCATCATAGAGAATTAATGAAAGACACCAATGTTTTAAATTTCATGAAGATTAAAAGTGCATTTTATAATTTTCAGTTAAGCAATTTAGATACTGTGAGGGCTCTTTTGCATATTTACTAGACATGAACAGGATATACTGAGAAGTACGGTACCGGTTGTTGGTACCAGTACACCCTCATTTAATGCTCTGAGTTATAGTTATAGATCAATAGATATTTGTATTTTATCCTCTATGCAAAAATTTGTATTATCAATTATGTATATTTAAAAAAAATAGTAGTTCTATATTCTGTTTTACTTTACTACATAGTATTTATATACTATTTGACTGTGTATATTATTAAGTATATATCATATGCTATTACTATTTACTATTGATTGTATTTGCATAAATTTATATAATATAAACAATATATGAGTTTATAACAATGCATTAAAATAATCATTGAAATAGGCATTAAATTATACTTAACTAAATTTTAAATATTTATGAAATTAATAAATTGTGATGATAGTACTGTCAGTTGCCATCGCAAAAATACATCTTATCGAAATGACAAATACACTTGAAATACTCATAGCGTATAAAATTTTGAGTCTTTATCAATCTAAGATACTTGATATATATTTGAAAGAAAATAATTCTTGATCAGTATCTCATCTCACAATAGGCCGACTATTATAGAAAGGACGAAAAAGTGAAAACTTGGTTGTTGTAGGCACACGCCTACATAAACATGTACTCTCTATTTTTTAAAAATAAATTAAAAAATGGAAATTGTTAGATTTTTATGTATTTTTTAGCTCATTTATAAATGATTTTCCATAGGAATAACCTAACACCCATATCTACTTACTTACCAAAAACTAATTTGTAATAAAAAATCCGTAATCATTACCATTAATTCACTCTTATATTATTCTGCCGATCTGACCGGTCACTCCTTGACTTTTTTTAATTCAAATGCATTACATATATTATTTTTTTATTTTATATATTGTTTTAATATATATACTTGCATGTTTATATACTGTTTTTTTTACATATATTATTTTCAATAATATATTTATATACTTTTTTTATTCTTATATTTTTTTTGTGTTTTTATATATTATTTTTCTATTCCGTAGACTGTTTTTATAGATATTATATTGTGTTTTTTATATTATATATTTTAATACATATATTGTTTTCAAGAAAATATATTTTATATGTTCTTTCATATACTTTACTGTTCTATATATTGTATCGATGAAAACATAATAATGGTAGTGATATATGAGTGATTTCACGGTAATACACTAACACCATTTAATAAATCCATTTGACGTATTTCTTGAAGCTAATATTTTTATTAAGAACATTAAATTAGCAAGTAATAATAAACTTAATTCATTACACAGAGACCACATCTCCATAGAAGCTAAAAAATGATTTTGACTTGTAAAATATTCATAGCCACACATTTAGTGAGGAACCCATTCATTATTTCACTCTTTTATTATTTTATTCAAAATTTAATATTTCATGATTTTATTTTTATTTTATACATTTTTTAGGCGATCATCTTTCCAACATGGCCAAAATTCCTCGGACCTACAAAGGAGGGACGTCAATGTCATTTGATCTCCAGCAGCTCTTTTTTTCCCCCTTCACAAACTAAGTAATTTATACAACAAAAAATGAAATAAATGTGAAATAAAGAATATTCCTTTTTGCATATATTGCCTCATAATTTGATTTTTGGTGGGTAGATGATCATTTAGAAAAAATTGTTAAAACAAAATAAACCTTCAAAATCAATGCAATTGCATATGCCTAAAGTAGAAGTTTACTGGTAACAAATTCCTTAAAGTTCTTGGTAATTTCGCATTTTTGTACTACAAAAATATCCAATTTTTTCAGGCAGTATACCTAAATATTGCAATACATGTTGCAAAGGCAGAGTTTCTTTTTTATTATGTTGGAACAAAATTCTAGCTTAAATTTTCTCCATCTCCTCTGTGGATTTTTGCGTTTTAGTCCTCATAAAAATATAAGCTGCATAAAGGACAGTAAAACATACAGTGTTAGCTAAGTAAACCAAGTATATTATTAAGCTCAAGCATTTAATAATAGTTCACAAAAATAAAAATAAAACAATTTATTTTCTGTTAAATAAACACTAAATATAAAAAATACAAACAATATGTTTGTTAAATAAATAATGTTTCATCATACAAGTAAAATATACAATCCAGATTAGGAAGTTGAAGTACCTGCTAAAATAGTACCATAACTAAAAACAAAAAATAATGCAATGGTCCCAAAATCGTTAGACAAATCAAATCATTAAAGGCAAAATTACCAGGCAAACAAACAAAAGAAAATATATATATTGTTTTCTTTTATTAACGACAAAATTACAGTATGAGCAAGATCCAAATTGTTGATCCATCATTTGTCCAATTTCAATTTACCCAAAATATCCCACAGTAATTATCGTACCAACCATATACAAAAATCCTAGATTAAAACCCGTGATTATGTACTTCAACAAATCTTATAATTTTTGTCCAATAATAGCACTGTATAATCTTTTTGATTCATATCATATTGAATATAAACAGGTACGGAGCTTGACTGGATTTTTTGGGGAGGCCAAAAAAAAATTTCCCTACTGATTAACATTATACAAAAATTTTGGAGGGGGCCAAATGCATAAAAATACATGTATTTCAAAAAAAAATTTATTAATGCACTACTGATATATATACTAATTCGTCAAAATCTTCCCCCCAGTCCCTACTAAGTTCCGTCCCTGAATATAAACATATAACTTAACAAGATAGGTAGCTCTGACTCATATCATATTGAATATAAACATATAACTTAATAAGATAGGTAGCTCTGATTCATATCATATTGAATATAAACATATAACTTAACAAGATAGGTAGCTCTGATTCATATCATATTGACTATAAACAAATAACTTAACAAGATAGGCAGCTCTGATTCATATCATATGGACTATAAACATATAACTTAACAAGATAGGTAGCAAGTCCAAAAAAAAAAAAGGCATTTCATCGAACAGGTAGTGAGCGTCCATCACATGTCAAAATCCCCCAAATCAAAAACCCATTACAAAGGACGAAATTACCAAACTGACCTCCAGATCCAAGGAGGAAAAGAGGGAAAATAACGCGGCCGTGCAGGGGCATTTTGGGCATTGAAGGTGATGGAAGAGGAGTTTGAGAACTGGTTTTGGATCCATGGTAAGGGTATTTTGGTAAAAGGCCAGGAGGAGGGGGAGGGAATTGTGGAATAGATTGAGAAGATGGAATAAGGGGTGATTGTGGGTTATTCTTCTTCTTATTCTTGTTCTTGTTCTTTGCTGCCATTGTTGTGTTGTACCACTGTTAGTGAGAAATTGGGTTTGTGTAATGGAATTATGATTTTATCAGAGGTGTAATTGCAAAAGTGAAGGAATAAAAGGAAAAATGTTAATTTTGTTTGCGGAAATGAACAAACATGACGCACTGTAGATATACTATTATTTTTCATTTTATATATTGTTTTTCTTATTTTATATACTATTTTGTCATTTAATATGTTATTTATTCTTTGTACATTTCTTATTTTTTACTTTTATATATTATTTTTCTATTTTATATACTATTTACTCATTTTTATATATTATTTTCACATTTTATATATATATATATATATATTGTTATTAGAAAATAAATTATATATATTATTATGTATATATTGTTATTATAAAATAAATGCTGTAGTAGGTCCATTTTGTTTGGGCCGGAAGGAATTGAAATGTGGGCCTAATATTTCATTTGTGTTTTGGACTTCTCGTTTTATTAACCGAGTATGATGAATGTACAAGGAAAATACTGTTGAATATACTGTTCAACTAAAAAAATATTCCAATGAAAATATATTGGCATAGCACTCACTATAGCTTGCCCTATAAACTTTCCTAACAACAGTTTACAACAGTTATTTCAAAATAAATATAAACAAGTACAAAAAAAAAATCAAATGTACTGTAGCTAACCTTGGAATCCTTCCTAACAACAGTTTACAACTTTTTTTAAAAATAAATATGAACAAGTATACAAAAATCAATGTAAATTTACGAAATATGGGGAAAAAGAAAATGACATAACCACCTTAAATTATATTACTATAAGATTTCAGAGTTGCAATTTTTCGCAACCGAAACAATTTCCTCTCAAATCCCTAAATTTAAAGTAAAATTACAAAACAATTAAATTCAAAGTCCTTAAAATTCTTACAAATTTCAGATTCCAGAATTATGGAATCAAATACAAAATGGGCGCAATTTTGCGCGCCTGATTCAATTTTACTTTTACGTCCCAAACATTTTTTTTTTCTTTTTAATTTTCTTCCTTCAGTTGTACTTCGCACAACTTCAAAAGGAATTCTAACTTACTCAAAACTATACATACTTACGATCCATCATAATTCATAATCATCTCATATTTTTCTCTATAAATAGTTTTTTAGTTTTTATTTTATTTTATTTCATTTTTTTTTTTTTTTGTGATTTACAAAGAGTCAATTCTAAGAAACGGTCAAACGCTCCAATTTCTTGAGAGGAGACATGAGCTGCGCAAAAGACGGTCTCTTGCTTGGATCACTGTAAAAAATAAATAAATAAATAAAAACTAAAATAAATCACATTAGATCATCTATTACAATAGTACCAGTAGCGGTATTTACTCCATAAGAAAACCTCATCAATAAACTCAATTTCCCCTAATTAAACCATTTTAAAAATGCATTTTTGCTTCATTTTTTTCTTCAGTTACTTGGTATAAAACACGTGCATTACAAATTAATTAACCATAAGAATCACATAAAAAACGCGAAATATAAACATAAACAGGTCAAACCATGACTGACTTATTTACGGAGCACGAGAAGATAGTTCTTATTTTGAAGCGTGATTTAACAAAAACGCGAGGAGTGAAAACTAACATGGGAAGACCTTTTTTGTTTCAAAAGGGCAAAAAGGTAATTTAACAAAAACGAGAGGGGAAGGAGATCGAACTAACACGGGAAGACCGTTCTTCTACTTTTTCGTAGGGCAAAAAGGTAATTTAACAAAAACGAGAGGGGAAGGAGATCGAACTAACACGGGAAGACCGTTCTTCTACTTTTTCGTAGGGTAAAAAGGTAATTTAACAAAAAGGAGAGGGGAAGGAGATCGAACTAACACGGGAAGACCGCCCTTCTTGTCATTTTCGAAGGGCAAAAAGGTAATTTAGACAACGTACTTGTCCCAGCAGGCCGTGATGATGTCAGCGACCCTGGGATCCACGTCAGCGGGAATCTCGAGGCGCTTGTCCTGGAATCCGACGGCTCCGACCACTTGCATCGGGTTCAGCCCACTCCACGGCATTTTTGTCGTCGCCAGTTCCCATAGGATCACTCCAAAACTGTACACATCACACCTAGAAAGAAATTATATAATAATAATTGTTATTATATATGCATGCTAGTCGCAGCTTGTGATAATAATGATAATGACAATAATAGTATCTATGATTCTATAAAAATAATCATGGTAGGTAGAATTATTAATTTAATTTTATTATTATATATAGAATGAGGAATAAGTTATAAATATAAGGCTCTCCTTCAGAAAAAACAGTTAGAAATATTTGGCAAAACTATATAATATATATTGATAATATAAATAGAGCACCAATTTAGTTAGCCATACTAGTTGTGCATTGCAACAATAATTCTTCGGATGTCGAATCCAACTCTAGAATTAGTCCTAAACAGCTCTAGACAGCTTTATATGACAGTCTTGCCTATTATTTAAATTAAATTAATTAAAAAGAAGAGTAACATGGTTTGATTGCTATATAAAACTTTTTAGGGTTTATTTTACGTAATTATATGAACTAACAAAATTAAGAAATTAATTACTTTTCATTTGAAGGCTCGTTACGTAAAACCTCTGGAGCCATCCACTCTGGCTGCAATTTAAGAAAATATATATATTATTCTTAATTAAAAGGGCCACTTCGTAAATATTTTCTTTTAAGAATTAAAAACAAGGGTTGAAAGTAGAAAAATTACCGTGCCGCCGCTTGATTTGGAAGAGAGAAACGTGTTGTGCTTTAATCTTGACAAGCCAAAATCAGATACCTAAAATGAAAAATAAATACTACAAATATTAGTAAATTTGTTTTGCATACTTACGACCAGATTTTTTTATAATATTTTTATTTCTACTTACTTTAACAACCCAATTTTTATCGACAAGTAGATTTGGGGACTTCAAATCGCGATGCACAACTGTAGGATGGCTCGTGTGTAAATAATTCATCCCTCTTGCCTAAAATAAAAAATTAATTAAAATAATTGAATTAAATTCCACTTAATTTGACAGATTAAATAAACTAAAAACAAAGAAAAATAATATTAAAAGCATACAAACTTACCACATCTATTGCCATTTTAAGCCTTCGCTTTTCATCAAGAGGAGCATTGGGCCGATGTAATAATCTATACAAACTCCCCCTACAAAATTAAAATAAATATTATAAATTTATAATCAAGGCAACATAATTAGATATATTAAAAAATAAACCTAAAACCTTGGAAGAAATTCAGTTAAAATGGAGAGATTTGGAGGCCGAGTTACGGCTCCCATGAATAAAACAATATTTGGATGCCTTAGTCTTGACATTATTTTCACCTAAAAAAATAAAAACAAAAATAAAATAATATAACTAACATTATTAAGATAACATAATTTAAGAAAAGATATGTATAAATAAATCTACAATTTACTTCAAATCTAAATTGGTCCAAGGCATAGCCAGACAAATCTTGCTCAAGAAATTTCTTCACCGCAACTTCCTGAAATAGAAAAAAAATATCAAAATGTAGAGGGACTTATTTGTAAAAAATATTCGTAACATTTAATATATTTTTTATATAATTATGGCTTACCGTGCCATGCCAATCCGCTCGATAAACCTCCCCATATGAACCTATAAAAAAAGAAATATTCAAAATACTAAAATTAGCACGTACAATTATTTTCCTTTTTACGTGCATTTCTGAGAGAGAGTATAAAACTAACACGAGAAATTCGCAAAAAAGCCCCTCGCATTATTCTCAAACACCAAAAAGCCCCCCATTGTAAATCGTAATTTTTTGAGGGGCTTCTTTCGCAATTCATGAACAACGCAGTGACATTTTTTACAAATTCAAAAGAGAGAGACAAAGGAGACACTATAAATTGCAAAAAGCCCTCGCACTATTCACAAATCACAAAAACACCCCTCCATTACCGAAAATTCCAAAACTTTTCACAATTTCCAACAACACAGTTTTTCTTTTCGCAATTTAACCAAATCCAAGGACTCTTTCACAAAATTCCCAAACTAATATACTTACCAAGACCGATCCTCTCTCCAACCCTCAGATCCTCCCACGGAATCTCCATCTCATCTATCACCACATTCTCACTCTGCCCCAAATTCTTCACAATATTACACTCAGATCCGCTCGCCACATTCTCACTCTTCCCCAAATCCTTCAGTTCCTTCTGCTCCATCGCCACATTCTCACTTACCCCCTCAAATTTCCCGATATTACGACCAGGCCCCTTCTTGTTGAGAGTCAAATCGGAGAAGAAAGAGCTGGGGACGGAAGCGTCATTTTCCGACAAAACCGCGTGTAATTTACCCGCGAAAAGCGGGTCCAGGCTGGCGGTGACGAGGCACTTGGACACGTCGTTCACCTGCATCTCCTGCTTCGATATGCTGTTGTTGACTTGGTCTACTTGGTTGACTTTGACTTTGTCAGTTTGGTTGACTTGGTTGACTTTGGTTGGGTCTGACGGTGAAATGGGTTGAGATTGAGGGGCGTTTTGGGGAATTTGAAGGATTGGTGTGTCCATTAGATTCAGATTTGCAGTGTATTCGCTGTTCGGAAAAATGAATAAAAAATGATTGATTGATTAGATGATGATCTTACAATGGTAAGCGTAGAGCAGTGAGTAATTAATAATGGAAAGCTAATTTGCATTGTGTTATGCTTAATTTGCGAAAAAAGGTTCCTCTATCAATTAGGAAAGTGTGAAAAAAACTTATCGTCTGATGAGATTTAACACTATTACAGTAATTGAGATGCATTAGATGTAAACAAGCAGTTGTTTTTTATTTATTTTTATTTTTTTCTAGAGATTTGTTTTTCCAATTTCAAATAATAGAGGGGTTTGTTGACTTGTCGTTTGGATATATCAGATTCGTATATTCGCTGTTAAAAAATAGAAAATTAAAAATTGATTCATAAGATGATCATCTAAAATTAAATTAACTAATAGAAATGCTAATTTGCAAAAAAGGCCCTGAATTATGCTTAATTGCGAAAAAAGGTCCCTCTATTATTTGGGAAACTAAAAACAAAACTATTGTTTGTTGAGATCTAAACAAGCAGTTGGTTTTTTTTCTTCTTCTTTTTTTTTGCATTTTTCTAAAGAATTTTTTTGGTTCTGTTTGGTTTACTTTGGGTCTGGTGAGATTGGTTCAGGGGTATTTTGGGGATTTCGAATAATCGGTGGGATGACAGGCGTGTCCATTAGATTCAGATTCGTGTATTCGCTGTTTTGAAAAATAAAAAAAAAAATTAAATTGATAAGATGATCATCTACAATGATGAACATAGAGAAGTGAGAAATTAATAGAAATGATAATTGGCAAAAAAAAAAAAGGCCATGGATTATGATTAAATTGCGAAAAAAGGTTCCTCTATTATTTAGGAAAATGAAACGAACTTATTGTTTGTTAAGATCTGACACAGTTATAGTAACCAAATTCCTTTAGATTTAAACAAGCAGTTGTTTTCTTCTTTTTTTCTTTTTTGCATTTTTCTAAAGAACTATGTTTTTGCAATTTCCAATAATAGAGGGGTTTTTTGAGTTTTTTGCAATCTGGGCATAATACAAGGCCTTTTCTGTCAAATTTCACTTGATATAAATTCAAGTTCAGAATTTGTCTTACTTGTTTTGATTGACATTACATAGAGCTAATTGCATGTTATTATTAATCTCTTGTGGTGTTGTACTTGAGCTAGCTTGAGGGGTATTTTCGGTATTTTGAAAATAGTTTGTGGGGACTTCAGCTGGAATTAATGCGCCAGGTGCGCCCATTAAATCCACCATATATTCACTGTTTCAAATTAAAAAAAATTAATCAATATAAAAATTATTTTTTAATTAGGTAATCATTCATTCCAATCTAGATCAGCGAAATATTTCTATAACCTACGAATTAAGGTTTTATTTGCAAATAAATCCAAGTTTTAGAGTTTATATATCCGCTACCTACTCAACACATATAAACTTAATATTTATATATAACTAAACAAACATCTTTTTGTAAAATAAACAAATATTTCATTTTTATATATAAAAATAATAATTTTGGTACCTGTTAGAATCAATTTTAACAAAATTAACCGCTCCATCATCCGTACCGGTATAATAGCTGCCTCTCACTAATTTGCACGGCAAATTTATTTTATCAGCCAATACCTACACATAATTTCCTAAGTTAATTTCATACCAAAAATAAGATAATAAAATAAAATAAACCTTGAAAAGCAAGGCTCGGTGTCTGGAAAGCCCCAAATCAATAAAACCGAGAGGAATCACACTACAATTAAGTCTCAATTTCATCTCCAAATTCTTTCTATTCCACCTCCTCTGCAATTCCTCCGCATCGAAAACCGTGCCACCCATTCTGCCCACCACCAGCCCCGCAATTTTCCGTACAATCACCGTGCAATCCAACTCCTTATTATTCTTTAACTTACAATTTGAGATTATTTCTTGCGCCTTTTGTTCAAGCTGTTGGAGAGTCAGATCGAGGGATCGGTTGACCGAAATTACCTCGAAATCCGTGCTTTGGGAAATTGGTAAGGATTGAAGATCGATTAGAGAGGGAATTTGGACTTGGATTTTGGAGTTTTGTGTTGAGCCGTATAGATCGTAGAATCCGTCCATTAGCTTCTCGTCGTAATTCACCACATTGTAATTCTGCCAATTAAATGAAAAACAGTAAGATTTTTTACAAAAAAAAAATTGTTTAATTTGTCAATTTTGAGATTGTTTAGTGCATTTTTTGTTTGTTTAAGCAAAACCGGCAATCAAATCTGAAAAGTAAACAAGAAGATGAATCAAGACGATACGTCCAAATTAGTACATTGTAATTCTGCAAATTGATTGAGAAATTGCAAGAATTTTACAAAAGAAATTGATTATTATCTCTTTTTTTAGTACTTATTATAGCATATTTTTTTTCTCAATTAAGCAAAAACCCACAATCAAATCCGAAAAGGAACCAAGAAGACGAATCAAAACTCAAAACTTCCCATACCCAATAGCGAAGAGAGAGCATCTCACTCTCGATCCCTCTCCCATCTCCCCCAACCGCCAGGCTGATCTGCTTGGCCGCCTTGATCTGCACCGAGTCGGGATCCTCCAGCCCGTCCGGATCCGTCCGGCTTATCGCCATCGCCAGCTGCACCTGGTACTCCTCCTCGAACCTACTCATCTCCTTAAACCGAAAGTTATTCGACTGCGCCACTTCCACCACTTGCTGCTGCGCCACTGCCGCAGGCGCCTGTGGCGGCTGCGCCGCCGGCGGGGGAACAGGTGGAGCCGGCGGTAGGCGGTGGTCGGAGGCGGAGGAGGAGGAGGAGGAGGAGGAGGAGGAGAGGTGGAGCTTACGGAGGAGATGCTTCATGCGAGACATTGACCATCAATATGAATGAATACTATTGATTTCTGCAGAATAATGGCTTTGTATATGATTTTGAGTTTGGGAATTTGAATTTAAAAATAATGGAGATTTCTGCAGAAATGCTTGCCTATTCTATTCTATTCTATTCTATTCTATTCTTCTCTTTCTTCTTTTTTTAATTTTTGTTTTTGGGGATTTGTTTTAAGTTTTTTTCTGAATTTTTTTTTTTTTTTTTGGGTTGTTTAATTCTATTCTCCTCTTTCTTTCTTTTTTTAATTTTCGTTTTTGGGGATTTGTTTTAAGTTTTTTTTTATCTTTATTTTTTTTTTTTGGGGGGGGTGTTTATTTTTTATTTATTTTTTTGGGTTGTTTATATGTGGTTTGCTTAGTTTCGGGGGAGTGAATGAGTAAAGAAGAGAAGGAAAAGAGGAGAGATGAATGTGATTGAATGAATGTGATTGATTGAATGTGGGAGCTTAAGCATGAAGCATGGGCCAGTAGATAAAGGAAAGAACTAATAAGTGAGTTTATTGGATGAGTAAAAATTTGATTCAAAGGTATTTGTCAAAATGATGTGGAATGTTTTGATGGGTGGATTTCTCAGACAGACAGACAGACTTTATAGTTATGATTTATAGTTGTATTAAGAAAGCTAGACTGACAAATTAATTTGATAAACTATAAAAAAAATGACTAAATATAAAAATTAATGAATGATATCATCTATTAATTTTCATATATTTCCGTTTCTAATTTGTTTGTCTAGTTTTATTATAACAATTAATATATATATATATATAGGAAAATACTAAAAAAACATACGTATGTTGCAACATACGTTTTTTTAAAATACCCGTAAAATGGTTATAAAAAGTAAAAAATCAAATTCCAACCGTATGGATGTAATATATATGTTATTAATATGTTGTGAATTAATTTTCACAGGAATCAGAATAATATATCATTGTCATCATGTATCATCAAACTATTATTCTGATATATATTTTGAATAGTGCTGCATATTTTTGATGATACATGATGGCAATGATATAATATTCTGATTCTTGTGAAAATTAATCTGCCATATATTCATAACATATATATTACATCCGTACGGTTGAAACTTTTCTTTTTATTTTTTTAATACGTATTTTGGGTGTGGCTAAAAAATGTATGTTATGCCTACGTATGTTTTTTAGCCACACACATATATATATATATATATATATATTCAAGTTGTATATTCTCCAGTTATGACTTGTGACGCATTCACATCTAAAATCTACTACTTGAGCTTCAAAAAAAAAAAAAAAAAAATAATATATATATATATATATATATATATATATATATATATATATATATATATATATATATATACAAGTTATTATAAATTATAAATTCCATCTCTTGGATTACAAGAGGCCAAGCTGTGATTTTAAATTAATGTTCAGGAGCTCAAAAAAAAACTCAACCACTCCATTCAAACACTGGATGATTTGTTTCCTGTACTCACAGACATCTAATAAGAATTGAAATAGAGAAAATGAACTAGAGAGCTCTGTATTATATGAAATGAAAATGGAGCTGCATGAGAAATCTCGTAGAGATACAAAAGTTCGTATGAACCTGGTTCATGTGCACCGCTGGCTCTATTGGTTTTCAGAGTCGAGATGTGGAACGTAATGGGTTGTACGGTATAAACCGAGTCTATCTTGTTTGCAATAACTGATTTTATTTGTGGTGCATGTGCACAATAGAATATCCACAAGTATGATGTGGACTAGCATTTTATCATACAATATTTTTATTTTATGTCTATTATACTTTTGTATAATTGTACGACGAAGTTTAAAACAATATAAAAATATGGAGGAGATACTGTTGATAATTTACATATGAAAATGGTATTTTATGACTCTAACAACCATTAAAACAATAGAAATTATTAGATTATAAAAGATGCTTTAGAGCCAACTATAGCATATCATTTGATCTATTTTTGATTTGACTATCAAACAAACTTATTGTTCTAAATTTATTCCATAAAAAACGGGAGTGAAATTGGTCATTTTCATTTATTCAGAGCTGACCAATATTCATTGGGCTGATCTCAGAAGAAATTGATATTGAAGTAGTATATGCCTCTGTGGACGAATGCCCCAAATTAGGCCTCACATAAAATTTGAAAATATGCGAGCATCTTCTATCTATCTATTATGCTGGATCAATTTGCAAGCTTTTGGTGAGGCCACGCCACCTATTTTTGGAAATTTGCACAATTGTCCTTGCATTATTGAAAGTTACAAAAAAAAACATATTTAAATAGTTTTGAGAATTTACAAAAAAAAAAAAAAAAAAAAAATATATATATATATATATATTATTTCGAAATTACAAAAAACTCCTTGCATTATATAAAATTACTTTTTGGAAATTTGCAAAACAGACCCTGCATTATTAGAAATTACAAAAAAAAATATTTAAAACGCCCCTATGCTATCTCAAAATTGCAAAAAAGGTACTTCCATTATTGGAAATTGCTAAAAAGCCTTACATTATTGCCAAAATGGTAAAAAACCCTATATAAAATGGATTTTTTTTTGGATTATAAAAATAAAACCTATATATAAGGTCTTCAATGAGTGCGTATCAAAAAAAAATTATCGTAATCATTAATTTACCAAAAAAACAAAATAAATATATATATATATATATATATATATATATATATATATATATATATATATATATATATATATATATATAATTATGAAAGATTACACATAATTTTTGGCTGTTTGTAATTTTTTAAATGATATATTTCTAACATCTCAAAAATTAATTTGTATTATCTTTTATAATAATTTTATACCCGCAGTAACGCGTGGGTTTCAGCCTAGTTTACAATTATACCTCATGCAAAATTTATGGTCAAGGCAAGGAACTCACCTCACATTTTACTCCTAACTAGAATCACACAATTTAAGAGATTGACAAGAGAGATTGGTTGGTTAATCATGCAATTAATATGCATGCTAAAGTAAAATTGTTATTTAAAAAGACATGATACTTGTTAATAAAAATAACGAATGCTATCTTTTGGGACAAAAAATGTCACAAAATGAATGGATGGTCGACTGCAAACAATGAGATATTAGGTGGAGCTGAAGTAATAATAAATGGTATGTTTCCAATTCCTAATAATTTTTCTATTATCACGAACGTTGTAATTATGAATAAGCCCTATATTATGTTAGTTTATATTCTTAACTTTGTAAAATGACAGATATCAGATAAAGTACTTCAATTTTAAAATGATGTCAAATCAAAATCTTAATTACACATTAATTCATCTTTATACAACAAAAAGTATTATATGTTTGGTCTACTTTGTTTGGTCAATCTCTTGTCCATTCTATGATATCGCACAAAATAAAAGATGATTGTCAACTCAAAGGTGGAGAAGTTGACAAATGTTAAGATCAATACTTAAAAACTCTTGTATTTGTTCTTTGCCATTAGTAAGATCTTGCTTGAGCAACATTATGACACATATATGGATTGTTTAGCCAGGTCGACTCAAAACATAGCATTTTATAAAGAAAATATTAGGAGAAATTTCTTCTTAAAATTACCTTGTGTAAATTTTTATTCTTTGAATTAGAATTTGTATTAGGTATATAGTTCGTGTTAAAAATATTTCTAGCTAGCATCACGTTGTATAATGTATTGAATTGTTGGTGTTGTTTATTGTTACTCTTTTTTTGTGTTAAGATAAAAAAGTCAAGATACATGACATGAGCAATTAATTACTTTTTCAGTTTTAATACATTTTTTTGCCCGTGAAGTGTTCGTTGAAATGCAAGTGAAATTAGCATCATTGCATATGAAGTGTTTGTTGCTCATCTTACTCATGTGAAATTTCTACATGTATATTAGTTATGATGTCTAAATTTCTATATGTATAGAGTTTTAGAGGGATAAATTTCTATATTTAGTGTTTCAGAGAAATAAATTTGATATTTTTTAGCTTTTGTATGGATAATACCGGAAATTACCCGTTCAACTGAAACCATTTATAATGAACAACAAAACACAGTTAAGAATTGAATGATCCACGGCTCAAATTAATGAAAAATAAAGCCCAAATAACTGCAGCCCACATTATCGATTCAACACTAAGATGAAACATAACTAACTAGCAATCCTGCGAGACAAGACTCTTTATTGCAAGGTTCCGAAAATTGCTCCTGAAATTTGGAACATGTTTTATCGACTTGCACTAGATTGGCTTATTTCTTCTTCATCATTAGTCGGGATTAAATATTCGTCACCATTATTCAAAAACTCCAAAATAGATCATGGCCATCGGGAGGCTCAACATGAATCGGGTACTTGTGGTTTGATTCTGGAACTCAACCCCTTCTCCATCACAACACGCAAATCTGAACATCTTGGCGATCGTAGTGGTATGTACTTCCTAATACATTGTCATCTATAAGAACATCAAGTTTGAATGAATTTGTAACTAATTAAAGAGGAGATACAAGAATCAAAACTAAAGAAAGTCAATTTAATATTTCTTGTAACACTAGATGAAGTCAATCAAATTGATTAAAATAATGTTCTTTTAATGATAAAAAACTGATAAGATTAGATAAAAACTCACTTGAATATCTCCTTTGAAGGGGCTTGAACAGAACAGTAGAAATCAGGCTCAATGAGAGTGACCCACAAGTCAGAATCTTGAGCAAGATTATCGAAATGATGTCAAGTCATGGAGAGAGAGCAGAGGTCTTTGTGATCCAATCGGTTTGTTTCTATGCCGGTTTTTAGGATTTCATGCCACAAATCACCAGGAAGGATCTCCATGGATGATCTTCACAAGTATTTCGAGCCGGTTGGAGGTCTTCTCTTCTAAGATTGCGCCTTTTATGAAGGTGGTGGATTAGATTTATATATTGTATATTTTTAGTCTTTATTTATGGTTTATGTTGACCTCTTCCCGAGATTGCTTCTTGTAATATGTATTTTTATACACATTTTTAGGATTTTTATCATGAAAAATTCGTCAATAAATCACATAAATTGTATGAAAATTATTTAAAATTAATAAAAATTATCTGTGAAACTCTTAATACACTTTTGTGTGATTTTTCAGGTAAAAAGACCGAGAAAACGATATTTGGAGACCTTAGCAAAAAGTCAACTCCAAATGACAGACCGATTCGCAAAACATGGGCCAAAGATGGCCGAATTTTCGACAAATCTTTGCGAAAACCCTACACACAATTCTCCAAAATTCTTACAACCCTTATCCATCCACTATACAAGCCAAGACCTACAAAATCCACAAAAAGACGAAAAGTCAACACCGGGAAATCGCCGAGTTGACTAAAAGTCAACTTTTCCAAAAGGGGTCAAACTGGGTGTCAAATCGTAGAGCGCGACGATACGAATCCAACGGTACAAACCTTGCGAAAAAAGACCTTCTAGAACTCCCAGAAAATGCGATACAAGATTTGGTCAAAGTCAACCTTTGACCGGGTCAAAACTCTTCCAACCAACCGGAGTGTCACACGTGGCAGATTCGGTTTGAAATCAGCGAATCGTGAAGTGCCACGTAGCAAAGACAGTTGAAAATCAGTAAAAAGAAAAACACGTGGCGCGTTTTTACTGGGGGGCATCGTTGACGAAATCCGTACGCGTCAGTACGAGAATCGAATTTCAGCCAATCACGTATTGCCACGTGGCATACACGTGAAAAGATTACGCGTTATCTTCAGATTCCAAGCAATTCATCTCTGTTTCCTTTAACACTGGACACCTCCGTTTCTTTATTAACACGCAAAACCGAAGGCACTGGACCGTCCGGTGAAATGAAACGGAGAGAACCCTTCACGCGTTTTCTGCGAAATCAAAACGAGATCAGTACGAGGAAAGGGTAGGCCAATGGGAGCATGACACGTGGCAGATTCGTTTCAACAGAAATTGAGGGGGAGATGCGTGGCAAAACCATAACCGTTGGATCAGAAATCTGATTTTGATCAGCCCAACCAGAGAGTGACACGTGTGCAATCCGTTAGAACGGATGAGATAGAGGAAGAAATGTTATGTTTACCCAGAAATTGCACCCAAGCTGAATTTGTATAGAAAAGGAAGAAGTAGTGCTATTTACCCCCCAAATTGCTACCCAAAACAGAATCCAGATCAAGCTAAATTGTTTAGTCCCACCATCCTAATTCTGAATATTTTCTAGGGTAAATTTCACTATAAAAAGACCCCATCTTCTCTCTAGAAAGGGCGATTCATCCATTCATCCACACAACCATTCAATCCTCCATTCTTACATCACCATACACAATTTTTCATCTCTTCCACCATTTTCAAATCTATTCTTTTCTTTTCCACCATTAATGTCCATAAACTTCAGAACTCCAATTTTTTAGAATTGAGAGAGAGGATAGAATTTTAGAGAAGAAAGAAGTGCTTGAACTAGAAGGTGAAAGGTGATAAATCAATTGAAAAGGAGAGAGATCGAGAACGATTCACTTCTTTAGGGTTTGATTTAATTCTTCTTTTTCTTTTTCTATTCTCTTGGTTGGATTTTATTATGATTTATTTTGTGGACATGAGTGAGTAGTTTAAAGGGTAGGGAAAAACTTTTTGTGTAGTCTTGATGATGAAATCTTGAGAAAACTTTGCATTTATTATAGTATTTTTAAGATTAAATCTTGAGATATTTTTATGAGATTTAATGTTAAATTATTTGGAAGGATGATTTGATGTTTAATATTTATAAAGATTCTTAGAGATTTGTTTGAATATATTTGACTTGGAAAAATTATCCTTATTCAAATAAGGGTTGAATCAATTATAAGAATACTTAAAAATAGAAGTTTTTAATGGATCTAAAGGTCGATGAGTTTATTAATTAATTTTTGGAAAGAAGTTAATTGAACCTTGCTTATAAATACTATATGATTAATTTGCTATCATTTGTGATTCGTGATTCTCAAATTACACAAATTGTCATATTTCCATACTATTTCTCTTTTATCCTTTAAAAAGAAAATTATTTTTTTTAATTTTATCTCTTGTGCAATTCTTTCGATTAGAGCCACAACAACAATCTTTCAAAACACAACACTAAATTAAAAGTGAGAACTGAACGTTGAAATATTTAAGGCCTTGCTTCCTTGTATTCGACATCCTCAACTCAAAATTTACTTATACACTTTGTTGATTTAGGAAACTTGTAAATATCTTTGTTAACACGTGATTACAAATAACGACAAGTTTTCGCGTTGTTACACTAATTTCATGAAGATGTAAGGTTTTAAATTTTGTATTTTTTGTCGTTGCTTATATATGATTTGTGTGTTGACTTGATTAATTATGAACTGAGCGCATTTCATGGAAATTGCACAAGAGCACACTTCAAGGTTTTAAACACGAAACAAAATCTAGAGGTGCTTTAATTCTGGGAAAAAGAAAGATGTCAAAAATAAGGTCATCATCATTCACCAATGGGTATATACAAAAGCAAAGAAAATTAATATTATCAAGGCATGCCAAATAAAGATACAAGTAAACTCCTCTACACTAAAAGGAATTAGAGATTCGCCACACAGAAAAACAATCCAAAAAACAGCTAACAATTAAAAAAGTAGCAATGTTGTGTCCAAAATTTCAACTATTTCCAAATTGCAAAGCTCTCTAACATACATAAATGGGTTACAATAACAGCTTAAAAATTATATTAATAAAAGCCAATACGAAATGTAAAACTCATGTTTTGTTCAAAGCATGTGAGACATGTCATGGTCTCATGGTGAGTTGTAATAATTCCATTTCCCAGCACTAACCGCATCCTTGATCTCTTAAAACACACACTCAGGAAAAAACACACACAAAGGTACGGAAACCATGTATAAATAAAAGGCGAAAAAAATCAAGGATTCAAAAGAATAACTTAAAAGGCAAAATTAGACTTCACAGAAAATTTATGCCCCAAGAACGCTAGTCATGGATTTTGCACATATAGAATCACACAATTTAGAAGAGAAACAAAAGCGAGATCGGTTGGTAAGTCATGTGGTTGATATGCCAAAAACGAAGTTGTTATTTAAAGAGACCAATGTTACTTGTTAAAAAATGAAATGTCGAAAAAAAAATTGGATCAAAATGACACAAACATATAGCTGGTCAATGAGATATTAGGCGAAACTGAATTAAAAATAAAATGGTATGTTCTCCAAATTCTGGTTATGTTTCTAACTCCATTAATATTATATTTATTAATAACTACTCATATTTTTTTTTTGTATTTTAATTATTCTAAATTTTTTATTACTGCAGATACCATACTCCATTGTATGATAAATGTCTCATTTTGAAAATAACTCCATTGTATGATAAGTGTCTCATTTTGAAAATAACGTCAAGTTTCAAGTTCTAGTTATATAGTATTTTAACCATCGTGCTCATACCATCAAAATTATCATTTTGTGGTTGAACGTAATGAATTTGTAAATTGTTGATTTAATGAAAATTCACGAATTGTGATATGAATATAAGATCGGTGTGAACAAATAAAATAAAGTGAAACTTGGCTTCGTCAGACATCTCAAAATGGCATTTCACCAGAAGTTACGAAAGGAAGAGAAAAATTGACACTAAGTCTAGCTGCATTAACTATTGTGTTAGTTTGGAAGGAGGAGGCTGAAACATAGTTTCTGTACAACATGTCAGTGTAAAATTAAAGTTAGTTTCCATAAGATAATCTTGGCATAGAAAAACCTTAACAATTTTAATGTAATGTCCCAAACACAGTTCTTATCAATAATAATGATGTATTAATCGAATTATAATGTATGTATTAGTTTTGATATAATGTTATAATTGTGATGCATTGATCGGATTATCTTCCTCTCAATGGTCACACAAAAACAAAACAAAAAAGAGTTAAGAAAACAACAAAACCTGGGTCAAAATTTTCAACTATTTCAACATTACAAAGCTTTCTAACCTCGAAGTGGAGTTATTGTAACCAATAAGTAAATTTTCTTCTAATAAAAGCCAATATAAAATTTAAAAGTCGTATTTTATTCTTCCGCTACTTAAAATGAGACAAAGCATGTTAAATAAGTTACAAGTCGAGTTGTAATAATTCCAAGCCTATACTTCCAATTTTTTTTTGGGGGGGGGGGGGGTTGACATGCACCGCCGGCTTATTTAGAACCCAAGATCGCCCGAATTCAGAAAGATATAATATAATTACAAAAAGGTATATTGATAAACAGAAAAGATAGAATGAAAGGTATGTTAATATACAAACGGTATTATTTTTCTATTAATTCAATTAGTGGACAACTACAAATCAAAAGCAAAGAAAATTAATATTAAGACATACCATATAAATATACAGAGACAATCAAACACCTTGTCATCTTTGTTTATTATGTACATTTTCTCTCCAAAAACCTTGAATCACAATATACAACAATACCATGTTTCTATATAATCTATATACAGCAAATGTAAAAAAAAAAGCATAAGAAGCAAACAGATACATTCAAACTGAATCATAACAAAGCCTCCTACAAGATCACAGTTCTCAAATATTTTGTGGCATGGCTCTGCATGGCGGCATGTACATTGGTATGACTTAGAACTAGGGTTCACTTTCGGCCTTGATCATTGTGACAGAAGTACGGAAACCATGTATAATAAAATGCAAAAATTCCGAGATTCAAAAGAATAACTTGAAAAACAAAACTAGACTTCATAGAAAACGTATGCTTGAAGAACGTAACTCATGCATTTTGCACATAATCACACAATTTAGAAGAGAAACAAAAGAGAGATCGGTTGGTAAATCATGTGGTTGATATGTAAATAATTAAGTTATTATTTAAAGAAACCAATGCTGCTTGTTAAATTAAAAAAAGTCAGAAATTTTTTTGGATAAAAATGTCAAAAACAGATGGCACCTCAATTTCTTGCAATGAGATATTTGGCGAAACTGAACTAAAAGGTAAATGGTATGTATTCAAATTCTGGTTACGTTTCTAACCTCATAAATGCTATATCTATGAATAAATTCTCATATTATTTTATTTATTATTTAATGATTCTAAATTCTATATTACTACAGATAATGTCGGATTTCGAAAATTATGTCAAATGTCACGTGGTAAGATACTAACCCCACCATTCCATAGGTGAGGGGTTCGAATCCCGCGTCTTGCAGGATTAATTTGAAAGATAATAAAAATCAAACGATCGCTTGTATTTCTACCTAAAAAAAAAACTCTTATAGTTCTTCAGCCGTAAATCTCAAACCATTAAAATTACCGTCTTGTGGTTAAACGTAATGAATTTGTAAATTGTTGGTTTCATTAAAATGCACAAAATGTACTATGAATACAAGTCGGTGTGAACAAATAAAGCAATGTGAAACTTGGATTCATTAGAATTTTTTTCGAACTGGCACTTCACCAGAAGTTATAAAGGAAGAAGCGCATTCACAACATACTAATGTAAAATTAAAGGTTTCCACAAGATAATCAATCGTCAGCATAGAAAACCTTAGCAATTTTGATTTAATTTCTCAGACATACTCCTTATCAATTATGATGATGTATTAATCGAATTATAATATATGTATTGATTTGTAAGTTTGTATGTTGTAGTTATGAATATTAATTATATTATCTTTCTATGAATGGCCACATAAAAGAAACAAAAAAAAAGAGTTAAGAAAATATCTTGATCAAAACTTTCAACTATTTCAAAATTAGAAAACACTCTAACCTGAAATGGAGTTACAATAGTCAACTTACAATAAAATCCAACAAAAAATTTTAAAAGTCGTACTTTGTTCTTCCGCTACTTAAAATGAGACAAAGCATGTTAGACAAGTTATGAGTCGAGTTGTAATAATTCCAAGATTCCAGCATTAATCGCTTTCTTGATCCCTTAAAATGCACAATCTAAAAAACAAAACATAAAAAATATTAAAAAAATATAACTTTTATAAAAAAATGACATGGAAAAAAATATTAAAAAGTAAAACAAATTAAAGCAAAAAATTACCTTCACATCCAAGGGCATTCCGTGAAATTGACCGGCTCCTTCAGGAGGGGTCCAATTGTAAATTTCACACGGTAAAAACAACAAAGACACCCCTTTTATTTCCGCCATAAATATTTCATGTTGGTAGAATTTCTGAATTTTAGAGAATAAGTGCGATTTGATGACCCAATAAAGAGCCAATTGGTCTCCTAACATTCTAGAAGAATTCATGTATTTCGATGTGTATGCTTCAAGTACTTGTTCTAAAAACAACTTAGCCCTACAAAAATAGAAAATTATTATTGTTATTATATTATTATTATTAATAGAATAAGATTGGGAAATTTTTAAAACTGGTTTAATTTTTAAAACCCTTCGATTTTTCTCAAAGTTGGGAAAAAACGCGCTATTCTAAACTTTCCATTTTCCCAAAAAGAAACACTAACTTTTAAAGTTCTTAAAAACCTCTTGACTTTATTTCTTTTATTTAAAAAGAAACTAAATAATATTCAAATGTATATAAATAATATGTAAGAATATTTTGCAAATAATTATCTTTTATGTTAAAGTATACTAATGTATTTACATACTCTTTATTATTTCAAAATGGTTTAGGCTTTTTTGGAAAATGGAATGTTAAAGTAGGAGGTTTTTTAATATTCCAAAAGATGCCTGCTTTTTCATTAATAAGAGAAAATATAGGGTGTTTTTTGAAAAACATCCAAATAAAAAATATCAATTGAAAATAAAAATAAACTAACTTTTGTATTCCTTTAATAGTGCCTCTCACAGCAATAAAACCGGAATTGAGAGGCTGATTTTTATTATTTCGAAATGTAAGAGCCACATGAAAATTTGGGTATTTCTGAAAAAATTCCCCAATATTATTTACCACAGCTATATCAGAATCCGTAAATATGAAATGACTATTATTATTAACCCCCTTTTCCTTTTCTCTCTCCTCCAGTGTTTTCTCCAAAAATGCCTGCATTCAAAACCTAAATATAAAATTTCACAAAGAAAAGAAACTAAATTTTTTTTTAATATATGTACTTACAATATAAGATTTGATCCGTTGAAGCATAAGATTATTTCTAGAATAATCTCCTTGAATCAGAGATATAACTGTATTTTCTCTTTTTAATGAAAATTTTGAAGCAGGATCAGTTAATATAATGACGTTACTTTTTGGCATTGAAACCTGAAAATTTCTACAAGTAAGAAAATAAGTCAAACAAAATATTTTTTAAATTTCAGTTTTCATATTTTTCACATTTTTAAGATTTTCAGATTATAAAAAATGCGCCTTATTAAATACCTGAATAAAATTGATGTAAGAATTTAAAATCGCCATAGATCTCTCAGCCTTATTGAATGAAATTTCTCCAACTGTGACTCTATCTGATATTTTCTCATTTTTAGGGTCTGGTTTATATATCGTGAAAACAGTGACAAATGAAATTGCATCGCCTTTGTTCATATTGTTACTTGATGAGTCAATCTGATTAATTGCTCTAAGACCTGAAAAATAAAATAATTTTTTTGGGGTTAATAATTGTTTTAATTAAATAATTGCAATTTTGTGTTAATTAACCCTAAATAAATTTAATCAGGCATCTAAGAACAATTAGGTTTCAATGTTGAATTAATACTCATTCAATTCAATCATTGACTCAATTTCACCCAATTTAGCCCCAATTTCACCCAATCAATTATGCATTGCCTCAATTTCGCCCAATTTATGATAAAACGACAATCAAATGAATCCTTACCATATATAAACAAAAACTCCATAAACTCTCTATCAAATAAACCAATTAACATCAGCTAAAAGAAAACAAAAATACACAAAAACCTTCACATTGCAGGCGATTTGATAACCCCTGACCAGCAGCCGGACCCAACACAAGATGGTCCGCCTTCTGAGGCCTGAATTTCCTCGGCTGTTCATCAACCTTCCATTTCTGATGCAAAACCGAAACTGCAAGCAAGAAAACGCTAGATTTAAGTTAAACAGAGGAACCCATTAATACCAGAGAGATTTGCCTTCGGCATTCGAGGTTCAAACCTGAGTAGATGAGAGGGATGAGGAGAAGGATGAGAAGAGGGAGGAGATGCTGCAGGGATTTCGCCATTAGAGACGAACAGAGGAGATCTTATGGTTGAATAAATTTAGCTAACAAAGTTTGAGACGATGAAAGTGAAGATGGAAGAAATATATATATATATATATACAGTGAGAAATAATATTTGTTACTGATTAATTATAATTTCATTTCTGGTTATATTGTATTAATTAACTTTTAATTCATTATTAGTAAATAATTAAACTAAATTACTGTTAATTATTTTCAAATTATTTCTTAATTAATATAATTATTATCAACTTTATGATGACATCGTAAATGTACTGTTTTTTTCCATTTTATATACTGTTTTCTCATTTAATATATTGTTGTTTATTCTTTGTATATTTTTTATTTTTTAACTTTTATATATTATTTTCTCATTTTTATATACAGTTTTTACTTTTTATGTATATACTGTTATTAGAAAATAAATTATAAATATTATTATGTATATATTGTTATTAGAAAACAAATTATATATTGTTATTGAATCTGTCGTTCTGCCCTCCATTTCTTTTTATTCGGTGCTCCTATACTATTTCCAATCCATCCCTTCCAAAAAATGAATAATAAAAATCAAACGTGAGAAGCAAATCAGGATAATAAAATTAAGGAAAATGTGATATTACGACGGGGCACTGACATATCACAATGACATCATAGATATATTATTTTTATACTTTTATATACTGTTTTACTATTTTTATATATTATTTTTTAATTTTATATACTGTTTTTTAATTTTATATATACTGTTATCAGAAACTAAGTTAAATATACTCTGTATATGTTTATTAGAAAATAAATTATACAGAGTGTTATTAATAACTGAGCTGAACAATTACAAAAATCACTGCTTTTGCACATAAAACAGCAACAGTTTTCTCCTCCGCCGCAGCTCGAATGGCGTCCGCCGCTCTCCCGGCTGCTCCGGCGAACGGCGTAGAGTCCGTCCGTCGGAGTCGGATTCTTGCAAGCAAGCTCTACTTTGATGTTCCGCCATCGAAGGTGTGGTATAAATGAAGATTTAATTTTGAATTTTGTTTTTTTACAGTTTTTGAAATTCTGAGTTGAACTTAATTTTACCCTTTTGATTGTGTTGTGTGAAAGGAAAAAAAAAGTCCGAGCTTTTCCTCTTTTCTGTCTTCCAAATTAAGGAAAATGAAGTTGAATTTTGTGTTTTGAAAAATGAAGTGTACTTTTAACTTGTTTTGATTTTTCTTTTTCAATTCAGGTGCCGGTTATATACTCATCATCCTATGACATATCTTTCCTTGGGATAGAGAAGCTGTAAGTTCTCATAGTTTGAAAGAAATTAATTTCGAAATAGAATTTAAGTTGCGTGGCATTTGCAATCAATTGATTCAGTTATAATTTGAAGGAATTTGAGATTTTTTGGGAATTCAAAAGCAAATTTTTTGTAATCTTTGATTGACTTGGGATTTTCCAGGGCTAATTTGAACATACATTTGTGAGAAAATTGAGTCAAAAATTTTGTACGGTTTATTCAACTGGAACCATTTCATCCATTTTGAGGGGCATTTGAGTTTCTTTTGTTCAATAAATATGATAATTTTACAATAACAATTATTTTCTTAGGCATCCATTTGATTCTTCTAAATGGGGGCGCATCTGTCAATTCCTAATTAAAGAGGGTTATTTAGAGAAAACTCGGATTATTGAGCCGCTTGAAGCTTCGAATGATGATTTATTAGTGGTATAATTTTATTGTTTCTGAAGGATTTTTTATTGTTAATATTGTTATTTTCAAACTTTTAAATATTTCTTAATTTTTAATTGCATTTTTTTTTATAAATTCAGGTGCACTCAGAATCATATTTAAAAGGGCTTAAGAGCAGCCTGAAGGTTTCTATTATAATTGAGGTAGAAAATGTATCTATAATTTATTTATTTTACCGAAAGATCATTAATTTCTAAATATTTAGTAAATTGAGAAACTCAAAAAAAATTTTGTTTTAGGTCCCTCCAGTTGCAATATTTCCAAATTGGCTCGTGCAACAAAAAGTTCTTTATCCTTTCCGAAAACAGGTTTTTCTTTTCTTTTTTTTTTCTTTTTTTTATTTTTGAATTTTTCGGTTGAATTTTTTTCCACTAAATCTAACACTCAAAATGTGTTGCTTTCTTTTTGTGCTTATTTGGGATTTATGAATCAATAAAAGTCACGCATAAGACCAGTTAGATCTTAAAAACCAAGCTATATAGGGACTAAAAAACGAAAATGTGAATTGATCAAAGTTATCTAAGCAAAATACTAATGTGGTATTTAACATAAAAAAAAATTGTTTAAAAAAAAAATGTTTTTGTATTAGGTAGGAAAATTCGATATTAGCAGTAAATCAGAAAATAACCACACATAAAGAAGCATTAAACTGAAGAAATAATTCTCATTTTGCATTATCTTTTGTGTCTGTCTACTGGTTATATATAGGGGACTGAGTTTCTAATTCATCGAACTTAATCTTAATGAGAATGGCAATACCGTAATTAAAACTAAACACAAACAAAAAATTAAAATTGCAGAACACAAATTAAAATCACCGTCCTGTATCTCCACAAATTAAAATTACCATCATGTATCCTACACAATTACCATTTAACTAATTTTAAATTTCTTAACATCTCAACTAACATCATAAATTCAGGCTATTCAATTACGCGTGAGGGTCGATATTAGCATTGGAAAGCATATGAATTACAGAACTAAAATTTTGTCAATTTTAGGCGACTGATAATATTGTAATTAATCTTATAAAATTCTTTTTTTTTTATAATTAGACAGGCGGATCGATTCTGGCGGCAAAATTAGCAATAGAAAAAGGATGGGCGATAAATATCGGAGGCGGATTTCATCATTGCTCCGCAAATCGAGGCGGCGGATTTTGCGTTTATTCAGATATTACTCTCACCATTCATTTCGCTTTCGCGCGGCTCAATATTTCACGGTAATTTTAGGGTTCTAGGGTTTTACTTTTGAAATTTGTAAAAAATTTAGGGTTTTATTTTATGGTTTGGTTTGGTTGTTGATATTTCCCTCGCTGTTCATTGCGCCTTCATGCGGCTCAGTATTTCACGGTAAAGCTTTACTTTTAGGGTTTTGGGGTTATTGTTAGGGTTTACTTTTGAAAAAAATTGTGTTTTAACGTTTGGTTTATGTGATTAAGTCGTGTGGATATGGCTTATTAGGGTTTACTTTTGAGAAAAAAAAAATTAGGTTTTAGGGTTTGGTTTATGTGATTTAGTCATGTGGATATACTCTCGCTATTCATTTCGCTTTCACGCGGCTCAATATTTCATGGTAAATCTTTAATTTTAGGGTTTTTAGTTCAATTTTTTAAAAATTTAGGGTTTTATTTTATGGTTTAGTTGTTGATATTTCCCTCGCTATTCATTTCGCCTTCGCCTTCGTGCAGCTCAATATTGCAAGGTGATTTTAGCGTTTTATTTTCAAAAGATTTGGGGTTTTAGGGTTTGGTTTATGTGAGTTAGTCGTGTGGATATAGCTATGCGAGACGGGTGTTAGGTTTTTCTATCTCGGTGTTGCAAGGTTTAGTTAGGGTTTTAGGGTTTTAGGTGGTGGAACGATAAATGCTTAGGGTTTAGGGTTTCATCACTGCTCCGCTAACGAAGGTGGCAAATTTTGCGTCTATGCTGATATTACTCTGACTATTCATTTCGCTTTCATGCGGCACAGTATCTCAAGGTAATCTTAGGGTTTTAGGGTTTAGTTTTTATATTTGGAGTTTTGAAAAAAAAAAGGTTTTAGGGTTTGGTTTATGTGATTTAGTCATGTGGATATATATACCTATGCGGAAGAATTATTATTTTATTATCTAGGGTTTAGTTAGGGTTTTAGGGTTTTAGGGTTAGCTAGGATGGCAGATTCCATCACTGCTCTTCTAATGAGGGCGGCAGATTTTGTGTTTACGCCGATTGTTTTGCCTTCGTGCGGCTCAACATTTCACGGTAATTTTAGGGTTTTTAATTACTTTTATCTCAATATTTGAAGTTTTTGTAGGATTTAGTTTATGTAAATAAGTCCTTCGTGGTGTCTCTATACATGCTCGGAACAAATATTAGGTTTTAATCAGTATTTCGATGTTTAGTTAGGGTTTAGGGTTTAGGGTTTTAGGGTTTAGTTTTAGAGGGAGGTTTTCATCATGTTTTGCGTTTACGCTGATATTACTCTTACCATTCATTTCGCCTTCACGCGGCTCGATTATTTCAAGGTAATTTTAGGGTTTAGGGTCTTAAGGTTTTATCTCAATATTTGAAGTTTTTATGTGATTTAGGGTTTAGGGTTTAGTTTTAGGTAAGTCAGTCCTATGTGTTAGTGGCTAGCTATACCTATGCAAAGCAAATATTATATTTTTTTATCTCAGTATTTCAAGGCTTAGTTAGTATTTTGGTGTTCTGGTTTTTTTAATCTTGATATTTCAGTAATTGAGCCTCACTTAGGTCAATTTGGGCATTATAATTTTGCTTTTATGTAATTATTATGTACTTTATTTTTTACGTATTCTGTATGTATTTGTAGGGTTATGATCATTGATCTAGATGCGCACCAAGGAAATGGCCATGAAAAAGATTTTGCTAATGATGGTATTATTAATTTATGTATCAACATTTGAATATTATTTAATTATATATAATTTATTTATCGCCATTTGAATAATTATTTAATGATGGTATTATTTATTTATCACAATTTGAAAATTCTGAGTATTTTATTCTTTGCGTGATTAAATAGTTATATATTCTTTTTTATTTCAGGTAGAGTTTATATTTTGGACATGTTTAATGCTGGAATATATCCATTGGTAAATATTAATAATTTTAAAAATACACATTTAAAATACTTTTTGAGTAAGTTTTATAATTAGAATCCATTTGATTAAAGTCCATTTAATATTTTTCAGGATTATGACGCCAGAAGGTACATCAATCAAAAAGTTGAATTAGTGGTAAGTACCTATATCATGTTTAAATTGAATAATAACAATAATAATAATTTATGAAGAAATTATATGTTTTTTTTATTTTTTCCCAATGAGCAGAGTGGAACCAAAACAGAAGACTATTTGCGCCAACTTGACAAAGCTCTTGAAGTAAAAAATATATATATATATTTTTTTTGTTTATTTTTTGATGCGATTGTGATGAAATTAATCATTGAAATACATATTAATGTAATTAAATTTATATATAGGTTGCAAAAAATAAGTTTGATCCAGAATTAATTGTATACAATGCGGGTACAGATATTCTTGACGGAGATCCTTTAGGCCGAATGAAGGTATTTATTATTATTAATTAATTTATTATTATTATTAATAATTAATTATTATATATTGATTATAATTATGTACTGTTTATTAGTTTGAAAGACTGGACTAATAAAAATATTTGCCTATATACTCTTTATTGTTTGTTATATACAGTTATTGTGCTTAATATGAATGTTGAGATTAATTTTTTTTTGTCTTAGCTAATGTAAATTCAAGGGGTAAAATGTAAAATACCATGTTATTGTTTTAATAGTATTTTGTTAATTACTTTATATTTGTAAAATAAACATTATTTTTTCCAGATAAGTCCTGAAGGAGTTGCAATTAGAGATGAAAAGGTTTTTAATTTTGCGAAAGAAAGAAATATTCCTCTCATTATGCTTACTTCTGGTAAAAATATATTTTTTAATAAAAAAAATGAAAAACCTTTTTAAATAATTAATGATATTTTATACTTTCTAGGGAAAATGTATAAATTAAAAAAATATTTTATTATATTATTAGGTGGATACATGAAGTCAAGTGCGCGTGTAATAGCTGATTCAATAATTAATTTATCTAATAAAAATTTGATAAATTTGGCCAATTTAGCGACCACAAGCTGAAGAAAATTAAATAAAACCAGTAAAATGTGTGTATTTAATAATAATTATGGGTTTCTTTTTTGTTATGATTTTCTTGTATATTACCTGTATAAAGAAAAAGAATCAGCCAAGGTTGTGCTTGTATTATTTACAGTTGTTTTGTTTTATAGTATAGATGAACTGAATTTCCTGTGTACAAAATATTTCCTTTTATATAATGTTTCTCTTTTTCTAATTTTTAAACTTTGATCTGTACTCTGTGGACATTACACATCTTGTACAAAATGTATGAAATATATCAATATCAATTTCTATTGTCAACAAGGTACATCATAATTTTGTCGTAATGTACACTACACTATAATTTGTTGGATATAATTGGATCTCTTTTGGATAGTAATGTACACTACACTATTAATTTGTTGGATATAAATGGATCTCTTTTAGATAATAATTCTGCTTATTATATATCCAGTTTGAGTATGATTGTCATAATGGATCTGATATTATTATTATTACTATAGTATAATTTTGGACATTGAATACTGTATTGACACGTGTCCTCACATTTGAAGTAATATTTCAAGGGAAAAAGAAGCAAGAAGTTCGAGTTTCATTCACCTCACCAAAATGAGGAATTTTTTTCAACATAATATAAAAGTTGGAGATTTTACATAGTCTAATTTTTATGTATATTTTCGTAAAGCGAGTCATGTTAATATGATATTTTGAGCTGCTTAACAAAAATACATATTATTTATGTGGACTAATTAAGTCATATTATTATTATGATGTTTTGACCCACTAAAGATAAATAGTTAACTTCAAATTAGTTGGAGTTCTGTTAGGTTTACGTAGCCGAGCAATCTTAGTAGTTCAACGCTTGCTTGTATTTTTTCTTCTTTCATTTCTACTTTTCTTTCTTTTTCTTCATGAGCTCGGCCCCTCTTTTACAGGTTGTAAATATTCTTTTTTGTGGTATTTTATTTAATCAATGAAAATTTCAGTAAGACATTTCGCCTACTGAAGTTTAAAAAAAAAGATAAATAGCTTTATTTACCATATTTATTTTTCGATAATTTTGTTTCCTAATTTTCCTACTAAATATGTCAAGATATAAATAATTATGACACGGATGCGGAACGAGGTTCGAGCTAGTAATATGTGAGGTATGATCGTGGTGGCCAACTACTATTTATTCAATTATGTTTCAACCATATTTTCTTGTATACCCCTCCAAAATTGAAAAACACCATGGCTATCCTTATACAATTTGAAAAAAAATCATTTACTTTATCCAAATTGCCGTTCTTTTATGCAAGTGATGACCCCTACAATATTTTTTAGGGGCATGGTTGTATTTTAAGATTTTGTATGAGTACAAATGAAACTAACCCTTTATTTTCTATATCAACAAATTAAATACTTGCTGAAGAAAATAATATCAAGCTGTTGTCGGCAAGATAAGATCATGATTTGTCATTTGGACTATTGACTTGGTTATATTATCCATTAAATATCAAGTAACTACCCTCCAATCATGGATGCACAACTCTCTCTATATAATCTGATTATATACTTATCAATAATAAATTAATAATAGTGATTTATTTCTTGATTAAATATACGCCTTTTGTTTTCACATCTATGATTTAACTATCTATCATTGTGACTCCACACATTATACTGGGTTAATTTTTTTTATAATTTTTCAATATAATGTGGGCCACATATTAACTTGCAAGTTGCAAGTTGCAAGTTCACTCAATTAAAATAACTTTTTAGTTCACACATTCATCTTTATTAATATTTTGACATTTCACTCTAGAGTTTAGACAAGAAAAACATTTAAATTCCACATTTTATTCTTTCCAACAAAATAAATCATTTCTGTTTCTGTTTTAATCCCAGTTTCTCTCTCCAAAATCCTCTCACACTTCCTCAAATCCAACTCACCCCTTCTCCCACCTTCCCGCTTCATTCAACCACCTCTCTCTCTCTCTCTCTCTCTCTCTCTCTACAATGACAAACTACGGCACGATCCCCACCTCCACGGCTCCCCAACCTTCCTCCTCTCCCTCTCCACTCGATTACATCTCACGTGCAAAACACCTCGGCCGGTCGGCCCTCGCCACTCGCCGGCCATGGAAGGAGCTCGTAGACTTTCATTCCTTCTCTTTCCCGCCTCGCTCCTTCGGCCCTCTCGTTGCCCGTTTCAAGACCAACCTCACCTCCTTCTCCATGAACTACACCATAATCCTCCTCTTCATAGTCTTCATCTCTCTTATCTGGCACCCTTTCTCTCTCATCGTGTTTCTCGTCTGCATGGTTGCATGGCTGTTTCTCTACTTTTTACGTGACGAGCCGTTGGTCTTGTTCGGCCGGACGATCGGAGATGGGTTGGTGCTGATTTTTCTGTCGGTTGTGACGCTTGTTTTGCTGCTTTTGACTCATGCAACGATGAATATTTTGATTGCGCTTTTGGTCGGTGTTGTGGTGGTGCTGATTCATGCTGCTGTGAGAAACACAGAGGAGGCGTATGATAATTTAGAAGATTATGCGGCGGCAGGAGATCGCTAAGATTATTTTGGTAATTTGGTGTGATTGTTTTGGTTAATTTGTGTGATTTTTAGGCTTTTTTTGTTGGATTATTTATGATGATCTTGTTGTGATTGATTTTAATTTTTTTTAATTAAGTTTATGTTGGTAATATGAATGGTGGCATGTTATTTTGAATTTGGATGTGAAGATATTTATTTTGTTATCATCAATTCAAGCCCATCACTTTATTTCACATGGTTTGAAGCTCGATCATTCAATTTTTTCCCTTTGAGAATTCATTAAGTTCGTTCGGTGGCACTATGATTGTAGTGATTGTTGGCTTTAGAAATTGCTTTGGATCTTGTGTTAATGTAATAATTTAATGGATGATCGGATCAACAATTATAAATCATATAAAACTAATATACCAGAGAGCATATATGAATATATGATGTCCCCTAGTTTCCCCACAAAAATGCATTATAGATCATCATGAAAATGTACCACTGCCGTGAATATAACTTGCATAAATATAATAATAATAATAATAATAATAATAATAATAATAATAATAATAATAATAATAATAATAATGCATGAAAATGTTATAGTGATGCAATGATGATGTATAAAATAATTTTATGAGAAAATATAAGGGCAAAGTATAATTTTCCTACCATCAAATTATAAATAGAGTTTTGATATAGCACGCGCCCATTTGAGATGCATTTGTGAATTTTATTTTAAGTTACATATATACAAATTTTATTTGTAAATTAATTGTGAGATCAAATGCACTTAATTCTTATACTAATAGACTATGTTTAATAATCTAATGTATTATTTTCATTGTCAACAATAACTTTTTAATGTCAAAAAATAACTCATTTAATTATTGGCACAAAAACCCAACTCAAAATACTCCCCCTTCTTCATCTCATCTTGTATGCTGCAGCTCAATTCCATATTGTAATATCAGACTCCTATAATATTGTAATGATAAAAAAATACTATGGAGCTAAAAATTAAACGAGGGAGCTAATTTCTTGAAATGCCACTATATTATCTTTGTCCAAAGATAACATTTTTTATTTATATAAATAGCATTTTCAAACTTTATCATTTTGTTTTACCTTGAATTCTATAATTTTGAAATCTATGCCAAAACTAAAAAGAAGGAAAAACTTATTTTGTTTTTTTTCCTTTTAAGTAAGGAAAAACTTATTTTGGATCTCCCAATTTTCATACCAAGCAATAATTGTAAATTCCCACTGTTCTAAAATATTATTCATATATATATCTAAACAAAACATTATACAAAAAAAGGTTTTGCAAAAAGAAAAAAAAAATTCTAATTTCATTGCAAAGTGACGCGTCACATAAGAATGGACCAAACTAGGAGACAAGATATTGGTGTTTCGAATTGTGAACAGTATACTATGGGCCAAAGAAGCATGTGCTCGGTTCGGTTTTTGAGTTCCCAGGCCGAATATATTGATTTGTTATGTCCAACCATGTCATGTTATGCATGGGCAGAAATATGGTCCACTTAACAGGTATGAAATAGGCAGTTTGTGCTTGTCATGCATCTTTTTACAAACATGCATGAAAAGAAATAATTATACATTATATTGTTTTGCTATAAATAATAATACTAATAAATTTTTGTAGTTTTAAAAATCTTCATGGAATTTCATCGATACATGACATTAATAAGTATATTATAAGAATATATTTTTTCTTGAAGGAGAAATTATAAGAATATATGTTACATACATTTTTAAATATTGTACTTGTTTCTATTTTGCTCTTGTTAAAGAACCGGGTAATCGTATCTTTATCATGAATATTGAAGTGGCAAAAATCCAAAACTGCTTTCATTTCACTTTCACTCAAATCATCAAAAAGTACAAATATTCATGCAAAAATGTCCTTTGCCTTTAACTTACCAAAATATTTAGATTACTTAGGCGTACAGAGAAAATAATGGGCCTCCATAAATCAAGCCCGTATTGACCATTCTCACAATGAAAAAGAAAAGGTAAAATCCTCTTTTTTTCTTTTTTTTTTCTTAATAAAAAAAATCTAGAGGGGTAGAAACAAAGCAGGAAAGCGAGAGATGTTTAATGCATGTGCCTCCTACTTTGACTTATTTTCACTTAAGAAGAAGACTTTGAATTAGTACTTTTCCTCGGCTGCTGTATATTGGGCCCAACATCCATCCAATCTCTCTCATCTATGTTCTTTTCTTTAAAAAAATCCTTCTCCCTCTCTCTCTCTCTCTCTGTCATAACATAAGATGGCTCATGACTAGCTAGCTATTGGCACCCATTAATTGATCTTCCATCTCCATACCACTCATACATTAATGGATACCATCTTTCTCCTCGACACGGAATCTCGCACCCGGTTTTTAGAGCAAGCCGCTCGGCGACTTGGCTGTGTGTATATCTGTCTTTGGTCTCCATTAAATCATCCTTCATCCAAGTAATTAGACATTACTTTTAACTATTCTCTCACATAAAATTATATAACTAGTTTTGTTTAATTATTTAATTATGCTAATGAAACATATTGTAGCGTGTTGGCGTGCATGGAAGCATGGATTAGGGAGCCAGATGGTAGCGGCTTATCAAGCATGAATTTTGAGGCGTACCGCCGATCTTTTTGTACCATCGTAAGTGGGTAAGTCTGTATAAATATATACATTTGCAAATTTGAATTATTCTGTGTTTTGTTTTTTCGGATATGAACGTTTTATTCGTTTTATTTGATTCATGTTCGTGGTGCATTATTTTTCTTATTTGTGTATTTGGTACACGTGTTCTCATTTCAATTGTGAACAATTTGCATTTTCGCAGATTTGTTCGTGTAAATCTCTTGTTGAATCTGGATTTATTTCATTTCTTGTTTTATTTTAGCTGTGTTCCTGGATGGGCATTTAAAGAGAGGCTGCTATACTTTGAGCTGAGTGAGTCAAGCTTAATGAGCTCCGCTTCCTCACAAGTACAAGAACAATTCTACAGAGTATGTATGCAACTTCATTTTATAGAGTTTGTTAATATCAAATTTAGATATGTTTTAATTTTTTATTATGAAAAAAACCGTTGCTGATATTGTTTCATTAATTTCCATTTCTTGACATCAACTAAATATGTTACTTATAAATGCTGATTTTGTGTCCATTTTTTGCATCCTATTTCAGGAACTTGGAATCAAGGTTAGTATTGCCTGGTTTTGTGAGACTAAGATTTTATCTTATATTTTTTATGTAACATATAAATTATCTTCGCATTTGAAAAATAAATAAACTTTTTCTTGAAATAGACAGCTATATTCATGGGCTGTCAGAATGGAGAGATCGAGATCGGCATGATATCCTCAACATTGGTACGCTGTACATTATATTTTCCACTTCTAATAAATTTAATTAACAAAAAATCCTTGCATATATTCAACCCTGCAATAAAAATCAGTTTCATATCATCAAAATTAACAGGCCAACTTACAAGTAAGAGTGCAACAAGTATTCTCAGAAGATTTCATCCAGAAAATGGTTTTCGACGAACTACTACAATTAACGTCACAACAGCGAGTCAGCTCTTCTTCCTCTTCTATCCCCTCTCTTTCAGTCGGAAGCCCCGAATATTCATCGCTAATCAACATATTAAAACAAAACACATCTTTATCGCCCAAACCATTAGCTCCATTAATGCAAACCTTCCAGCAAAACACGTCTTATAACCAATACATCAATCCAAACCTTCCAACACCAGAAAGTGATGACATGGCAATGGCTAGGGCAATGTTAGCGGTTATTTCTTCTTCCACTGCTTCCACTTCTTCCTCTTGTCAAGTTGGAGAAAGAAAAGCTGGATCAAGTAGCGCTTTTAAGCCTTACAAATCGGATTTTGGACCGATTAAGACCAGTGGTGTTGGATCGCAAAATATGATTAAGAGGGTGTTGGCATTGTCGAGGAGACTGTTTTTTATGCGGTCTGTTAGAGAAACACAACAAGAGGCAGTGGTAAGACCGACGAGTGGTCAATTGCACCATGTTATTTCGGAGAGGAAACGGCGTGAGAAGCTTAATGAGAGGTTTGATGCTCTAAGAAAGCTGCTTCCACCCGGATCTAAGGTAATTAATACGAAATTAAAAGATTTTTTTTCTTTCTAGAAATTTCCTTCTGGAGAAAATTAAAATATTTTTTCTTTTTGATGTGGGGAATTCTGTGTTTTGTCTTCTACAAAATGTTCACATTTTTATATGATAATTCAAATTTGCATTTTTGTGATCTCAATATCTTGTATATGAATTTGATCAAGATGATCTCATTATTGTATGTACAATGAGATACAATTGATCGCGAAAAAATAATACATCAAATACTATTTGTGTTTTATCATTTGAAATAATACATTTGATATGATTATGCAATTAAATTGAGATTCGATTTTCAGAACTTACTAATTTTATCGATCCAAACTTAACAGCGGGACAAGGCTTCGGTTCTTGTTAACACAAAAGGTTTCCTCAATACATTAATAAAACAAATTGCCGATCTAGAGGAGAGGAACAAAAATCTTGAAGCGCAACTCAATCTCTCAGAACAAACCCTAGAAATTGGCGAATCGAGTGAAAGGGTACAAGTTGCTATAACACGGGCTTCGGAATCAAATTCAAGTTCACAACGGATTAATTTACAGATAGTTTTGCGGGATATTGAATGTGATTTTAACGAGTTAATTATTCATACGCTTGAATGCTTGAAAAAGGAGATCAGTTCGTCAAGCTTGGTATCAGTTGATGCAAGTGCTGAGTCACCAAGGTTTGCACGCGCAAATATGACGTTATCTTTGCCGGTATGTAATTTTAAGATTTTAAATATAACTAATCTCATGTTTTAGTAATAGTTTTTCATGCTTATGATTTAGGAAGACTAAATGAAAAGAAAGAATTTGGAATTAATAGTAAATTAGTTAGAATTTTCTAATAGAAATAGTGACAAGTGAGAATTTAGTGATTGGTTCCCATGTTGGGGTTCCAGGTAGCACGAACCATTTGAAAAAATAACTGAATTTTAAATGATTAAAGATAGTTTGTCTAGTGAGAAAATTAGCAAGGTTTCAAAAATTCCAAACTAGGTCAATGAGAGAGACTCATTCATACGACAAAGTGGAAAATTGACTGTTAATTTAGTGTTATATTTATTTATCCCACCAGTGTTTTCTTTTCTGATGTTAGAAAAAGTTAAGAAACTTTTAGTTTCTATGAACAAGTAAATATTTTTGTTTTCCATTTTACTCTAGAAGTTTGAAAGAGTATTTCAAATATAATGAAAAATTTGTTTGAATAATTAGAAAGCAATCCAAGTCATACCTTCCCATGACTATGTACACAATTCCCTTCCTTTCCTTGTACTGAAATGAATGCATAAAGTATAAAGACAAGTTGATGCATGTCATTAGAAACTTCCTATTAGTATAATTATAGATTAATAGTAATTTTTAAATTTATTTATTTTATGTGATAAATAGATTGGTGACTACGACGAGAAATCGCTGAAGGAGACAGTGAAAAAAGCAATTGAGGATGCGGCGGAACAGCCGGAGGCATCGTAATTATTTGCCCAAGTTTAATTGGCAACAGTTTTGTCTCAATTTTTTTTTTTTTTGAAGGAAAGTTTTGTCTCAATTTTAGATGAGTGTAGCTAATTAAAATCTTTAGTTGATAGAAGAGTATATCTTAGTTAAATGTGCTGATAGGTGATAAATATTTTTTTTTTATCAAAATCCTAAATGATGGTGAGAACAAAGAGAACTTCTCTTTTTTTCTTTCTTTTTAAATATAGAGAAGATTTTGTTACAAGTCACATGCCAATTAGATAAAAGGGAGAATTTTGACCATTTATAGGAATACCAACCCTATGTAATTGACCCAATACACAATTCCCTAAATATCATAGAATTGAGCCACATGTTCTTCTCAATATTTTTCTATAATCATTTATCTACAATATAATATGAAACAAGTCAATAAATAAAACAATATCGTGAGACTCATTAGAACTTTTGATGGAACATGTGCCACATCGGATCAATACAAAAAGAAATGGCCCACTAATCCAATAAAGTGATATAGATAAATCTATGTAATCTTTGATGTAGTGGTCCATTTTATATGAGATAAAATGACTTACTACATTTTTCAATCATAGTATATAGTAACATAAAAATTATTAAGCAAGAAAGAAAAAATATATGTAAATGGATCCATGTAATTATTTTTGTAATGAATCATATTTCAAGTGGAAAATGACCCGTTACATTTTACTTTCACCCCCATACATTATTATATTTCTTTTTTTTTTCCAATCAAGCCACTCGTTGCACTTCCATTAAATCTAAAAACTTATGGATTTTATTAGGGAGCCCCAAAATCACACCACCTTAGTGGTAGTCAAAATGATCAAAGTTTATAATATGATCATTTATACGATTTTTTTGGTCTGTATTAACCATTTAATATTTTACAATAATCAAATTTAATTAAATTTTTAATAACCACTTAATTAATAATTATCATTTAATTCAATGACCACTATCATTAAAAAAAGAATACCAAAACTCAAACAAGATGGTGAATTTGGGGCCTAAGTAACTTTTCTCAAAAAGTATTATCCCCTAATCTCAACATTTTTCAATTTTTAAGCAAGTCAATGAAAAAATTTAAACAAGTGTTCTAAACAGATGAATAAGATACACTATTTTTTTATAATATTTTTTTTGGTACATGTATAATCATCAAATTATTATATAAATATTCTTATATAATTCTAATAACATTTATTAACATTCTATTTGAAAGATTAGAATAAATTTTGCACTATAGTCATATATAAGTTACCACATTAACTATAATTTACAATTCATTATATATATCATATTCACATATAATTTAATTAAGTGAGATGTTTTAAAAAATTATTTCGGTTAAGTTTGATATATAATATTCTATACATCATATGAGAAATATACAAAATTCAGAAAGTACCTCCAAAATTTTATTTTGAATTTCTTTCTTCTTCTCGATTTCTATAAATTTTAGAAAACAGTTACAAAAATCCGAACATGTTTAAATTATAAAATTTGTAAGAATGAGAAAGATGGCCAAACTTGAGAATAACTCTATTAAAATGAAGTAACATAGGGTTTGATATCTAAATAAAAAAATTGAAATATTTTTGGACTCTCTTTGTAAAAAGAAATTTTTACTTTCTTTCTCGAGAACATTCCTCACTTGAGGAACTTCAAAAAAATTAAAGAACCAAAAAATATCGTTATAGAGTAACCTTAGGAAACCATTTTTTTTTGTATGTAAGGAATAATATAATTCAAACACTAAAAATTTATCTCAAAAAGTGCCAATTTTTTTTTATTTTTAAAATTATAAATTTTGTTATTTAATAATGAATGATAATAAAAAGTAATATCTTAGCATCCAATTTCTTTTGAAGAAAATAAAAATTAACCAAACTGAAGCGGAGGGCCATTGCTAGTGTTTTTTTTTATAATTAAGTTCAACTTTTAATAAGAGAATTCCAAGAAGGTGGATTTGATTGTGATGTTTTTTTGTTTTTGTTTTTTTGATAGGATGGAGATGGGGATTTGACTGTGTGATGTTGATTTATATGTAGTAAACACATTTGTTTATAATATATAGTGATTTTTTGTGGTGTTAGAAAGTTCGTTGGTATCGTGGCTTTGATAATAATTTGGAGACATGATTAAGCACGAAGCTTGACTGAATTTATTAGGGGGCCGAAAAAATTTCTTCCTACTGATTAACACTATAAAAAAATTTGAAGGGCCAAATGCATAGAAATACATGTATTTCAAATTTTTTTTTTCTACTAAAGCACTATTAATATATACTATTTCGTCAAAATCTTAGAGAAGACATGACCCCCAAATATCTATTAAGTTTCGTCCATGGAGATGACTGAAGTTGATAATTTCTACTATATAAAATATTCACATGAGAAATAGCGTCACATTCTGAAACATCCCCTAACTAGATTGAAGCCTAATTAGAAAACCTCCCAAACTTCAGAGGTTACAACTTATGACGGAAGTGCGATGACATTAAACTCCATTTATCTTATTTATGTTTTATTATGTTTTGTAATATTATTTTATATCTCCGTCAGCCGTGTTATCATCCCATTGAGTTGTATGCTAATCTATCTCTAGACTGATTCAATTGTAACAACTTATTGATTAATCAACCTCCACGCAATTTGTTAAAAAGAAAAATATTCGCAGAAATTGAATCACAATATTTTGATAGTCCTAATTTTTTGGTATTATTATAAGATAGAATTACAATTAAGAAATGAAGAGAAATATATATCATATGATTTTTGGATAAATAGAGAAATATATCATATGATTATATAAAGCTTAAATTAATATTTCTAGATGCAAGATATGTAACAATATGTTTTTATAGTTTATACCAATAAAGCACATTCATGAATGCCTGTTTTTTCATGAAATTGAGAGTTTGATAAATAACCTACTAGGCTACTACAAAGATTTGATAAATAACTGAAAACGACATGAATTCAAGTGGGGCTTTTAGGGGTACTATTTTGAAAAGGACATCATATATACATAGATTTTCTCTCCTTTAATTTTGAAATTTCGCATAAACATGACGAACTTTTCAATCTAATTTTACTTTTCTATGGCCAACAAGAAGTTATCAACTTGGAGTTCATAAAACCTATCATGAAGTCATTGGAAGCTTCTTGAAAGAAAATTTAGAAAAAAATAGAGGAAATCCGTATTTTTCTCTCTAGCTATATTTCCTGATCTTTTACATTACTTCAATCATTTGTCTCTCAACTACTTTGTTTCGTCGTACCTTTGAAAATTCTTATAGAGTCAAGTGACATTGAAATATAAATTATTATAAAACTAATTTGTCAAATGCTATATTAATGATAATTTGTTGCATACACACACACACACAAAGCGTTGAACCTGCTGGCTGGTTCACAAATATATGTGCATGACGTGTGTGGTTTTGAAAATTATTTCTGTAAGTTTTTGACGACGTCAATTGCTCCACATTATTATGTTTGATGTGTATAGTACTATAGCCCATTGATCATTCATTCTCATTGGATTGGTATAATGCTAATATTCATACGCATGCGTTTATACCTGATAGACATGATGTAGCTTCTAGGGTGGCATGATGCAATACGGTTCAAATTGTATGTATACTGCATCTGCAAAACATTTCCAATATAGGCGTAGTTGTATCATATATTTTTTAGATCGAATCCATAACTAAGATTAATAGATTTTGTTAAATATATACTTAATAAGATTACATTTGTTGAAACTTAAATTTTAGATCTCTCAATTCTCATAAAGTTCTAAGGTATCCTCTTTGACGGTGAAATATTTTGTGTTCGTATTTTTCTGAATATGAAAGATTTGAATTCAGCAGGTAGTGATACGCTTTATTGCAGTATATGGATATTTATGGCATTGATTATTAACTTAATAGATATTTAAATTAATACAAATTTTGATCCTAAATTTCTACTAATTCAGTATTACAGTGAAGGGGGGTACTAAAAAAACTATTTTAGTTTTGTAATCATTTTTTTGTTAATTAAAGATTATATATTGTGCCAATTGTATATTTATAATTTAAAATATTTGTGTGGAATGATAATAAGAATTGCAGGCCATATCGAAGAAAAAGATAAAACACGTAAAGTGAGACAAGAAAGGGTAAATTTCCCTTACAAAGAATTTAATAGAATCAAATTTAAAAGAAATACGATCTATTGTTATCTTTAACTCGATCTATTGTTATCTTTAACCCCTACGAGGGTGTGGGTCAAAGAATAAATCTATCTCCGAGGGACATAGATATATAAAAAAAAAAATATTTTCACATTACCCGTTTAAACACCATCTAAACACCGCTCATTATATTATGTTTTTGTATATATGTTATATATATCTTTTAAATATTAAATTTTTTTTTATATTGTAAGCATCATATGTTTGTATATACGAATTCTATCTTTGTGTAGAAATCAATATATATTTTTGTAATTCTATTATATATTTCTAAATCCTGGTAATACTTGTGACAAATAACAATAAGCTCTTGACACATATCAAATCCTTTTAAAAAATCAGGATGTTGTTGTTCATAATATTCTAACAAATTAATTGAAACATTTCCCAAAACAACCCGTTCATAAACACCAAGAGCTGGAAGAATCATGTGACAAAAGCATCCAACCAAAGCCTGCCTGCTTGGTACTTGCAATTTGCAAGTGCTTGCTTTCCTTGCAGCTTTCTTCCTTCTCCCTTTCTCCCTTTCCCCAAACACTCAGTATTTTAGGAGAACTAGAAAATTCTTTATACTACTGTTTAAGCTTATATATAATTTTGAAGGCGCGAATATACATAAACATTAAAACTTTTGGAAATTTATTCCCTGAACTCTTATGACATATACTATTAATCGAAAATCTTGATACTATCGTGATCTCTCCGGTATTTATAAAGCTCCGTCAATGCTTATCACATAGAACTCGGTCCACTATGAACTCATCCAACCATATCAAGGCATGTCATTTATTCCATACAACCACGTGTCAGAGCATTTCACTTTCTCCTTCACCCCTACTCATACAGTCATACGTGAATACAGCAATAATCATCACTTTCCCCTTCACTAATTTTCCCAACACCAATTCATTGCACATTAAATCCCAAAACTAAATACATTGTAACATCCATAATCTCACAATCAAATCCCTTCCCTAAGTTCCCTTAGGCATTTCAGATAAATATCAAGTCAAGTCAAGTCAACACTCCACACACACAGAGAGAGAGAGAGAGCAAGAAGAGGGAGGGAGGAGGAACAGCATAACCATGGATGCGGTTGTGCTGTACCTACAGAACACCACACCGGCCGTTCAGGCGTCGGTCGCTCTCGGTCTGCTCACCGCCGGCGCGTTGGGAGTGAAGTTCGGCATCAATGGAGGCCGGAGACGCGGCTCCAATCCACCACCTGGTAATTGATTGAATGATTGAATTTCCGTTTGTTCCAAAATGCTAGTTTTTGTGAGTTGTGTTGTGAGAAAAAAAAATATTGTTTTCAGAAAAAGTGAGGGAAAAAAGTTTAATAGAAGGATTTGGTTTGGGTGATATTACATTTTGGATCAATATCTAATTTTGGCTTCAAATGTTCTATTTTAGAGCCTAATTCCTGAGTCAATATCTGATTTTAAACGGTTAATCAATCGATCTAAAACTATTAGGGGTTTTCAAATTTAGATAGATTTTGTAAAATAATTTAGGATATAGCTGTAAAAAACAAAAAAAAAAGGAAATGAAAATTTTACATTTGGAAGAGGGATATTAAAGCCCTCTCCAAATATTCTAAAAAAAAAAAACTACTAGGGGTATTTTTGCCGTTTAAAAATTATACAGGGTCTAATTTTGGCTTCAAATATTCTATTTCAGACCCTAAAAAAAAATTATTGACTCAAAATCTGATTTTTAACGGGTTAATCTTAATCTAAAACTATTAGGAGTGTTCTTGCAATTTAAAACAATAATACAAGGGTTTTTTATATGAAATATTTTGGCAGGTGTGCCTGGGCTGCCTTTGATTGGGAATCTGCACCAGCTGAAGGAGAAAAAGCCTCATTTGACATTTGCAAAATGGGCTGAAGAATTTGGGCCTATTTATTCTATTAAAACTGGCAGCTCAACTGTTGTGGTCCTCAATTCTATTCAAGTTGCCAAGGAGGTGACATAATAATAATAATAATAATAATAATAATAATAATAATAATAATAATAATAATAATAATAATAATAATAATAATTCTTGGAGTGATCTATTTAATATCCCTAAAATCGAGTTTTTTTTTTGTTGAAATGATGCTAATTGCTATGATAAAAGAGATGCGAAAATAATGTTTTCGACTGTAAAAATTCTTACAATCATACTCTTTTTAAATAGAACTTCAAATAATATACATGAAATTATTATTATTGTTCAATTTTTTTTCTTTTATTTAACAGGCAATGGTGTCGAAATTCTCATCTATTTCGACTAGAAAGTTGTCGAAAGCACTTGAAGTTCTTACGTGCAACAAAACAATGGTGGCCACTAGTGATTATGATGAGTTTCACAAATTGGCCAAACGATGTATTTTGACAAGTCTTTTAGGACCCAATGCTCAGGTCAATTAACAGCACAAAATGTTTTTAGTCAAGTTATAGTTGCAATATATTAATTGAAAATATACTCATTAAATTATAAATTATAACCTAGTTATATTTCGGAGTGTATTTTACTATATGTAGTATGTACATGTTTATCTATATCTTTATGTACATGTAGTTTGTAAAGGGTGATTGTATAATTAGTTTTGAAGTGTTTTTATATCATTAATGTTTGATTTTGTTTTTATTATTTTTTTTTTCAGAAGCAACAACGTGGGCATAGAGATGTAATGGTATCTAATATGATAGGAAAATTGCATATTATGCTAAAAGACGATCCAAATAGCATGGTCAATTTCAGGGAACTATTCAAAGACGAACTTTTCAGCCTTTCAATGAAAGAAGTAAATCATACATATGAATCACTCCTCCAATTTTATTTAATTTTCATTTAAGTTTACACAAATTCGGTCTTTAATTTATAGGCTGAATTTTCATTTATAGTCTTTAATTTTCATACATTTGTGAAATTTTATTGAATTTCAGGCAATTGGAAAGGACGTGGAGTCTATATATGTGGAAGATTTAAATAGAGAAATTTCAAAGAAAGAATTGTACGAAATTTTGGTTGTGGATCCAATGATGGGCGCAATAGATGTCGATTGGAGAGATTTCTTCCCGTATTTAAAATGGGTGCCTAATAAAAAATTGGAAAATAAAATCCAAAAGATGGCGAGGAATAAATATGCCGTTACAAAGACATTGATTAATGAACAGAAAAAACGCATCGCAAAAGAAGAGGTGTTCTATTTTTCGTTTCTTTTTGAATGTTATTTATTTTCTCTTTTTTATTGACGATAAATATTGACAGGAAATAAAATGCTATTTGGACTATTTATTATGTGAGAAAAACCTAAATGAAGAACAAATAATTACCTTAATTTGGGAGGCGATAATTGAATCGTCAGATACAACTGCTGTCTTGACCGAATGGATTATGTATGAACTCGCCAAAAATCCAGCTTATCAGGTCATTATTTTTTATTATTTTGATTAATTTTTCATTTATAGTATTGTACAATATTGTTTAATGTATATTATAACTAGGGGTGTAAACGGTGCGGATACGGTTCGGATAGTGCTCTTACCATATCCGTATCCATATTTTTTTTTCGGATTCGGATACAGATACGGATAGACCCGGACACGGATACGGTTCGGATATTAAACGGATATGGATACGGTTCGGATATCTCGGATACGGATACGAATATGGACTCATTTCGGATTGTTAAAACGAATATTTTAATAAGTATCATAGAAAATTGCTATATAAATATAACTATTAAAAGAAAAAAATTTAAGCAAGTAATTGCACTAGAAATTCATTGTTCTACATAGTCAAACCATAAAGATATACAATTAGAGTAATTTGGAGGCTAAGGTTTTCTTAGATAGAGAGAAAATTAAAATATGTTTCTAAGTTAAATATATGTCTTGAAAAAGAAGAAAATATGAAAACTACTTATGAAATAAGAGGAAAGACTAAAGAGGTACATGTTAATTAAAATTAAATTAGAAAAGATGGGAACTATGGTTGTGAAATAAAGGAAATTAATATTTAATGGATCTAAATTGGGTTTCATAAAAACGGATATCTGAATAGAAATATTATCCGGGTATGAATAATATCCGTATCCGTATCCTTATCCGCCTCATAAAATTGTTACTGTTTTCGTATCCATATCCATATAAATTATCCGTATTCGTTCGGATACAGATATTTTTGTACGGATATGGATATTTTGCGGATACGGTACAGTTCGGATTTGGATATTATCCACACCGTTTACACCCCTAATTATAACTGGATTATTAATGGTTAAACATTAATTAAAATCTCAATAAACCATAATTAGCCTATTATAGAGAACAAAAAGACCAAGAAAAATAAAATAAGTAAACAATTTAAATTTGTTGAAAAAATGCACCGAATATTTCTAAGTTTGACGGATGAAAACTGAAGTAAACAATTTAAGTCATATAAAAAAATAAAAAAGTTTGCTTCATTTTTTATCAGGACCGTCTGTACCAAGAGATTGAGGAAGTTTGCGGGTCCGCAGAAGTGACTGAAGAGAACTTACCGGAACTCCGATTACTGAATTCCGTTTTCCATGAAACTCTGAGGCGGCACTCTCCCGTCCCGGTTCTTCCTTTGAGGTTCGTGCATGAAGATACTCAGATTGGTGGGTTTGATATTCCTTCTGGAACCGAGGTAAATATATTAATCAAAAAATTCGATTTTAAAAAACAATTGCTATTTTCTAACGTTTTTAACAAAATGTCTTTGTCTGAAGGAAAATAAGGCTATGTTGGCCTTAATTTCATTTATCAGAATAGTATACACATGTGATCAGTCTTATCTTAGAAGGCAAAATAATATACACATGTTAATTTTAGTTTCATATTTCCTTTCTCTAAATGATCTTAACTATCCTCTATGAAAATAAAATTAACAAATACGTGTAACAAAATATCAGATCGCAATAAACGTATACGCGTGCAACATGAACACTCAAGACTGGAACCAACCAAACGACTGGATCCCCGAGCGGTTTCTAGAAGCTTCCGCTGCCGACTCATCCGACCTCTACAGAACAATGGCTTTCGGCGCGGGGAAGCGGGCCTGCGCAGGGTCCATCCAGGTGATGCTGATCTCCTGCATTTCCGTCGCGAGATTTGTTCAAGGTTTTGAGTGGAGGCTTAGAGAAGGAGACGAGGATCAAGTGGACACCATGCAACTCACTGCGCAAAGGGTTCAACCGCTTTGCGTGTTTGTTAAACCGAGGGAGCGAAATTAGGGTTTGTTAGATGTTGTTTGTTGAATGTTGGGAAAAAAAGTAGGAACTTCAAACTTTAGTTTGTGGATTAAGGATAATAATAAATTAACATTTTGAGTGTAGGTCTAAGAACCTAGATGCTAATAAATAGTTAGTATTTTGAGTGTCGATTTGATAACCTGCTTTGATCTTCTTTTTGAATAGAATGGAGAAGAATCTTTGTCATACATCCATTGATCCATTATTTGATGTAAATGTTTTTTAACTCATGACTTTGCACGCAACCACTAGATCATGAGATTATTGTCACTTGCTTAATTTTTTAACATAATTTTTTCTTCTTTTTCTTTTAACAGAAGATATGAAATTTTGCTTCAATTTATTGGAGGATGGAAAAAAATGGCATTTTAGTTCAATTTATTTGTGGATGCCATCATCTGTATTTTATGTATCGAATTTTGAAAAAATGTTTCCTAAAAAAAAAAGTTTGAGGCCCAAGAAGCAGATCTTACTTGAAAAATATATTTGTCAAGCCCAATCTAATTTTAGCTTACGATTAGTCCCAGTCACAGATCCAGAACGAGATAAAGATTAGCTGGCACAGATCCAGTTTGATTCGACCATGGAAAATGAGCCATATATTTTATTTATTTATTTATGTTTAATTTAGTTACAAAAAAGAAAATAAGCCAGATAATTTGGAAAATAAATTATTTATAATAGTGCTAACGACTTCAACAATTTATCAAGTTTTAAATATGTTTCAATATTTGTTTTCAAATTTGTTAGATTCTTTTACAGGTTATGTATATATATATATATATATATATATATATATATATATATATATATATATATATATATATCTTTGCTCTATCAATTATGAGAAATTAAAATCATCATATAAGATATTTTAAGTTTTTAAGGCTGGTGATCCTAATCAAATCCAGAGTATTTAATTTGCTGACGTGGCATGTTCTCACTGCTTAATTCCATGAATGGATGTTGACATTTAACTTTAATAATTTTGTTTATTACCAACGCCACCTCATCAAGCATATTATGGGGAAAAAATTTTTTTTTTTTTCTTTTCAATCAATACATATTTATCAAATAATCAACACATTTATGATTTGTGTCTTGATATTACGACTTTTAAAACATTATTATTATTATTATTATTATTATTATTATCTTTTTATTTTATTTTTCTCAAGTCGCCAATATTAAAATTGTCTATTACCAATATCCCATCTTATTAATCATCTTATAGGGACAAATTTTGTATTTTCCTATCAATACAAATACATCAAATTATTATCACATTTTTGTCTTCATATTACCACTTTTGAAATATATTTAATATTTCTATTTTATAATTTTATTTTTCTCAAGTCATCAATATTAATTTTGTATCCAGTGACAGATCTTGAAAAAACACGTGTGTGTGTGTGGGGGGGGTGTGTAGTTTTTAAATTCTATACAAAATACAATAATATATATACACTACAACTTCAAAATCTTAGGGAAAAAGCCCCTAGTTCGTATTAAGATTCATCACTGTTTGTATCAATACTCATTTATCAAATTATCATCATATTTCTAACTTGATACTATGCCTTTTAAAACTTATTATCAAACTATCAAGTTTTAGCACATTTTTAACATGTTATAATTTATTTATTACTAATTGACACCTCATGAAGCATGTTATGAAAAAAAATATTTGATTTTGCATCAATACATATTTATCAAATTATTATAATATATTTATGTCTTGATATCAAGACTTCTAAAACGTATTTAATATTTCTATTTTTCGAATTTTATTTCCTCAAGTCACCAATATAAGATTTTTCTATTATCAATTGCCACCTCATCAAGTATGTTAAGGGGACAATATTCATATTTTGTATCCATACTCATTTAACAAATTATCATCACATTTCTGTTTTGATATTACTCCTTTCAAAACATATTTAATATTATTATTATTATTATTCTTCTTTTAAAATTTTATCTTTCTCAAGTCGCCAATATTAATTTCTTCTTCTACCAATTTCCACCTCATCAATCATCTTGCAGGGATAATTTTTGTATTTTTCTACCAATACTCATTTCTCAAATTATTATCTTCACATTTCTGTCTTGATATTAACTATTTAGACTTTTAAAACGTATTTTAATTTTATTAATTTCATTTCTGGAGTCTTCAATATTAATTTTTTCTCCTCCACGATCTCCTCTCCTCTCTCTATCTTTTTCTCTTCCTCTTTCTCTTTCTCTTTCTCTCTTTCTCCAGCTCGAGTTGAATCTGAGGTAAGAATCTCTAGCCATCCATCCAGTTTAATTCAAACAACTGATTTAATTTATCATTGGTTTGTTAAGCTAGATCTGTTCTGTCTGTCTTTGTGGATTGATTGATTGATTTAATGTGGATTGGGTCAGTCAGATCTGTGTTTGTTTGTGTTTTGACCTTTGATGGCTCGTGGTTTGATTTGAATGGCTTTGTTTAGGAATCTAGAAATCGGGTTAAGAGTAATCTGGGTTTGATTTATTATTTAGAGTTTGGAAGGATCAGTGGTTGTTAGTGAGTTTAGTGAGAAAGGATCTGTGATCTTAGTTTTCTTTTTGATTTTGGTTTAATAAGGTGTAGAATTGTAAGTCTATTAGATGTACACACAAATGGTTTTTAATGTTAATTATGTGTTAGAACATTAGATAACTGACAAGATTTGATTTTTAGATCATGCCATTAGTTTTTTAAAACAAGCTGATGTTAGGGTTAACTGAGTGTTAATTTGATGCATAATTGGTCAATTTTGTTGATGATTAATTGCATAATCGAGGGTCAATTGAGCCTAACTGCAAAATTGGATAAGTAGATATTGTATTGGAAATATGAAATTGAGATTCCTGCCATGTTGTTATTAATTCTTCTTTTGGTCATGTTGAGTATTGAAATTCAGTCTTTCATAATTAAATGCAAATTAATTAATTAATTAATTATTTTGTCAGACTAATTTGCAAAAATGGGTTTGGCCAAGACTGACATGGATGAAGGAACCTTGGAAATCGGAATGGGTAAGCTCTGCATTTGATCTTTTATACATATTTTTTAATTTATATGTGCTTTATGTCTACAAGCTTTTCGAGTTAATATGAACTTTTGAGTAATCTGATAGGATATTATGCATAACTGAAATTGTACGAAACTATTTTTCCATGTAATTGTGTAAATCTACAGTGTTACTTGTTTTCTTACCTCCATTCAAAAGTTAACCAATTAAAAATCAGCTGATAAATTATTAAATTTGGAAGAATAATCATATTTGCATTTCAATACTACACTAAAAAATATTCAATCAAACATTGTAATAATTTTCTTTTTCTCTTTTTTGGGAAACAGAATACAGGACTGTGTCTGGTGTGGCTGGACCTCTGGTCATCTTGGAAAAAGTCAAGGTACAAAACAATACACAAAACCAGTATTATATGCTTAATTTCAAGATTTTATCACAAATTAAATTTTTACAATTTTTTTTAATATGCTTTTTTATGAAAATATTTTTGCAGGGACCGAAATATCAGGAAATTGTAAATATCAGGCTTGGTGACGGTACGACAAGACGTGGCCAAGTTCTTGAAGTTGACGGTGAAAAAGCTGTCGTTCAGGTCTCTCTCTCTAGACTCTACATACTCTTTCTCTCTCTAGACTGTACATTCTCTCTCTTTAGACGACTTTCTCTTTCTCTAGACTAGACTCTACACTCTCTCTCTCTAGACTCTACATTCTCTCCTTTAGACGACATTTTCTCTCTCTCTAGACTAGACTTTACATTCTCTCTCTCTAGACCAGACTCTACATTCTCTCTCTCTAGACTCTACATTCTCTCCTTTAGACGACATTTTCTCTCTCTATAGACTAGACTCTACATTCTCTCTCTTTAGACGACATTTTCTCTCTCTCTCTCTCTCTCTCTCTCTCACACACACACATAAGAAATTAGGTATCATTTTTTGTGTATTTCAGCAATATCATGTATCATTTAGTTCCAGCATTATTATATATTAAAACTTTTCTTTGAAACCCAAAACTACAAACATAATTCATGAATTATGAAATTACATATTTATTTTACCAATATTAATACATTTCAATTTATAATTTTTCCTCTCAGGTGTTTGAGGGTACTTCTGGAATCGACAACAAGTACACCACCGTTCAATTTACCGGCGAGGTAATTCTTTTTCCTTTTCTTCACACATAAATCTTAAAATAATATTTTTTTTCCCAACATTTAATTTATTTTATTTTTTATTAATAGGTTTTGAAGACTCCGGTTTCGCTTGATATGCTTGGGCGTATTTTTAACGGATCTGGAAAGCCGATTGACAACGGCCCTCCCATTTTGCCTGAGGCTTACTTGGATATTTCTGGTAATTTTTTGAATTTTTCTTTTTAATAATCTCTACACGAATTGTTCTTTATCTTATACCAATTTGCCCTTAATATACAATTCAAAAGTTTAGAAGCAAGATTAATCTTTGATGAAACCTTCAATCGTATCAACCCAAGTAAAATATTTGGTAAAAAGAAAAATAATAATAAATAACGGAAAAACTAGGGTAATCTTGTAATTTAACTAATAATAATCTCAAAATAACAGGAAGTTCAATCAACCCGAATGAACAAACTTATCCAAAAAATATGATTCAGACAAAAAAGACTCAAATTTATCATATCAAATTTATCTAAAATTAATTTGATTACAGACTAAAAAAATTCAGGTATACCATCTAAAACTAATAATTATCAAATTTATCTAAGATTAATTTGACCAATTCTATAAAGTGCAGGGACCAAAAACTTTAAATCAATAGTTACGAGGACTAAATTGCGATCCAATTAAACTACAGGGACTAATCATGCATTTATCCCATTTAATAACAATTAATTTCAACCAATAACAATAATCAAATCAAAACGACAAGCTGGGAGTTCGATCAGCCCAAGTGAGAAAACATACCCAGAAGGAATGACTCAAGACAAAAAATAAAAAAAATCAAATTTACCATCTATAATTAATAATTCCCAAATGTGTCCATCTAAAAACAACAGTACTTTATTCCACACTCACCCTTGATAAAAAATCAAATTTACCATCCAAAACTAGCAACCATCAAGAAAACCATCATTAATACTCATTAATGATTATGAAATGAATAATTACTAATCAATACCGATCATCTCAAAACAACAAACAGGCAGTTCGATCAACCCGAGCGAGAGGACGTACCCAGAAGAGATGATTCAGACGGGCATTTCGACGATTGATGTGATGAACTCGATCGCGCGTGGGCAGAAAATCCCGCTCTTCTCCGCCGCCGGTTTGCCTCATAATGAAATCGCCGCTCAGATCTGCCGCCAGGCCGGCCTCGTCAAACGCCTCGAGAAGAAAGAATCCAGTTCTGAGGTAATTGATTAAATTATTTTGTTTTTCTTTTTCTTTTGGGAATCGGTGAGGGGTCAAAAATGGACCGTTGAAAAGTTTAGGGACCAAAATTGAGCTGTATCTTCCAAAATTGACCTGCCGCCGGGCGGGACTGGTCAAACGCCTCGAGAAGAAAGAATCCTCCTCTGAGGTGAATATTTTATTTGTTTTTTATTTGGGAAAAGTTGGAATTTGACCGGCACTCAATGGATGAAAGGGTTAAAAAAGTGCGCTAATTGAATAGTTCAAGGGTAAAAAATGGACCGTTAAAAAGTTAGGGGACCAAAATTGAGCTATATCAATAGTTACATGCCAAGAATCCAACTCTGAGGTAATTGATTACTTTCTTTTTCTTTTGGGAAGAGTCTGAATTTGACCCTATTAATATAGCTCAATGTTAGCCCCTGAAATGTTTAGTGGTCCATTTTTGACCAGCAAACGCATGGAACATGAGTTTTAGGTGCGAGCCAAGATTGTGGAGAAATATTTTAAATTGATAAGAAATTTCTGCTTGCATTTGAATAATTTAGTATTTACTATCATTCTTCTAGAAAAATCTATCCGAGTTTTTTTAGCACGAAATGAGCCAACCAATGCATGAAACATGAGTTTTAGCTACAGACAAAGATTGTGGGGAAATATTTTAAAATGAAAACAACTTTTGGTTTGCATTTGAATAATATAGTATTTACTATCATTCTTTTGGAAAAAGCTAGTCGTGTTATTTTTGTTAAAAATGAGCCAACAAACGCACGAAACATTAGTCCTAGGTGCGAACAAAGATTGTTGAGAAATATTTCAAAATGAAAATCAAATTTTGTTTGCGTTTCAATAATGTTGTATTTATTATCCTACTTTAGGAAAAATCTAGCGCACTTTTTTAACAGTTCCGTCCATTGAGTGCTTATGTGTCAAAAAAGTATGCTAATTGAATCGTTGAGGGGTAAAAAATGGACTATTAAAAAGTTCAGGGACCAAAATTGAGCTATATCTTCCAAAATTGATCCGCTGCCAGGCCGAGCTGGTCAAACGGCTCAAGAAGAAATAATCCAGCTCTGAGGTGATATTTTGTTCTTTTTCTTTTGAGAAGAGTCTGAATTTGACCGTTCGACTGTTAATATAGCTCGATTTTGGTTCTTGTACTTTTTAGTGGTCCATTTTTGACCCCTGAACTATTCAATTAGCGCACTTTTTTAACACTTCCATCCATTCAAACGGCTCGAGAAGAAAGAATCCAGGTCTGAGGTGATATTTTGTTCTTTTTCTTTTGAGAAGAGTCTGAATTTGACTGTTTAACTATTAATATAGCTCAATTTTGGTCCTTGTACTTTTTAGTGGTCCAAAAGGAAGCAGGTTTACTTTAGTTTGTTAACAGTCGAACTCTTTTGCTAATTGATTGTTTATTACTTGAAAACCAGCATTTATTTTTGCTAATTATTTATTTATTGTTTCGTATAAAATAAAAAGGGAGGAGCGGATGATAACTTCGCTATAGTCTTCGCCGCCATGGGAGTCAACATGGAAACCGCTCAGTTCTTCAAGCGCGATTTTGAAGAGAACGGCTCTATGGAGCGTGTCACCCTTTTCTTAAATCTGGTACTTTTATTTTTTTTCTTAATAATTAAACTAATAACCAATTGGAATTAAATTAATAATCTTTTTAAAAAAACCTGTTTTTTCTGATGTTTATGGATAACATCCCATTTTCGGAATATTCAAAAAGCCTCCTACTTTACACTTTTCTTTGCTTTCAAGACCCCCCTGACTTTTAAAATATAAAAAAAAAGATCCCCAATTTTATATCTGGTACTTATATATTATTTCTTAATATTTAAAGTACCAACTGGAAATGAATTAATAATCTTTTATAAATATTTTTTTGAAAAAAGGAACCATGTATTTTTCTGGTATTTATGAAGAGCCTCCTATCTTTCGGAATATTCAAAAAAGCCTCCTACTTTGAACTTTTCACTGTTTTCAACCCCTCCTGACTTGTCAAATATTAAAAAAATCCCCGATTTTAACCTTTTATTTTAAAAAACCCCTAGCACTAGCACATTTTTAAATAATGGATAAAAAAAAAATACTTATACACCATAATTTATTGTAAAATAATGGATAAATAATTTGAAAAATGTGTTTACTTATAGGATTATTTTTTCCAAATATCCCAAAAGATAGTGTGGTTTTCATAAATACCATAAACTATACTTTTTTGAAAAATTTCCCTTTATTATTAATCCATCAAATAATAATTACTAATCATTTATTTTATTTATTTATACAGGCGAATGATCCTACAATTGAGCGTATTATTACTCCACGTATCGCTTTGACCACTGCTGAATATTTGGCGTATGAATGTGGCAAACACGTGCTCGTTATCTTGACCGATATGAGTTCCTATGCTGATGCTCTTCGTGAGGTAATATTTCATTATTTTTTTTAATATATTATTTTATTTTTTCATGCCAGTGTACTGTTTGTAGTAAACATTCTTCCATATTTGTTTGTTGGGCATGCTGTAATTAATAATGCATATTTTACAATGAGAAATTTGCAAAAAAAAATTAACCTGCATTATGCTTAAATTGCAAAGAGCCCCTCCATTATTCGAAATTGCTAAAAAGCCCCTCTATAGATTGAATAAAATTAATTTTATTCAAAAAAAAAAAAAATTAGCGTGATTAAGATGACTAAACTAACGTTGCTAGATCCTAACAAACAATAGTTTTTCTTCTTCTTTTTTGCAATTAACTAAAGAACAGAGGGTTTTTCTTTTTCACAGTTTTCAACAACAGAGGGGCTTTTTTCCAATTTAAGCATAACTCAGGGCCTTTTGTGCAAGTTTTCCTTTAATAACTTATTTCTTTTTTTTTTTTTTTTTTTGTGAAACAGGTGTCGGCGGCTCGAGAGGAGGTGCCAGGTAGGCGTGGGTATCCAGGTTACATGTACACCGATTTGGCCACGATTTATGAGCGCGCTGGCCGTATTGAGGGCCGCACCGGATCCATCACTCAGATCCCCATTCTCACCATGCCTAATGACGGTAATTATTTGTTAATTTTTTTATTTAACCTTTGTCTTTTTTTGGCATAGTTTCGTAAATACCCCTGCAAAAGTGAAAATATCATGGATACCCCTAAAAATCGTAGGAGGTGTCATAAGAAAAGTTTGTTTTGTAGTTTAGAAATGTGAATTTGTATGTGGTGATTTTGTGCGGGGGAAAAAAATGTTGTATTTGATTTGATGCAATTGAGATGCTGAGTTTTTTTTATTTTTTTCAATTTTTATTTCTTTCTATTATTGTTAACTTTTTGGCGTAATTTCATGGGTACCCCTGCAAAATGTTGAAATGTTAGGTGTACCCCTGCAGAACTGAAATTATGGGGGAAAAGATCTTATAATTGTTTTGATGTGTTTTGAGTGGTTGGATGGATTTTAATTTTTAATTTTATTTTTTATTTGGCAGATATTACGCATCCAACACCTGATCTGACGGGTTATATTACTGAAGGCCAGATTTACATTGATAGGCAGCTTCACAACAGACAGGTTCTTTATTTACTCATATTTTATTCACTTTTAACCTCTTTATGAAAAAATAAATAAATATGTTTTTTTTACTCTAATTTGTGCAATTACCATTTTTTCTTTTACAGATCTACCCTCCGATCAATGTCCTTCCCTCTCTCTCCCGATTGATGAAGGTAAATAATAATAATAATAATAATAATAATAATAATAATAATAATAATAATAATAATACCATTTTCCACTATATTAGAAAATATATTCTTGAGTTTAATGGAAATTATGATTTGTAATTGCAGAGTGCTATTGGTGAGGGCATGACTCGCCGTGATCACTCTGACGTGTCCAATCAGGTCTTTATTTACAAAATTAATTATTTTCTTTTCAATCAAGTTTGTGCAAAATTATTATCTTAATGTTTTGATGAAACAGTTGTATGCAAATTACGCTATTGGAAAGGACGTTCAGGCCATGAAGGCAGTCGTGGGAGAGGAAGCTCTCTCTTCTGAGGATTTGGTATCTCTCTCTCTCTCTCTCTCTCTCTCTCAATTCTCTCAATTTATCTCTAAATTTTCATCATTTCCAAATCTAAACCTAATCCACACCTTTCTTTTGACCCTATCAGCTCTACCTGGAATTCCTAGACAAATTCGAGCGCAAATTCGTGGCGCAAGGCGCGTACGACACGCGCAACATTTTCCAGTCGCTCGATCTCGCGTGGACCCTGCTCCGCATCTTCCCTCGCGAGCTCCTCCACCGTATCCCCGCCAAGACTCTCGATCTCTACTACTCCAGAGACTCTACCACCCACTGAAACCCTAAAAAGTTGAAAAATAACGATAATGAATTTGTATTATTTTGTTTTATTTTATCTGTGGAAATTGCGGACTTTCTTATGAGGGGGGAGCGTTTTGAATGAATAAAGTGAGAAACCGAACATGGGGGTTTATTTTTTATGTTTTGTTATTATATATAGTTTGTAGGTATGTTTCTATTCGTTGTTTATTGAGTGGACGGAGTTTTGGGTTGTTTTGCGATTTGTTATTTGCGGTGTTGTAGTGAGAAATTATGGAACCGCTGTAATAAGATGCTACGAAGAAAGCATTGGTTTATTTTATGTTATTATTGTTGTTATTTTTCGAAAGATTTGATTGGTATGATTTGTTATTGGTATTAAAGTATAGGGATAAAGTATAGTAATAACATGTTATATGTCATCTCATTATTATTTCATCTAAAGGAATAATAATATCAAAACATATTTGTCATGGCAAGGTAAATGTGTCGTGTCACAAATATATTAATGGATAGGTGTCATATTATTATTATTATTTCATTTAAAAGAAATAATAATGTTGTTAATATGTGTCATGACATGAATACTTGTCATTCCATGAAGAGACACATAAAGATATATGTGTCGTCTCCTTAACAATTATCTTCTCTTTTGTAACAAGTGTCATGACATGGTATATGTGTCATGTTAATACAAGTGACGCAAAGATGATAATGTGTCAAATTTAAGTTCATGATAATGCATGTCATAACATCTGTCATGGCATATCATGATGAGTTTTTCCCATAAATAGGAGGTGATGCATGACATGAACAATATGAGAAGTATATGAGTTGTCATGGCATATCATGATGAGTTTTTCCCATAAATAGGTGATGCATGACATGAACAATATGAGAAGTATATGAGTGATATGAGAATAAGAGTGAAGGAATAAGCAAGTAAGAAAGAAAGAGAGAAATAAATACTAATCTAATTCATTCTGAGATAATTTGGGAGAACTAGATCTACTCCAGGGACCTCTTGGAGGAGAGTTGCCATCTCAGATTGCTTTGATTCTTGTTTAGACTATTTCTTTTTCCCGATTTTACAGATCTACACTTTTGTGTAAAAATGATAAATATTTGGTCAAATCTTGTTTTTCATGTCATGAGTGAGTGAATCTAGAATAGGGTTAGATATTTGTATGATGTGTGATTGAAATCTTGCGTTTATTTGATTCAATTTTGTCTAATTGTCAAGTTAAGTTCAAAACACCAATTTATTGAATATTTATCTAAATCTGTTTTGAAAAAAAATTTAAATCAAATTGAAACTCACAAATTTGTGTTTAGACAAGTCTCACAAACATGCATTAAACGAGTCTCTAATAAACAAACATGCATTAAACAAGTCTCTAATAAACAAGTCTCACAAACATGCATTAAACATTCTCTAATAAACAAGTCTCAGAAACATGCATTAAGCAAGTCTTAAACAGGTCTTAAACAGGTCTTAAACAAGTATTTGCTAGGCAAGCGTTAAACAGGTGTTGACTGCATCCTTGAAAGGATACGATTTGTTTTCTAGCGGAGCACGGGTATGAAACACGGGTAAGCCGTCATCACGTCAAGATAGTCGTTGGTAAAGAAGAGCATCATGATACTTGAAGGCCTGGCTGCAAAATCAATACACACAGCCTTGAGCTTATCAAGATTATGCTCATGAGCAAAAGCGAAATACTTCATCACATTGTCTAAAGAACATCCTCACACATGCTCTCTTCAGACATATTTTCCGAGACCTTTGACGTGCATCTCTCTACAACAAGCAAGTCAACACATAAACAGTTCAGTATTCCCGCAAAGAAAAGAAAAAAAACAAAAGAGAAATCACCCCTCGGCTCTAGGGTTTCTTTCTTTTCTTCCAATCCAATCCCCCTTTTCCCTATTTCGCAAAAGTTGAAGAGAAATCGAGCGAGGTCAATCGAGAAAAGAGAAGAGATGACCGCCATCAACGAGCAGCTCGCAAAATTGACACTCCGAGGTAATGAATTCAACCGATTTGCTACAAGTCAGATTTAGGGCTATTGGATAAGATGTACTGAATTGAACCACCAAGTCAGATGTATTTATTGTATGCAAATCAGGGCTATTATTTTAGACAAGATGTATTGTATGCAAATCAAGGCTATTACTATTAGATACGGTGGTTTAGGTACGATGTGTTGAATTGACCCACAAGTCAGATGTATTTATTGTATGCAAATCAGGGCCGGGCCATTAGATACAGATCCTTTTGTTTTTTTTCTTTTCTTTGCGGGAATACTGAACTGTTTATGTGTTGACTTGCTTGTTGTAGAGAGATGCACGTCAAAGGTCTCGGAAAATATGTCTGAAGAGAGCATGTGTGAGGATGTTCTTTAGACAATGTGATGAAGTATTTCGCTTTTGCTCATGAGCATAATCTTGATAAGCTCAAGGCTGTGTGTATTGATTTTGCAGCCAGGCCTTCAAGTATCACTTGTTTAAGACCTGTTTAATGTTTGTTCGTAGAGACCTGTGTGTTTAATGCATGTTTGTGAGACTTGTTTAATGTTTGTTTATTAGTAGAGACTTGTTTAATGCATGTTTGTGAGACTTGTTTAATGTTTGTTTTTTAGAGACCCGTGTGTTTAATGCATATTTGTGTTACTTGTTTATTGCATGTCTTTGTTTATTAGTAGAGAACTTTTTTTTTTTTTTTTTTGACAATAATTAGCAGAGACTTGTTTAATGCATGTTTATTAGAGACTTGTTTAATGCATGTTCGTGAGACTTTAATAAATCTGAAAAATTTACCCTAAGTGATTTTTACACATCATGAATTTCTTATAAATCTCTATTTTTAAACCGAAAATCAAACCCTAATCCAGTTTCTGTCTTGCTGTTGTTTTTTCTGTATTTTTCAGTATTTTTCCCTTAATTTCGTGTCTAATTCAGATCTAAAAAATAAATAAATATTTTAAAAATTTAGTTCTCATTTAGTAGATAATTTTCAAACCAAATTTGCCCAATTCCGATTTGTGATCTGTGAGACATTAATTTTCTAAAATTGTAATTTTTCTGTTTTTAATCTTTCTGTCCAGATTTACTGTTTCTTTTCTTCTGAATTTTTAAAAATACAAAAACAAATAATCACACGGAATACTAAAATTAACTAATTAATGATCCTAATTTTCCAAACCTCATTCAAAAGCTCAGAATTGCCTTCACAACAATCCTTCAACACCTCAAATCTCCTCCCAATTTCATATCTATACAATTGCTCTTGTTTCACATCCAAGCCACTCTCAATAAAACTCCTCATCATTCCCTACTCAGTCATCCAAAAAAACAAAAAAAGAATGTAATAAACCATCCATTGTATAACTAATCCAACATTTAAATTGAATTTTTACCTCATTGTTTGGTTTTTTAGAGTGGTATCTCAAAAGAGATTTCGCCAATTCATTCCGTAGAATCTGTCTCTCACTATCGGATTGAAAAATAAAACGCGAAAGGTGGTAAGAAGCAAGACTAAAAGCCACCGATTTTCTTTCAAAAGCCTTATCTAAACCTTCATTTATCCATTGTTGTATATACGCCTTCAAAATCCCATCATTTTCCTACCAAATGAAACAAAATTATAACAACAGAAATATATACTATAGAAATGAAAAGAAAATTAAATACCAAAATTTATATTAAAATACCTCTATAGGGCCTAAATATACGTTCGATCCACCAAGACAATTCTCCAAAGGTGGCAATAAATGGAGCACCTTAATACTAGCCAACTTATTCCATGTTTTAAGTCTCAATTTCACATCAACTTTATTATTCAAATAAACCGCCACTTGGCGGCCATACAAAACATCACCAAATGAATCGGCCATAAATTGTTCAATTAAATTCTCCACAAAAGTAGAATAATTTTCACTAATCTCCCCTTCAAAATCAAGATTTCGCACCTTTTCTATTTCCCTATTATAAATATCTTGTAAAATTACGAAAACACCCCTGGTTTTTTCTTCAAGCACGTCGTAGCATTTATACAAGCAGAATGATAAGGCGTGTAATTTCCAAACCAAGGGAATTTCAGAAATTGGGGAAATTGAATTGCAAATCGGCACAATTGATTCAAACCCTAAAAGGAGAAACAAACCACTATTTAGGGTTTCGCCCATACCGAAAATCGGGCTGAGGATCCAATGAATCGGTACCGGTAATCTTTGGCCGGCCCACTCTACAATTAACGAGTCACTAAACCCTAAACCCTCTTCATTTAATTCCGTTTCTTCATGAATCGTTTCCATTGCACCAAATTTCTCATCTTTATTTTCCGATTTCTTCTTCTTTATTTCCAACCACCTTGCTTTAAAATGAGAAATCAACACCTCACTAAAAGACGAAAACTCCTCATCACTAAGCTTCAACTCGCCTCCCATTATTTCATTCTGACTGATAAAATAATTTATACAAAATTCCAAATATTTCAAAACCGATTTTCCATTTAATATCTCAATCCCCTTTTCCAAAATATCTCTATCAGTGGGCCCCACTGTGAGACAAACCTCAAGCACAGAATTAACTCTCTTCAAAAATCCCTCATCAATTTCTGAGGGCAAAACCGTAAATATCTCAATCAAGTCCAAAACCAGACTCGAGTCTAACTGAGTAAGAATAAATCCGACGGACCAGAATCCGCCACCTGGCGCTCCCCAACCGAACCCTAAACCCGGTGCGGGCCCGCCTCTTTTAAATGTCTCTATAGATTGTACCAATCTCCAATTTGATGAGAGATTTAGGGTTAAAACGGAATATACCTTTGATAAGTTGTTAAAATAGTGGTTTATAATTCCGGCCTCTAATATCTCGCCACCTGGCAGTGTTTCATTGGTCAGAGTGGCATTACATGAAGGTTTGGCTCTCTGTATTAGTTTGTCTATAGAGAGAGAAAGTTGTACTAATCCTTGTGTACAACTTGTAGAAGCCAGTAATAGATCGTGATTTTTATTATTTTTATTTTGATAATTCGATCTGAGATTAATAAATGTGTCGAATAGAGATCCGAATTTGTTGTTGATTAATGCTAGACCGATTCTAGGCACAAAATCAGGCAGAAAAGGCACAGAATCCGTTTCTTTAGGTGATATTTTTTGTAATATAGTGTTGAGCATGTGGAAAATTGACGAAAATACCCCTAGAAAAGAACTGAGAGTTGTTTGGTCTGTCTCTTGAGCCAAGGGCAAAATGGGAATATTTTTTGAGTCGAGCCATTTTAAAGCTAAATCTACCATTGGTACCGCGTGGCTCCAAGACCAAGACGATTCACTTTCTCTCTCTAACATTTCATCTCTCTTACTGTGAAGAACCGGTAATTTTTCAGCTAGGGTTTGAAGCACCAAATACGTTTCGCTCGTAACGGAACAGAATTCCACAAGGGCGTTTTGGTCAGTTAACTTTTGGAAAATGGGAGGAGAGAGAAACAAACAGAGGAAAGAGAAAAAGTCCGTGAAGTGAGGAACGCAAAGGTTGTAATTTATATAAACCCTCCAAAAACGTAATTGCTCCACAATGAGGTTTGTGTTGAGCTTCAGATTTTCTTTTTGGGAGTTCAGGAATTTGTCGAGGGTAAAATCGTCTTTGTACCAGGTCCATGTCGCCAGCTGGAATATTCCGTTCTTTATGAAGTCCAAGCATGCTTGCTTGTTGTATTTCGACAGAACCTGTTTAAACAAAAAAAGCCAAAAACTAAGAAAAGCAAGAAATTCATCTAAAATCACCAATTTGAACCAATCCCAAATCCTAAACCCTAAACTGGTTGAAGAATCCATATCGGCAAGGTAAATCCCTAGAACTAATCCAAAACCCTAAATCTGTTGAGCAAATCGACCCATCCATATCTGTGATGTAAACCCTAAAATTATTTAGGACTAAGGGCACCTAGATGGTTTTAGGGTTTATGGGTTCTTTAATTTCTAAAATAAATGCAAAATACAAGTTCTTTTTCATTTCTAAAAATACCTAAAATATAACAAAACAAAACAAAAACAAAAACTCAAACTCAAACAGAATCCAAACCACCTTAAAGAGAACCAAGGCTTTGATTTGAGCAGGCCGAATAATCTCGGCCGTAGAATTATAATTGCGTAGAATTTTTGCGGCGGTCTGAATAAGATTAGGACACCTCAAAATTGCGTCGGCCGATTGGGGAGAGTGTCTAGCTAGTGCAACTAGCATTGAAACTAGGGTTTCTTCCATATTTTGAACATGATCCATCTGGTTGGAAAAATAAATAAATAAATAAATAAATAAAGAAAATAAAGTGAACGAAGGTTAGAAACTTAGAATTCAATTAACAAGCTAACAAATAAGAATGACATAAAATAATATTAATAATAATAATAAGCTTAAAATTCAATAATAATGATGATGGTGGTGATGATGATGATAATAATAATATGATAAAAAAATGATTATAAAATGATAAGATAATAATAACTAATAACAAAAATAATAATTATTATAGATAACAAATAATATAAAAATAAAATTAGGATTAACAAGCAAACGAATAATAATAATAATAATAATAATAATAATAATAATAATAATAATAATTATTATTATTATTATTATTATTATTATTATAAACAACAACAATAATAATAACAACAACAATAATAATAAAAATAAAATTAGAAAAAAATAGTAATAATAAAAGTAATAAGTAACAATCAAATAATAATAAATAAATAAAAATACAAGCAAAAACAATAAATAATAATAAACAAAACAATTACCTCTAAAAGAAAACAAATCCTCGGAACCAAACTCATCCTGACCAGCCCCGCCGCCACATCCTGTCCAGCCACAACCACATCATCTCTCACCGTCCTTTTTTCACTTTCACCCTCCTCATTTCCCAATTCGCCAAACTCAGGCAGTAAATTGCTCCTCTTTGTGTTGTATTTCCAAAACCCCCCCTGAATGAATCCTTGGTTTATGTCAGGTCTGGTGCGGAATACGGGGGCCGTGCATGTGGATTTGTTGTTTGTTAGAAATTTCTGTAAAAAATAAGGAGGGTTGAAATGAAAGTTTAGTTTGGGAAATTTGCGAAAAAGCCCCTGAGGGGTGCCAACATTGGAGAAAAATTATTATCGTTAGTTAAGACTACAGTGAGTGAAAACAAATGTAGTATAATGTAAGGGCATTTTTTGCAAATTTCCTTTTCAGTTTACTTCTGATAAAAAACATTGCACAGCACAATAATTAATCCCTATTGAAGTGAGAAACTTTGATTATATTTTTTCTCGCACGGGATAAGTTTAAACTTCAAAGTTAGTCAAAAGAGGTAATTAGTACGAAGAAATTAAAAGAAAATATCAAAATATAATAGAATTCTGACCTGTGAGGCTTCAAAATAGGATTCATTCATGTCGTAACTAAGTAGAGAGAGAATTGTTTTGGAACAGGCCAAAACTACTGAATCATGATTATCATCCATTGACATCCTGCATATAATATAACTCATAATTAAAAATAAATAAATAAATAATAAATAATAAACATTTTTTGAGGAAACTAATTCTGATAATAAAAAATACAAGATTTAGTACTTTTTCAGTCTCAAACAGTACAAAAATATACCAGCTAAAATTCTGGTAACTCAATTTAACTTGCTTTGATTTTTTCTAATTTTAATTTTTTTGAGAAATTTGCATAAAACCCATGTTATGCCTAAATAGCAAAAAACAAAGCACCTAAATTGTAAAAATTGCAAATAACCCTTGTACTTTCAATAAACTCAAGAACTAACTTTTTATTTCTTGAATTCACTCAAAATACAAGGGCTTTTTTTCAATTTTTTATAACATAGGGGCTTTTTTGCAAATTTCCCTTTTTTGATATTTTTTTTCAATTTTTTATAACATTGTATTAAACCGTGTTATTAATTGCCTTAAAGAAAGGGGGAGTTGAGGTTCAGGCCCAAGAGCAAAAGCCCAAATAGCTTGCCAATCGACACACTTTACAGAAAAACCCTCATTTTTCTCTAAATTACACAATGCCCTGTTTAGAATCGAAGAAAGCAGCTGTAGAGCCAAAACTCTCTGTCCAGGTATCTACATTCAAACCAAATATACATCAGATAATAAATATATTTCAAAAAAAAAAAATGAATTATATGACAAAAATAATTCAGTATTATATGACAAAATTGATTTTTTAACTTTAACCCTGTATTATAAAAAATAACTATCCTAAACCCTAAAACAAATTATATTATATCAGAGGGTATATTAGCAAATAATTAAAGTATATTTTATGAAGAATAATGATATTAAACCCTAATGTGAAAACGTACCCTACTTCTAGTGAGAGAAACTGCCTCATTAATTGTGTAGCCAACAGAAGAAGGATCTCCTTCTGTTCTAATCAAGTCTCGTTCTGTCACACTGTTATGATTTAAACCTACATATAATATCAATATAATAATACATTAATATCAACATAATAACATATTAAAGAAAAAAAAAAAAAAAAAAAGGGAAAAGAAGAGAGACAATTACCGTTTTGCTTCTCTAAGGGAGAATCAAACCCTAAAACTTCCCCATCGAGCGAAAATCTACAAACCCTAATTTTCTCCACTCTCTCACTCCAAGATTCCCATAAAATATTATTTTTTATTTTCCCGCCCGACTCCAGCCAGTCGCCAGCTGGCGGCCCAAAACTCTCCCTCTTTATTTCCTTCTCTTTCTTTCTCTTAGAATTATCATCACTTCTCTCTGATTTATTTTTTCCTCTCCTCTTAAGCATCTCAATCATTTTAGGGTTTAGTTTTTCCATTATTTCTTTTTGTGCCTCTTCAATTTCCTCAGCTGACTTTTCGTTTAACAACGCGAGATTTTCAGCCGAAATTTCTTCTTCCAATGAAACCGATTTAGGATTTTGAGAGCTCTCTTGATTCATTTCTTGCATAATTAGATCCTCTTTTAATGGTCCAATTAAACTCTCTTGATTCATTTCATGCATAATTAGATCCCCTTTTATTGGTTCATTTAAACTCTCTTGGTTCATATCACGCATAATTAGATCCTCTTTTATTGGTTCATTTATCTCATTTATCTCTATTTTACTAGTTTTTGGTGCAGATTTTACAACCCTTTTCTTAATTTGGGGAGCGGCTGAATTACCAGTATAATTATCATTAATTAATTCCTTCCAATTGCTCAAATCAAGCCCTTTCTTCTCTTTCCTCTTTACAGGCTTCGCAAAACAAGCTAACGCATCATACTTCATCTCATCCTCATCTAAATCCATTTCTTCTTCATTAATTTCCCTCTCCACCTTTGCTGGATTCCAATGCTGCAATTAACAAAATCAAAGTCGAAATCAGTAACTTCCCCAAATATCGCCCCAATTTTCTCCCTTTTCCCTCAAAATTACCAAAAAATTCAACTTTTCTCAGAAATTATATTTAAAATTTCGCCCCTTTTTAGCTTAAAATTACGAAAGTTTTCAACTTTTCTAACGTACGGGGCCATGAGAGCGATGGCGAGCGACGGGAAAAGGAAGAACGGTCGGTTGAGGAAGGGAAACAGGAAGGAAAGGACTTCCGTCTGAAGGAGAGAAGCCTTTCTCTACGATCCGGCCGACCAGTTGGGGCGATTCCGCGACGACCTTCTGCTTCAGCGAATACACCTTCGCCGCCCTCACCCTCGCCGGACTTCCGCCGCCACCTCCACCGCCGGCGGAGGCGGAGGAGGAGTTGTCGGTAGGGTTTTTGGTTGGCTCCATGGTTGAAGGAAGGAGAGGGTTTTGGTGAGAGTTATGAACTTAGGAGGTTTTGAAGTGTATTTTTAAGACTTGATGCAAGTATATATACTATGTATTAATTGTTTTGTTAATTGTATGTTAATTATTGTTTTAAATATTTATGAAGTTTTTTTTATTTAAACTAGTGATATTTTTGTTTTAGTAGGATTATTATATCGAAGTAGCGGTATTTATTTTAGTTTAACTATGTAGAATAATGATATATTAATTCTTTTCTCAAAAAAATTTCTTTTAAAATTTATATTTATATAACAATTTTCTATGCTACATATTAGAATATATGTTTTAACAATTCGAAATGACTCCGTATTCGTATTTGTATCTGTATCCGAGTTATATGAACCGTATCCATATCCGTTTAATATCCGAACCGTATCCGTATCCGGATTTATCCGTATTCGTATCTGAATTTAAAAAAATATGGATACGAATACGATAAGAGCACTATCCGAACCGTTTACACCCCTAGTGTTACTCCACAACCCGAGGAGGGTTTCGATCGTACAACACTACGATAAATATCTTTTATCGAAACATTATATAGAACATAAACAAAGTATATGAAACTAAAAAACAATATATAAATATATATTTTGATAACAATATATACAAAAAATAATATATATAAAAATATTTTATAACCATGAATAACATTGTATATAAAACCAAAAAAGTCTACAAAATACTATGTTTTTAAAACAGTTTTTATAACTAAAAAAACAATATATAAAAAATTAAAATATACAAAACAGTATATATCAAAAGAGTATATATATAAAACACAAAAATAATATATATAACTGAACTAACAAATCCATCAAAGGTTGTTTATTGACCTGAGTGATATAAAAATGAATTAACCGTCATAATTACACATTTTCCTTTCATATTACCCTTCCAAAATCTTAAAATATCTCAAAATACAAGTCAAATCCATAGCTGTATAAATTCTCCTGTTTACATTGAAGTTTCAAGCTAAGAAGCTGTATTGATGGGAGCGGGAGACTACTTCCTAAAATCAACCTGCAATTGTATATAATAGATGTCCACTATTAGATTTTGTAATGGTAGAAATTTTTTGAACCACTATTTGATTGGTTGAATTTTTTTCTAATCCAATTGGTAGATTCAGACATGAATAGATGTCCTACATCCAAAATGCATTAAATAAGAAAAATAATTACAAATTTACAAAAAATAGAAGAGTTCTAAAGGCAAGGACAAGGGTTATAGAAATAAAAAAAAATAAAAAAAAATAAATATAAGAAAAAGAGCAGAAGAAAAAGATAGAAAAAAGATAAAATAATAAAATAACTAATTAGACTTGATACATTGTTGAAGTCAATTTATGGCCCAATTGCAATTTATGCAAAAACCATGCCATTTGTGTTTTTAAAAAGGAGAACTGCAATTAATTTCAAGATTCTGCACACAACTACTTTGTTTTTTGGGGTTTTAGAACAAGTCAAATCCACCATTGATGAGAGACTTTGAGATCTAAAACTCATGACAACAAAGATGCAATTGTGTTTTTGTAACTGATCTTTGAGTCGGTACCATAAATCGGCCGACCTAATGGCGACAACTGATGACAAACTAGATAAGGTGTTCATACAAATCATGGGATTCAGACCGAGGCCGATCGAATGGGCAATTAATCATTTTGACAGCAATAATACTAAGATCATCCTCGTAAACTTCTCAGGTATACATTTTCATTTCTTTCATGTACATTTTTCTGTAATTTGTATTTTAAATGCTAAAATCAAATTATGTCCTTATATATCGCTACTCGATATATATTGCTGCAATAAAACATACTACTGTTACACCGGCAACAAGATCATGTTGTGGGGCACAAATTAATTTCTCAACATTTTTCAACAGGAATTATCTCAATATTTTTTTACATTTTGACTTATGAATCAGGGATATCAATTCTCTATGCATCAATGTGGGAAAATAATAGCAGTCGTTTCATATCAATGTGTGCAGAAAAAAAGGTGGAGCCTCTTAAATCAAATTTGGGCATAAAAAGTATTTTAGTTACTTGATATTTATTGATAAAGAAAAACACGCCCCAAAAGAGAATTTGTAACTATAAACTATGTAACAACAAAAATTTCAATAGAACTGCAGAATTGTTGATTGAAACTTTCCTTTTTCTTTTGGATTGTATTCAGTTCAGAGTTGAGACATCGATATCTAAAGCAACAAATTTCAAACAATCAATATTGGAACTAATAATTGAACATGGGATGAAGAAATTTGTTACTTCTGTAGATGAATGGAACCAGAGGTATGAAATCTAATTATAACAAACATTCATGAGTTTCCTTTTTTGGTTGCATTATTTTCTTCCAGATAGTAAATGTATAAAACAAATTGATGATTATTAACAGCTTTGTCTAACACCACTTTTGAATTTCAGACAAATTTCAGAGTTGTTCGATGAATACCCAAATCTTTCTTGCAAGATATGGTTTGTTGATAACCATGGAAACCTAGCCTCTGTAAGGTAACTTCACAGGTTTTGTTTTTGCTTTTACACTAAACAGTTTTATGGTTTCAACAAAGTTAATATGTTTATTAAATTTCAGTAAGATTACTGCTAAATCTATTAGTACTTCCAATCCATCAGTAAGATTTGGTAGAGCATAATGGTAAATTTTCCTAAGCTTCAAAAGAGAGAAATGCTGATCTACCATATTGACTTGATTCATGAAATTACTCAATTAGTAGTTAGGGAATAATTTGAACTTTTTTTGTGACTATTTTTCTTTGAAAATTGATTATTATCACTTCAACAGAGATGAAGAATATAGGAAGAAAAAGGAGTACATTTTACAAAGAGAAAAAGAAGAGAATGTTCATCATCAAATGGAGATTGAACAACTCAAACAGAATATCCATTTTCTTGCAACGGAAATTGAACAATTAAGATTGGAGAATAGAGAAATTGAACCATTAATATTAGAGAATGGAGAGTTAAAAAACAAATTGACGGAGAACATCCGCAAACTACAAGATGAAATGGAAGAAAAGCAGAATTTACTAGTTGTTATAGAGGTACTAACAGAAGAGCGAGATAATGCAGTAAAAGAAGCTGAAGAATTGAGGAAGGAAAGAGAAAACATACTGAATAGGTCACATTCTAGCTTAAGCTCTGAGTTCACCTTGCAAGAGCTAGCACAAGCAACTGAAAATTTCAGTGATTCCCTAAAATTAGGAGAAGGTGGATATGGACCGGTCTATAGAGGCACGCTCCGTAGAATGTCCGTTGCGATAAAAAAACTGAACCCTAACAGCATGCAAGGTGTGTCACAATTCCAGCAAGAGGTAAAAATATTAACTTTATTTGTGCATTTTGTTTATTTGATTTCTTTCTTAGTGAGTAGCTATAAATAGTAAAATGATAATCAAACAATATACAACAAAATAAACTCTTGCTGAATTTTTTTTCTAAGAATATTTTCATTTAATTTTGGTTTCTAAATGTACAACAGATAGCCATTCTTAGTCAAATAAGGCACCCGCACCTTGTTACCCTCATAGGATCATGCTCAGAAGCATCAGCCCTTGTATATGAGTTTCTATCAAATGGAAGTCTCGAAAGCCGCCTTCAATGTAGCAATATTAACACTGCACCTCTCACTTGGCAAATCAGGACCCGTATTATTGGAGAGATATGTTTGGCTTTAATCTTTCTTCATTCTTGTAAGCCACACCTAGTAATCCATGGGGATTTGAATCCAAATAATATTCTTCTCGATACAAACTTAGTCAGTAAGCTCGCCGATTTCGGCATTTCCCGTCTTGTAAAGCACCCCGACCCTAATATCACTGCTCTTTATCGCACTATTAGTCCAGGGGGGACGTATGCTTACAGTGATCCTGAATATATGAGAACCGGGGAGCTAACACCAAAATCGGATGTCTATTCACTCGGCATTTTAATCCTTCGTCTCCTAACAGGAACAAATCCAGTGGGCATTGTGAAAAGAGTTGATGATTCTTTGAAGAGCGGTCACTTTCATTCCATCATTGATGGATCGGCTGGTGATTGGCCCTTTGATCAAGCCAAAAAGTTGGCAGAGATAGGATTAAGTTGTGCTCAAATGTCAAGGAGCTTACGTCCCGATCTTATTACTGGGGTGTGGTCAGTAATTGAACCTTTGATGAAGGCGGCATCATTAGCCGTCGAAGAAAATCACATACCGCATCACTTCATGTGTCCGATCTATCAGGTCAATAAGTTTGTCAATAACATGCAATTATTATGAATTACCCATATTTTTATCTAATTAATTCTCATTTATTTGGGTTGTTAATATGAGCTCAGGATGTCATGAAGGATCCTCATCTCGCAGCAGATGGATTTACTTACGAAGCTGAAGCAATAAAACAATGGCTCAATAGAGGGCACAACACATCTCCGATGACGAACTTGGTACTTCCCAATCACGATCTTATTCCAAATCATGTGCTTCGCTCCGCCATTCAAGAATGGTTGGAGCATAACCCCCAACGGCCCTAACCTCTTTTTTTGCTTATTGTTTGCACTTAAGTACTTTCTTATCATGTCGGTAATGTACTATGTTGTATGCATTTTCCTTCCAGACTTCTGGTGATTTGTACTTAAATGGCAATAAATCTTGTAAATTCTAGATATTGATCATATTTCCGGTGATTGCTTGTGATTCTTTTTCCCTTGATTTTGGAATTTTAACTTTCAACATGGTATGAGTTTCTTCAATATTGTGAGAAAAATAATTAAAGATGAATCAAAGTGTCCAAAAGTTAAATATGATCAATCATACTCATAGAGATGGCCCTAATTGGGAATTGATTATTGACTATTGTACAATATATTTTTAAGAAATTTTTTATATTCAATTACGTGGAGCTTTATATATTGTCCCCCGCGCAAATTCCCATTTATCAACAAGTTGTTACAAGTGTATCAGTTCGATATTCGCATACAACTCAATGGATAATATTATTGACATGGATCAAAGCAAACCACATTGTTTATTTATGTTAGAAAATTCAAACTTCTTGTCACAGCAGCTTATTTATTTTATAGTTTTTTGGAGTATAAGTTTATGTATATTCTTCTTTATATGGATCCGACGACATCTTAGATGGACTTGGCGTGTGTGATTTGTTGGAAACTGTAATTAACCTTTTATTAAAGATATAATTTCATTTAATTGTTTTATG